>PPMW02000011.1:0-331018 GCA_003707025.2 Yamadazyma scolyti | reverse complement strand
TCTTCTCTCTTCTCTTCTCTCTTCTCTTCTCTCTTCTCTTCTCTCTTCTCTTCTCTCTTCTCTTCTCTCTTCTCTTCTCTCTTCTCTTCTCTATTCTATTCTCTTCTCTCTTCTCTTCTCTCTTCTCTTCTCTATTCTCTCTTCTCTTCTCCCTTCTCCCTCCTCTTTGTCCCATTTCTTAATATTACGTAATAACACGACTTAAAAACAAATTTTTAATCGCAAAGTAAACAGAAATAGCCGAGTCTACTGACAACAGCAATGATGGCGGAACAAGGTATAGATCTAAATAGGCAACATTCGATGCTTGATTTGATAGATAGTTCTACTTTAACGTCACTACCGTTGGCACCTCCACCAAAACCGAGTAATAAGAGGTCACGATATGATTTAGCCCACAGATCACGGTCTGGAACAAGTGTTCTCAATGAGATTCCTACTGAAGATCTTAGTTTTACATCTATTGATACACTTACTACCCAGAATATGACCATGGAAAACATGACTGCTGAGATCGACGAAAGTTTTGATGAATCGGAAGATGTAATAATCTTAGTTGAAGACTATATGAATCCACCAAAGCCTAAAGTGGTTGACCATAATATATTTAGAAAGCAGTCATTAGCCAACTTCAAACAAAGACTACAAGGTTCAGAAATAAGAAACAAACGTAAAATACTGGGAGAGCATGAAGATTTGGAACAAATATTCGGCAAGATTCCTGGTAAAAATATGTTGAAATATTGTGATATTTGTGATAAACCTCTTTATGAAATAAGCTCGATCATCAATAATAAGAGGGTAAAACATGGAACGAAAACAGAGTTATCTGAGCTCTTCAATGAGTTCATTTGCTTTGAATGTATAGAAACATACGAAGAGTTTTTGAACGAACTCTCAGCAACTGAGCAATTAGAAGATACCACCCCAATGCATAGTTCAACTTTAACTGAACTGAAAAACTTGAAACTTTTAAATATGTTTAAGACAATCCAAGCACGAGCTGTGACTCGTCAATCAGCATTTTCGGCTACTTTAATCTCCAAGTTAAAATTCTTGAATTCGACCTCATACGCAGAATTAGAAGAATTGAATTGGTTGAAGAGTTTACAAAATAAAGTTAGATGGAGATGGAGACTTAATCGTCTTTTTCCCTCTTTCAAAAAGGAAGCTAAATAGTAGAATGAATAACGATAGCATAGGAGTTCGAGTCAGCCTCTTTTCTACTCAACCTCTTCTCTCTGTTTGAGTCTCTTCTCACGATTTGAAAAATTCAATTCTTCAATGAGCAAACGTTTGGGTGCAACACTCTCATTAGAAGAGTTTTTATATAGACAGCAAGTACGTACAATCTATCGACATGTTTGTAGGGTTGTTTATAAGTCACATGAGAAACAGGAACTAATGAATTTCACGAGGCATGAGTTTAAAATTGATGATAGTCATGATTTGACTTACCGTAAGTATTTACTAAACAAAGGGATTGCCAGAATTAATGATATGGCGAGTGTTTTAGGTTTGAATATCAATTTGTAGAAACTGCCATATTAATTATCGATTTATAGAAACTATTTACAATGCATATATGAAGACTTAGTAAGGTCATCGTGGAAATTATCAAATTGAGTTTGAATGAACTCTTTATCAATATCAAGCTCTAAACCTCTGGACTGTAGCTTCAATTTAATGTTATCTAATTGGTCCAAAATTTTTTGTTTTGGTGTTTCATCAACTTCATTGATCAAATTTTTATTGATAGTTGCCAATTCTTTGAATTTGGTAACATATTTTGTTAACTCCAAAATACTAATTAGTTCAAAGTTAGTATGGAAAAAATGTCCGTCTTTAGTCAATGGAATTTTATTGAGTTTGAGATTCTTAGTCAAGTAATTGATACAGGACTCATACTCAGATTTATTCAACCTAATGTTCAATTTAAACAAGCTTAAATATACTTTATGTAACCAACTATCGAATTTATTAAACTTGACTTTGGCTGATAGCTTATTATACTTCTTGAAAGTAGTTTCATCAAATTTCAATATAAGTGCTTCTCTCAAATACTTGAGCTTCAAATAGCTGAACTCATCTTCATTTCTCTCAAATATCGATAATTGTCCAAATTTGGACTCGAGGTTGCTGATAAACTCCAGAGTGAAAGCAAAATCTTTGTAAAAGATTTTGGTATCTCTGTTATCCTGTAAATTGGTATTTTCAATTGTCTTAACCAAACTCAAAAACCTATTGGTAAAATAACTTTCATACTTCTTACTTCCATTAAGCTTGATAAGCTTGTATATCTCTAACAATATTTCGTAATACAGGGCAGAGTCTTTGAACTTTTCTTCAAACTCCATAAAATTTTCAAGTCTATTATAAACTTTATTTTGGAATCCAGACACTAAATTGGTATTCAAATCAGATTCAAACGTCAAGTAGAATCTGAAAATATTAATTAAGTACTCAATTTTTGTAGAATTCCCCATAGAATTAGCAAGGTCTTTCACAAGTAAATAACCTAATGAATCGTTTTGAATCATTTTAATCTTGAGAGTATCATAAACCTTGAACGATTCTTCGTTCAAGTTCATCAATTTCAAGAGTTTCAATAGCCATAAATTGACCTTGAAATCAAGTGGGTCATTTGAAAGTAAATACTTGAGGATAATTATTTTCAGTAAAATGTTCTCTGGGGTAAAGTCTTCATTCAATGAATGAAGTATATTTATCAAGATCAAATCATTGGCAATATAAAAGTCAGTATCTACCTTATCTCTTACCAAAGGTAAGAAATACTTGTAAATAGACCAATTTAAAGTATAGAATTCACCATCAATTTGGTTGAAATACTGTAAAAGTTTTTGATTGTTAACTATGATATTCAAGTTGGAAATACTTACTGGTTCCAGTAGAATTTTCTTGGACGTTTGTTTAACCGTTTCAACCAAAGACTCATTGGAATTAGTATAACTCCTCAAATCATAGAAACAACAAAGTTTCTTGTTGAACTTATTATAGTAGTTAACTATGTACTTATTGAAGTCATCATGATCATAAACTTCACATAGTTCTAGAACGGCTAATTCAGTATTTCTGGACCATGAATAGGACGAAATATCCCTCTTCAACTCCTCAAAAGACTTACCCAACTTAAAACCAGCAAAGATGTATAATTTCCAAGTATCAAAATCATTGAAATTATCATCAAAAAGATATGAATGACAGATGTTGAATAAGTCACCATAACGCTCCAAAGATTTCAACAAGTCCAAGTAGATAAGTTTCATATCCAAATCTAAATTCTTGGGGAATTTTTCAATATAATCTAATGCCTTATTTGGTTCATCCTGTAGAAGCTTAACAAAGACAAATAATTCCTGAGTATTTTCAGGCAGGAAGCTCTCAATGAACTTAAAACCTAACTTATAGAAGAGAGCATTTCCAGAGTTTTTAGCTAAAAGGTAATTTGCAAATGCAGCTTGATAAGGGTTAGGATCTACCTTATTCAAATTAAAGCACAGTTTCTGTAAACTTTTCAAACTTCTAAATCGAATAGAATTTTCAAACCATTGCGTAAGAAATGGCTTACAATTGTTGGGGTATAACTTCGCTAGGTTTTCATAGATCTCATTGGCTTCTTTCTCTTTACCCTCTAGAATCAATATTTCAAATAAGATATCTGTGGATCCCAAATCATTGGGTACTTCGGAAACAAGCTTAACTGCCTCCTGTAATGCGTTTTGCTCTCCTGTCAAGTACGAGATGTATACCTCTAAAACTTTACAGTATATTTGATTAGGGTTTCTCTGCTGCTTGACTTTTATGAGAGACCTAGCATACTGAAACGATTTGTTGTGGATAGCATCCAATATCTGTTGGTCGGCCATGATAAATTTTCGCAGTAGTGGAAGATGAGAGTTGAGCTGCAGTCCTGGCAGCAGTAGTCCCGACAGCAGTAGCTCTGGAAGTAGCCTTGGCATTGGCCTATGGTTTGTTATAGCCTTCTACTGACGTCTGACAGCTTCTTGCTTTTTTATAGTACTTCCATAGCTTTTTACGTAGCCTTACGACTTCTTCCAGTAGCTTCTTACGGTAGTCCTCACTTGCAGAGCTTGACCTTACTAGAGTTGAAGAATGAATTGAATCAGACAATCAGAGATGTTTCCCTAGCTTTGATCCCAAGCCTTTGGTCACGGCACCATGGAAGGGTGCCTCAACTCCATTTAGGGATGATTGATTTATGCAATTTTTTTGAATTTTATTTACCATGGGTTGGTAATAAAACCTTCGAAATGCAAAGCAACTTACCAGGTACTACGGGCAACAATCCTTTGTTTACCATTGTAGCTGTCAAGTTACTCCAGGAAGAAAATTTTTATGATGAGATTTTCATTTACTATTGGTGATCGTGCACGACTTTTGTTAAATATGAAGAGACCAATGGTGTGGTGATGAAGACAAATAGGCAAATAGACTAATAGACAAATGAAGTCCAAAGGAGCATTTTAAGTCAGCAATTAGTCATAATAGTTTGCTAATTCGTTCACCGTATCCAGTTGATAGCAGATATAACACATGGCTGCAAAAACGTGCGTACTATTGGGCTATATGATAAAATGAAGGATGGCTTTCTTGAAGACTGATAGGAACTTAGAGGAACAAAAAAACCTGATAAGCTTGACCCAAAAAACATATAAAAAAGTAGCATATAAAAAAATCAAATCCTAAACTGTGAATATGTCATGCTAATATAGTATCTACAGTGAATGATTATATGGTATGGTTATGCTTAGATATGCTGGGTGATTCTCCAATATCCACAGTGAATGATCCCATGCCAAGAAGTGGAGCAAAACCTGGTTATGACCGTGTACAGTATGTAATATACAGTACGTCCTCTACTACAGGAAAAAGTCAAGTCTCGCAGCCATCGTATCAGGGTATGCAATAGGACTTTCTTGACAAATCGTTGATTCTAAAACCCATCCTATCCTATACCTGAGCGTTTCCGAATGGTTAAATCAATACCTTCAACAACGTATTTGTCGATGGCAAAAGCAATCACTTAGCTTTTTCTTAGCAGTTAAGAAAAGTTTCATAAATTCTTGTATACAGGACCTTGGCTATCGATAAGACTATAAGAGTATGCGGTGTGCCTCTCTGGGGAGATAATTTATCTCTGGAATATATAGGACTATAATGTCTTTTAGTGAAAAGAAAAAGTTTAATGCAGACACATATTCTTTGTCCAAGTTTAATACCCAGGACTCTGAGTTCGAACCTTATCGACTAACCATCGACAAGGTTGCCTCTGGTTTCAAAGTAGATATAACTACTGGGTATAGTTCCCAAGAATCATCACAAGTACTTAGAGACTTTGGCGCTAACAATTTAGGTAAAGACCAGAAGGTCAGCTATACCAAAATCATCGCTCATCAAGTATTCAATGCTATGATCTTAGTGTTAATTATCTCTATGATTATTGCCTTAGCTATCAAGGATTGGATATCTGGTGGAGTAGTAGCGGGTGTAGTTGTGATCAATATTGGTATCGGTTTTATTCAGGAGGTTAAAGCTGAAAAAACTATGGGGTCTTTGAAATCTTTGAGTTCCCCAACTGCTAGAGTTACTAGAGACGGTAACGATATAACCATTCCTGCAGAAGAAGTTGTGCCTGGTGATATAGTCCATATCAAAGTTGGAGATACCGTTCCAGCTGATATGAGGTTAATTGAGTCTATGAACTTAGAAACTGATGAAGCTTTATTAACTGGTGAATCATTACCGGTAGTTAAAGATCATCGAAAATTATATCCTGATACCTCTATACCAATACCTGTTGGTGATAGGTTGAACTTAGCATACTCCTCATCTATCGTAACCAAAGGAAGGGGTACTGGTATTGTTACAGCAACTGGCTTGCAAACTGAAATAGGTAAAATAGCTGATTCTTTAAGAGGTGGGAATAGCCTTATTGCAAAAGTGGACAAATCTAACGATCGAAGTCCAAAGAAAAGAGAATATCCTATAGCGGGATTTAAAACAATCTACAATGTTGTTTGTAATATCTTGGGAGTTAATGTAGGTACCCCCTTGCAAAGGAAGTTGTCATGGTTGGCAATCTTCTTATTTGTAGTAGCAGTTGTGTTTGCTATAGTCGTTATGGCATCTCAAAAGTTCAGAGTCAATAAAAACGTTGCTATTTACGCTATTTGTGTTGCATTATCGATGATTCCGTCTTCGTTGATTGTTGTTTTGACGATTACTATGGCTGTTGGTACTCAAGTCATGGTAACTAAAAATGTAATTGTTAGAAAATTGGACTCTTTGGAGGCCTTGGGTGGAATCAACGATATTTGTTCCGATAAAACTGGTACATTGACTCAAGGTAAAATGATTGCTAAACAAGTCTGGATTCCAAATGTAGGAACTTATAAGGTCAATAACTCCAACGATGCGTTTAATCCTACAATCGGTGATATTGCATTCACCAAATTTTCACCCCACTTTATCAAAGAAACAGATGAAGAGGTCGATTTCAAAGCGTTCCCAGAAACACATCCCAAGAACTTCGAGGACTGGATGCTTACAGCAACTTTGGCTAATATAGCCACACTCAACCGAATGCCAGATGGTGAATGGAAAGCCCATGGAGATGCAACAGAGATTGCGATTCAAGTCTTCACTACCAGGTTGGATTACGGTAGAGAAACAGTAGTAGATAATCACGGATACAGCCATATAGCTGAATTTCCGTTTGACTCTACCGTCAAGAAAATGTCCGCTATCTATGAAACTAATGGAGAAATTAGAGTATTCACAAAAGGGGCCGTTGAAAGAGTCTTAGAATGTTGCACCGAATGGTTAGGCCACAATAAAGATGAATTAGCCAACAATAAATATGACACTCAAGACTTGGTTGAATTGACATCAGAAGATAAAGAATTCATTGAAGCTAATATGAATGCGTTATCTTCACAGGGTCTCAGAGTCTTAGCTTTTGCCACTAAGTCTTATACTAAACTTGAAAATTATGAAAGAGCTAATGTTGAACTGGATTTGACTTTCCAGGGCTTGATTGGTATTTATGATCCTCCAAGAACAGAGACTGCAGGTGCTGTAAAGGCTTGTCATCGGGCAGGTATTAATGTTCATATGTTAACAGGTGATCATCCAGGTACAGCTAGAGCTATTGCTCAAGAAGTGGGTATATTGCCTCACAATTTATACCATTACTCTGAAGAAGTTGTCAAAGCCATGTGTATGACTGCTAATGAATTTGATGGTCTAAGTGACCAAGAAATCGATTCACTTCCTGTACTTCCTTTGGTTATAGCTAGATGTGCTCCTCAAACTAAGGTTAGAATGATTGATGCTTTGCATCGCCGAAAAAAGTTTTGTGCTATGACAGGTGATGGTGTCAATGACTCTCCATCATTGAAGAAGGCAGATGTTGGTATTGCTATGGGTCTTAATGGTTCAGATGTTGCAAAGGATGCCTCAGATATTGTTTTAACCGATGACAATTTTGCGTCTATTTTGAATGCTATTGAAGAAGGTAGAAGAATGGCTGCAAATATCCAAAAATTTGTCTTGCAATTATTAGCAGAGAATGTTGCACAGGCACTCTATTTGATGATCGGATTGGCCTTCATAGACAACTCGGGTTATTCTGTTTTCCCACTTTCACCAGTAGAGGTCTTGTGGATCATTGTTGTCACTTCTTGCTTCCCAGCCATGGGATTAGGTCAAGAGAAAGCATCAGAAGATATTTTAGATCTGCGTCCAAACAATGAGATCTTCACCTGGGAAGTTATCATTGATATGGTTGCCTATGGATTCTCGATGGCGGTTTCGTGCCTATTGTGCTACGTTGTAATTGTCTTCGGTAAAGGTGACGGATACTTAGGTGTCGACTGTAACTCAACATCTGCTGACTTAGATACTTGTGACTTAGTATTTAGAGGTAGGAGTGCTGCCTTCGCCAATATGACTTGGTGTGCCTTAATCTTAGCCTGGGAATGTGTTCATCCGACAAATTCATTGTTCCATATGACTCAGAATACTGATAATCCATGGTGGAAACAAACTGCAATTGATTTATGGAGCAATCAGTTCTTGTTCTGGTCTATCATTGCTGGTATTGTGACTGTATTCCCTGTTGTATACATCCCTGTCATCAATGATAAAGTGTTCATGCATAAGCCCATTGGATATGAATGGGGTGTTGCTGTTGGTTTCTCCATTTTCTTCCTTCTTGCAGCGGAAGCTTGGAAATACCTTAGGAGAATTCACAAAAGAAGAGTTGACAAAAGAGCACAGAATCCAGAATATGAGTTGGAAAGAAATGACCCTTTCAAGAGATACGCTTCATTCTCTAGGGCGAATACGATGGACCCTGACTTTGTATAATACGTTCTTAATAAATATATTTCAATCTAGTATTTCGTGGGCCCTGCCCTTTGCAAAATAAAAATCTATCTTAATAACTGGTTCTTGACTTCTAAATCTGCACCTAGATGTTTAGTTAAACCAAAAGCTTGAATAGTACCTTCTCCCGTAGATTTGTCTATATCTATAATGGAGATAGAAGTATTGAAAGGTACTCTCAACTTTGATGGTGGGAGATTTGGATGTAACTTATAGTGCTTATCGGCATACAAGTGATTGAAGAAATTAATTAAAACCCCTCCATGAGTACAGACGCCTATGTTAAGATCATCTTCTAAGATTCCATGTTTTATTATGGAATCAAATTCAGCATCAAGTCTTTCAAGTAAATGTTCGCTGGTCTCCCCCATGTTTCTGAAATTATCACCATACTTTTCAAGTGCATCTTTTAAATACATTCCTTCAACGGGCCCCATTTGTCTCTCCCTTAAGTTTGGAGTGGTCCTAAACGTTATATCATTACCTTGATATTCTATTATCCGTTTCAATGTATTTACACATCTGATTAAATCAGAACTAACTAATGTATCAAATTTAATGCCGGATAAATACTTCCCAGCTTTACCTGCCTGTTCATAACCGGTATCGTTGATATCAACATCTGTATGACCTTGTAAGATTTTTTGACGATTATGTTCTGTTTGTCCATGTCTTATTACGAATATACGAACAATATTACTATCTAAATTAGGCTCTATTTCTATAGTCATTATGAGTTGAAATTTAAATATGTTTAATTTTCTACAGAAAAATTTTCTACGAGTTTTTTGATTTCTTGAAGCACATCTTTTTTGATCTTATAGCCATGCTTATCTGGTTCAGGGTATGAACCATTGATAACTTCATTCTTATATGTCTTTATACTCTCTACTGCTGGTTCATATAGATTAGCGTATTGCTTAACAAATTTAGATCTAGGTTGATCTTGAGGTCCATTCATTCCTAACATATCTGCCATTACCAATACCTGTCCAGAACAAAATGGACCGGCACCTATTCCAATGGTTGGTATGGCTAGGTTCTGAGTAATCACTTCTGCAAGTTTGTTGGGAACACACTCTAAAACTATAGAGAATACACCTGCTTTTTGAAGTGCTAAACAATCTTCATATATGCTCATTGCGCTATCAACAGTATTACCTTGAAGCTTGAATCCACTTAAGGCATTATGACGTTGTGGTGTAAGACCCACATGTCCCATTACAGGAATTCCTGAATTTACTAGTCTAGATACTGTTGAAACTATTTCTTTACCTCCTTCAAGTTTTATTCCTTGTACTCTTCCCACCTTGATAAGTTTTATAGCAGTTTCTAATGCTTGATTTGAAGAAATCTCATAGGAACCAAATGGAAGATCTGCAATGAGTAAAGATTTTCTATTACCACGAGAAACTGATTTGACATGGTAAAGGAATTCTTCAAATGAAATTTCATTAGTATCTTCATATCCTAAAGCCACCATGGCCAATGAGTCACCTATTAGATTAATATCGACTTCTGCGGCCTCCACATATTTTGCTGTTATGAAATCATGACTGGTCACCATACTTATAGGTGTGTTGGATTTATAAAGATGAGATATCTCCCCCACTGTCTTCCTAGTTATGGCATGTTGATGTGACAGTAATATTCTAGCCCCACTACCGAAGTGTCTGATGAAGTTCATTATGCGACCGAAAATTTTTTGCAACCCTATTTGGCACAAGTAGTGGGTGGAAAACCATCGAGGTATCGCCATTGGCGGTCCTAAACCACTTTTTGTGTGTCCGACCTATATGTAAACAGCATACTTAATAGATGCTACAACTTGAACGGGTTTGAAGCTTGAATGAATGCCCCAGCTTGAATGGATGCCTCACCATGTTGCAGCTCAACTTTCAAAAATCCCATATTAGCATAGATGTTTGAAGCCTGCATGATTTATGTTTTCATTTATGAACATACATGAACTTGCCGATCCACATATTGACTGGTATATAATTGAAATTAAAGAAGTTGAACAATTTCGAAAATCGAAAGTTGCAAAAATTCATGCTATCGTTTTGAAATTTATCTTGTCTGATTAGATTTCATCATGAACAAATGCCCACAACATTATTTTTAGCATCCGTGTGACATATTCGTTGCTTTACTAAAAATAGATACTAGTATGACTCAATTTTTAGCTGTATCATATAGTGTTAAGTCCGAAAATTTAACCAGCACGACCGTTGTATTTGTTTGACAGCTTGAGAAAAAAATTCGTTAGATAACATGGTAACTATTAACGACTCATTCATTGTAAACCACACCTGTTTCCGTATCAAGGACCCTAAGGTGTCAATTCCTTTCTACGAGGAGAATTTTGGCTTCAAGTTGATCAGAAAGTTGGACTTCGATGGCTTTTCGTTGTACATGTTGAACTTTGAGACAGAGGAGAATAAAGGCAAACCTTGGGGTGCCAGAGAAGGAGTTTTGGAATTATGTCATAATCATGGCAGTGAAAACGATAGTGAGTTCAAGACTAGTAGTGGTAATGGTACTGAGAATAGAGGATTTGGACACATCGCTATCACAGTTGATAATATTCAAGTACTTGAATCACAATTACTTGATAAAGGAGTTAAATTCCAGAAGAAGTTGAGTGACGGTAGGCAAAAAAACATCGCCTTTGCATTGGATCCTGATGGATACTGGATTGAATTGATTGAACATCTGGTAAAGAGAGTTGAAGCTAAGACTGATTCGTCCACCTATCAATTCAATCATTCTATGATCAGAGTAAAAGATCCAGAAAAATCATTGAAGTTTTACCGTGAAAAATTAGGGTTGAAATTATTTGCTACTCATTCATTTGAAGCTGCTAAGTTTACCTTGTACTTTTTAGGTTATGACCATGACCCAAATTTCGTCGAGAATTCATTAGAAACTAGCGAAAGACATAAAAAGCAATCCTTAATTGAATTAACTCATAATTGGGGTACTGAAAATGATGAGAATTTCTCATATCACAATGGAAATTCTACTGATAATGGAGCAATTCAAGGATTTGGCCATCTTTGTGTTAGTTGCTCAGACGGTGGCAAATTTTGTAAAGAGTTAGAAGATGAATTTGGAGATGAATTAGATTGGTCAGTTCAATGGGGTAAAGGTAATTTAACCCCAAATTTAGCCTTTATTAGAGATCCAGATGGTTATTCAATTGAGATCTTTTCTCACGACCTTTTTTCTGACGATTCCTATCTTAGTAAGTACTGAGTCTAGTGCGAGTCTATAGTGCGAATGAATTTATAAGCTGTGGCATGGAAATTTTCACCCTCTTAGTAATAGCTGCGGTATATTTTATGATAAATATCCTCAAACGTCACTTCTTCAGTAGTCCAAAAATGGTTTCACCTCAAGTTACTTCAAAAGTTCAATCCCTTATCAAGGATCACCCAATCTTCGTTGCCTCCAAGGTATGTGCTTTTTAGCAATTGATGTATAGTGCTAATACTAACAATTATAGAGTTACTGTCCTTTCTGTAAAGCTGCTAAGAATACTTTAAGCTCTATTACAAAGGATGCTTATGTTATCGAATTAGATGAAGTTGATGATGGTGCTGAGATCCAAGATGCTTTAGAAGCATTAACTGGTCAAAGAACCGTTCCTAATATTTTTATTGGTGGCGAACATATTGGAGGTAATTCTGATCTTCAGGCCTTGAACTCTCAAGATAAGTTGGCTTCCAAAATCAAGGCTGCTTTATAGTTATTACACACTTAGAGAATATATATGCAATTTTGTTTCCTCCTTTTCTAAGGTCTCTTTTCCTGGCTTTCTCTGGCTTTTGCTGCTGTCTTTGTCTCCCCTCATAGAAAATTTTATATAGTAAAATTTTACTATATAAAACCCATATAAAATTTTACCAAGTTATACATGTCAAATATAGGTTTACAAGTACGCCAAGCAGTACCAGCTATCGACCCTGTAGTTGCAGACTATGCTGTTGGATACATCCAGCATGTATCGAACTCGACAGAAGATATCGTCTTGAGTCAGCAATTGAATATCGATGATGAGATTAGCTTTGTGAAAAAGCTCTTGGTTGATGCTGGAGGATCTGATGAAAAAGTGGATATCTTAGCCAAGAAAATAATCGATGATTTAACGAAGAAGTTGGCTGATAACCTTGCCAAACTTGAGGTTACTGGTGATACTTCCAAGAGGTTATTAGATGTCAATCTTTTGAAACAGAATAGTAGTAAGAGAGATATCAATTCTTCTTTAGCCTTATTAAGTGCAAGTAATGATATTGAGCATGCTGGTAGAAACGTCGAAAGTAGAGTAGATAGGAAGAAGCTTGAAAAACAAGAACGTAAAATTGCTAAGAAGGTGGCTAAAAGAAATAATCAGTTTGTTAAATATGAAGCATCGAAGCTTTTAAACGAGAAAAAAGCCGAAGATTACGACTCGTTCTTCTTGGAGATTAACCCTTTGGAACTTGGATCCAGTGCAGGTAAATCCAAGGATATCAAAATCGAGAACTTTGATTTGTATGTTGGTGATGCCCAAAGAATCTTATCAGAGGCTACATTGACATTAAGTTATGGTAGACGTTATGGTTTAGTGGGTCAGAATGGTATTGGTAAGTCTACATTATTGAGAGCATTATCTAGAAGGGAATTGAATGTTCCAAAACATATCACCATCTTACATGTGGAGCAAGAGATTAGGGGTGATGATACTCCTGCTATTCAAAGTGTTTTGGACGCTGATGTCTGGAGAAAAACTTTATTACAAGAAGAAGCAAAAATAAATGAAAGAATTGCTGAAATAGAGAAGTTGAAATCAGAGTTTGAAGAAGAAAGTCAGGAAGTTAAGAAATTGGATGGTGAAAGAGACGATTTAGAAGCCCATTTAATGACTATTTCTGAAAAATTAGATGATATGGAAAGTGATAAAGCAGAGAGTAAAGCTGCTGCTATTTTACATGGGTTGGGTTTCACTACAAAGACACAAACTTTACCTACAAAGAATTTCTCTGGTGGTTGGAGAATGAGATTATCATTGGCCAGAGCATTGTTCTGTCAACCTGATTTATTGTTACTAGATGAACCTTCCAATATGTTGGATGTTCCTTCTATTACCTATTTGGCAAACTACTTGCAAACATATGAATCTACTGTGCTTGTAGTTTCTCATGACCGTGCATTTTTAAATGAAGTTGCAACCGATATAATACACCAGCATTCTGAAAGATTAGATTACTATAGAGGATCAAATTTCGATTCTTTCTATGCTACAAGAGAGGAAAGAATCAAAACTCAGAAAAGAGAGTATGAGAGTCAATTGGCATACCGTCAACATTTGCAAAGTTTCATTGATAGATTCAGGTATAATGCGGCAAGAGCTGCTGAAGCCCAGTCTAGAATCAAGAAGTTGGAAAAGTTACCAGTATTAGAACCTCCTGAGGATGACAAGGTTATCACATTCAAATTTCCAGATCCAGATACCATATCTCCACCAATATTACAATTATCAGAGGTCAAATTCGGATATACTCCAGATGACATCTTATTAGATAATGTGGACTTTGACGTTCAATTGGACTCTAGAATTGCTATTGTAGGTGGTAACGGTACTGGTAAAACCACATTGTTAAAAATTATATTGAGTCAACTAGAGCCATTGAAAGGTGTGGTTAATAGGAATGGAAGATTAAGAATCGGTTATTTTGCTCAACATCACGTTGACTCTATGGACCTTTCTTTAAGTGCGGTCAGTTGGATGTCCAAGACTTTTCCAGGTAGGTCTGATGAAGAATATAGGAAACACTTGGGTTCTTTCGGTATTACTGGTTCCTTGGGTCTTCAACAGATGGAGTTATTATCTGGTGGTCAAAAATCTAGAGTAGCATTTGCTGCATTGTGTTTGAACCAACCACATATCTTAATTTTGGATGAACCATCTAATCACTTGGATACTCAAGGTTTGGATGCATTAGCTGATGCTTTAATCAACTTTAAAGGTGGTGTGTTAATGGTTTCGCATGATGTCGCTATCATCGATAGAGTATGTAAAGAAATTTGGGTTACAGAAGACCAAAGTGTCAAAAAATTCCCTGGTGATATCAATGCTTATAAGAAGAGTATATTGAAACAAGCCGATAAAGCGGGTGTGGTTAGAAGACATTAAGTATTATATTACTCGAAAAAGGAACTGCTGAGATACTAAGTATGTACATTAATACCAATAAAAAAATTCGCAGCAATTATTTCTAAGTAGAATGAGCAGTGGGTATTGGAGAAAAGCCAAGATAATTGGAGGGTTGCTTGGTTTCTATGCATCTACGGAAGCATATTTGCATGTACGAACGAAACAATTAGTATCACAAAGAAAAGCTGAATTCGAAAGAGCTGCTACTCTTGAAAAGGATGAAATAGATGTATCTCGATTCAAATCTGCTACAATTGCAGGAATGTTCATCAACCCTTTTGAGGAATATAGGCCACAAACGGGATTCGAGTTTATATTTGTACGAATTATGGAGTTATTTGAAAGTTTTTACGGTAACAAAGTTGAAGTGCATAATCATTTACAAGGATCACATACAGTTGGAGATTTCTTACAAGTCTATAAACCGAACTTAGAAGAACTTAGAAAAAATTCACAAGTTTTCAATTATAATAAACTTGCATTCACTTGGTTGGGTCAGTCATGTGCTTTGATTCAACTCTCTGGTATCAATATTTTGACTGATCCTATTTTAAGCGATCACTTAATTAATCCGCATGTTGGTCCAAAGAGGTTGAATAAATCACCTATGGATTTTGACGATATTCAGTATGCTACCAACAATCAATTGAACTTCATAGTGGTTTCACATGATCATCCTGATCATCTAGAGAATGATTTGATCAAAAAGTTTGGTAATGATACTACTTGGATTGTACCTCTAGGACTAAAGAGCACATTGGCCAGAAAAGGAATTTATAAAGTGGTGGAGATGGATTGGTGGGACTCAATTAAACTCAATCAGTATATTGATAATGCAGATATCAAGGACGACTATGAAATAGTGTGCGTCCCATCTATGCATTGGAGTGGGAGATATATTTTAGATGCTAACTTCTCCTTATGGAATTCTTACATAATTAAAAAGAATGGTAAATCTGTGGTATATCATGCAGGCGATACGGGATATCTGAAGGCATTGTTTGATGTAATTGGTAAAAAATATGGACCAATTCAATTTGCAATGTTACCTATAGGACAATACTGTCCTTCGTGGCATCAAAAACCACGACATATCTCACCCGAAGAGTGTTTGAAAATATGTCAACAGACACAAACTAAATATATGATGGGGGTACATTGGGGAACTTTCAAATTGAGTAGTGAACCAATTTTAGAACCAAAGCTATTACTCACAAAACTAGCCCAAGATATAAACCAAGAGAAAAATTATAAAGCTCCTGAATTCGGTTTCACTTATATATATGACCTTGATTGATACGGATATTTTATATCATATTAAAGTTACATCACTATATACACGGGTCGGTTAGATCTTATTGCTTTTTTGTTATGGACTCGATTTTTTGTCTTTGGCTAAGCATCATTGCTTTTTGGTAGGCTTGGAAATCAGAGTCTGATCTGATAACTGAGCCAACAGACATGAATAATCCGAAAGTACCAACAGATCCCATTATATACTGTCCCAAGGTTCTCATGACTCCATTTGGACCTGCGCCATTTTGTAAAATGGAAAATCCACCAAACAAAACTCCAACACAAACTCCAACGGTTGAACCCATAATTGCACCCATCTTAAACTTTTCAAAGTTAGAAGGTTGATGTTGAACGTATCTTTGTTGTTGAACTGGTGGCATGGGTAACTAGCTTGATTGAAAAATTTTTGCGAATGCTTTTTCAACTATGGAGATTGTTGTAAGCACGACTGGAATTCATTCGCAGATTTTCACCAATAGGAAAATTCACACCAACAAAGTTCAATTATGGGATCAACCACTTCGAAACCAGACAAAAAGGTATACACTCCACAGGCACCAATTGATTTCAGTTCTTCATTTTTGTCACAGTTAGAAGGATCTACTGAAAGTGACTATTCTAGACATCAGCATACTGAGAAATATATACAAGATAGAGTAAGTCAAGAATTACAGAAGTTAGAAGCAGAGACCATTAAAAGATTCCAATCAACGGTCGATGGTTCTATATTACCAGAAGATAAATCTACTACGATATCTGTTCCTGCATCCAATGAAAAAATCCAACATTTGAAGCAATTGATGCAAGAAAATATACAATTGACCAAAGTTGAAGTTAATGATAATGTCAAGAATGCTAGAAACGAAGTAATCAAGTGCCTTAAAGATAACACAGGAAAGACGTTGAACTGTTGGGATGAAGTGCAAAAGTTTAATGAACTTGTAAAGGACTTATAAATAGATAATATTATATTCATTATTTAGAGACCACTTGCCTTGTAGATTAATAACAACGCACTATCGCTCTCACCTCCTCCAGATAATTGCTCGATCTTGTCTCTTGAGACGCTTGAAACCTTGTCGTCATTGAACTTCCACCAGTTTTCATCGTCCAAGTCGTTTTCGTCCTTGGCAAAACATTGATAGTGGCCGCTATCTGCAGAAGAGCCAGCATGCGTAATAATCGAGTTTAGCTTATAAACTGAGGATGGATTTTCTTTTAACTCGCCAAAGGTCTGGTCAATGTTATGTTCTTTTAATAATCCATTGAAATCATCTTCGAATTTAGATTTAATTGACAATAACTTCAATTTATCTTCTTCTTGCTGTTGTAAAGGGTTTACTGAATTATCAGTCTTGGGTTTTTTGAAATCCCTAATCAATTCCTCGTTATCCTTTTCAATTTTTCTTAATCCATCTCTGAATTTAGTTTTTTCAGGCTTGATAGATTCATCTAAAGTTTCTGCTATATCTAATTCAAATGGGAATTGTACTCTTCTCAAAATCTTAGATTTCTTTTGGGTATCTCTTCTCCAATAAAATCTAACAAAATGAACAATGAGGTATTTTGGAGTCTTGATGATTTTTTTAGTGATCTCATATTCGGTGTCAGCTTGTAAAGTATCGTTTCTCTTCGTGATGGTTTCAGTTAATCCATTAAGCAAGCCATCTCTCAAAAAGTTAGTCTTAATATCGATATGGCACATTAATTTATATGCATTTTCTTGAGACGTTGTTATATCTTCAGGTAAAGCTAAACATTTAGATTGAGTCTTGAAATCAATTTCAAAACTAGACTTGAGATTCAAAGTATCCAATAATAAATTTAATATTTGAGAAAAACTTTCTTCAGCATCTTGTTGTTTATAAAATCCACGATTATCTCTTTCAGTAAACTGGGGGAAACTTTCTCTGAAAGTAGCTAAAAATAAAGTAGGATTGATTTTTTCTTGCTTTTTTGCCATCAACTCAAATAATCTCTTCAATGAATTAACAAAGGCATTGTTGGATGAAACAGTTTTAAGACCATTCTTAATATCATCAATTCTATATAATGATTGCAAAGAAGAATTAAAATAACAGGTATTGCCTAAATTAACTAATCCAGATGGTTCATTACTTACTTTAATCAACAGATTTTGGTTAATGTCTTCAACAAACACTTGCTTGGGAATTTCAACATTATTGATGGTATTATTAGGAGTTCCCAAAACCATGACTGGTTGATTGAGCTTAAGATCTTTTATTAATACATCGTCCGATAATTTACCTCCTTTAATCAAGATCTTTTGTTTATCTACTGGTATATTAGTTTTCTGTTGAATCTTATTCTTGAAATCAATTCCCTTATCATTTTCATCTAATTCAATATCATGAATTTTACCTGCATTTTTGATTTTAACTATACTGTTAGTACATGTATTTCTTAATCTAAATTCGCTTACATACTTGTATACATTGTGGCAAACTATTAATTTTTTATTGAGAACTGGAAAATTTTAGGCTATGGAAAAGAAATGGCGAAACTAGGTGTTTGTAAGGTATTTAAAGAAGTTTGGAGTCTATTGCTTCCAGTAGTAAAGGCTGTATAGATGAGTTTATCAGTATGATTTTTGGTAATTTTTATTTGGATTTTAGAGTTTTTTTGATATAAGAATTGTAAATTTGCCAATTTTGCAACATTACTTGAAAAAAAGTCTTGATCAATTGAGTTATTAGTGATATCCTTTAGGAAAAGTTTGACACTGTTCTTGGACATACTAAAAACATATGGCCATACACTTTTAGCCATACACCTGTACCATATACCCTCGAACATATACTCTTAACTATTCTACGATACTCTACTCAGAAATCATTTCATATAATAATCAATAAACTAGTTACTAGTACGTGCAGCAACAAAATTATATCCAATTGTAGCCATAGTGGCAATACCGTTATAAACATTGTAGAGAACTGATGGTCCTGAAACCTTGACATCACCGTTTTCACTGAACCATTCACGCTGTGGAGCTAAAGAAGCTTTGATGACTCTAGCATTTTTGTCATTGAATGGTGGGTAACGAGCTTTAAGAGCAAAATCGTTCCACAAGGCTTGTTCGATAGTTGTTCTCTCGTGAGTAAATGCACGGAAAGAGAACCAACCATGATAGGAACCAGAGCCTGAATTACCAATACCACCAAATGGGGCGTTGGGCAAACCAACGTGTACCAAAGTATCATTGACTATAGTAGCACCTGATCTGATATAGGTCAAGATAGTGTCAAGTTGAGAGTTCTTGGCTCTGTTGGTGTAGCCACTGGTGAACACATACTGTGCCAAAGGGTTATCGTGGCCCTGGATGATTTGCTTCAAAACTGGCTTCAACTCCTTATAACTGATGATTGGTAAAAGTGGACCAAAGTTCTCTTGTTGCATAGTGGAGTCGCCAAACCCAACCTCATCAATGATGGTGGGACTAATGAATCTAGAGGCAGCGTCTGTTTCACCTCCATAAATTACTTTACCACTGGAAGTCTTGAGAATCTTGACCAAGTTTGAGAATGCACGGTCGTGAATGATATGGGTACTGTCAGATTCAGGGCTGATATTTGGGAAAAAAATGTCAGCTTGTTTGATCAACTCAGCTATCAATTTTGTTTTAACAGATTCAGCCACCAAAAGATAGTCAATGGCAACACATGTTTGACCTGCATTACTGAATTTACCCCACAAGATTCTTTTAGCAATCGTAGGAAGATCTTTATCTTTGACATCATCCAACACAAAACCAGGAGACTTACCACCCAACTCCAAAAGGGTTGGAGTCAAAGTTTCGGCTGCTTTGGAAGCAATGATTTTACCTACAGTGGTTGAGCCAGTGTACATGATTTTGTCAAATTTTTGATTCAAGACTTCAGTAGTCTCTGCAACACCACCATTCACCACATAGAAGATATCCTCGTCTAAGGCATCATATAAGAGATCAGTCAATAATTGAGAATAGTGAGGAGTGGACTCAGGTAACTTTAAAACGACATTATTACCACCGGAAATAGCACCAACAATAGAAGAGACTGCTAATAACAATGGATAGTTAAATGGAGCAATGACTAAAACTGTACCAAAAGGAATTCTCTCGATATAAACTGGTTGAGTAGCAACGTTGATAGTTAAATCATTAACCTTTTCAGGCTTAGCCCACTTATACAAGTTAGAAATGGTATGAAGAATTTCATTTTGTAAAGGACAGAATTCCAATGCTTTAGTCTCAAATGGAGATCTATGAAAATCCTTTTGTAAAGCTTCAGCGATTAAATCTTCATTGTTCTTAATGGCGAAATAGATGTTCCTCAATTGATTCAATCTAAACTGAATAGAATGTAATTTATGCTTCTCATGGAAAGAAGTAACTAATCTTTGAACTCCTTTAGGAATTTCATCAATTGGGGTATAAACTAATGGATCTTCAAGGGTTGCTTCGTGAACAGAACGCCCAGTTACTACATCTACAGCTTTCTCAACTGTCTTTTCAATTGCTGATTCACTGGATGCAGTAGATCCGCTTGATCCAGTACTTCCTTTAGTAACTTTGTGGGTCTTGTTTCCGTTTACACTGCTAGGAGACATAATAATTTTTTCTGTCGGAGAGCCTTCTGTATTTATAGTTAACGACTTCACTTTTTTCTTGTGAAAATTAACAATTTCACGCCGTTTTTTAAAGGTGGAGCATGACAATGAGATGTTTTTTTAAAAGGTTTATGTGGCTCGAAGGCTTAATTAGTCATTTCTAAGGAGGGGAAATGAATGACATCAATAGCGTTTTACCCTAATTCTTAAATTAGATTACTTGATCTGTTTGCATATATCCGGTCCATAAAAAAATAATGGGGAATTATGGAGAGACAAGAAAAAAGAGTGGAGAATCACGAAAAAAAAGGGGCGAACTGGGAATTGAACCCAGGGCCTCTCGCATATTTGAATTAGAACCCAAAGCGAGAATCATACCACTAGACCATTCGCCCTGTGAATTATCAGAAAATAATTGAAAATTCTTAAGTACTCCATTTTTTAATGCAGATCCTTACCTTAAAGACAGTTTTCTCATATGGTGCTGTACCAAATATATATAAGTCAGTACATAAACCTCTCTACAAGGTTACCAAGGAGCCCCCATGAGCCCCACGAAACAGTAGCAACCATCAACAGCCTCATTAGCTACAAATAATTCGGGATGAGATACGGAACTTATTGGACCCGGCACACGGAAAATTGCACAATCTAACGGAAATTGGGCGAGTGGAGATATAGAGTAATTTATAGGTATCTCACAGGGAAGGCAAAAATAGCAAATATGTTTTCTGGTTCTGCATTGAAAAGTAAAGCCGTTGTATTTCAAAACAAAAATACCACTGCATTAGAAGTGATTGAAAGAACTATTGACCTTGTACCTAAGGGAGATGGCTATGGAGTGAAGAGTGATGAGATTTTAGTTAAGATTCACTCAGCAGGTTTCAATCCAGTTGAAAAAGTATTGAAAGACTATACAGCTCCTTGGATGAATTACTTCCACTCTGATTTTGGACTTTGTAATGATTATTCTGGTAAAGTTGTGGATATTGGTGAAGAAGCCTCTACTAAGTATGGATTAAAAGTTGGTGATCTTGTCTGTGGTTATACCTTTGCTGTAGGCTATTCAAGAACTTTAACAGAATATGTTAAGTTGGAATTATCCAAACAAAGCAAGTGGTGTATTGTTAAAAAACCGCAAAGTCTTTCTATGAATGAAGCAGCATCATTTGGTTTAGTTTACACTACTGCTCAAACTTTTATTAAAGCAGCTGAACTTTCTCCAAATAGCAAGGTATTGATCAATGGGGGCGGTACTTCTGTGGGAAGGTACCTAGTTAGTATTTTGAAGGAAGATCCAAAAGTGAAGGAGATTGTCACTATCGCTTCAGGAACTTCGGCCCCTCTAGTATTAGAATTGGGTGCAAATTCTGTTATTGACTATACCAAGGCTAATGATATCACGAAGTCTGTAGTGGAAAAAACAACTGATGGTGCCTTTGATGTAATCTTTGATTGTATTGGATCTACTCCCTTGATTAGGGACAAAACTCAATACCTTAAGAAAGATGGTAGGTACCTTTTCATGGCTAATGGTAATAAAGTCAATGGTGGTGTAAGATGGTTCAATTATTATGCTTTCAAGTCTGTCGTCGCTTCAATGACATACTTATCCTCAATCAAGACAGCATATCACCCTGCTGCGTTGGGAGAGGGTTTCGATGTTGTTGGTGAATTATTCGACTCAGGTAAAATTAGACCTTTTATCGATTCGGTATACAGATTTGACCAGTACCAAGAAGCATACGATGTTGTTGCTGGTAACAAGAATAATGGCAAGATCGTTGTACAAGTAGAGAGTGATGAGCAATAAGAACGGTGATATTGTAGTGATGATTTTGTAAATAATAAATGTAAGTTTCGGCGATAAGACGAGTGATCTTAACGGCTCATCGTGGCCTCATCGCCCAAGAGCGACGAGAACCATCAGAAAAGAACATAATAGAACCTCTTGCGAGAACATGACAAATTGCCGGATCGAAATTAACCGTTTCCGAGTTATTTTACAGTGCGGTCTGTGCTTAGAAATCGTTCTGCGACGTCGTGCCCACCAGCGACAGCTGTGAGTAGGCGACTCTGCGCTATTTATGGACTTAATTACCGCAATGAGCAAGGTTATGCGGAAGAGATGAAATTTTTCATTGGCTTCCACTGGCTTAAATAATTTCGATAGTCTCGATTTTCTTATCAAAAAGTAAAGCAATGTCTACTGAAGGAAAGGTAAGTCTATTCTTGCAATTATGATTGATTGATACTAACGGTTTAGACCATTACTTGTAAAGCTGCTGTTGCCTGGGAAGCCGGCAAACCATTGACCATTGAAGATGTTGAAGTTGCTCCACCTAAGGCTCATGAAGTCAGAATCAAAGTCTTGAACACTGGTGTTTGTCACACTGATGCTTATACTTTGAGTGGTGTTGATCCAGAAGGTGCTTTCCCAGTTGTTTTGGGGCATGAAGGTGCTGGTATTGTTGAATCAATTGGTGAAGGTGTCACCAACGTTAAGGTTGGTGATCATGTCATTGCCTTGTACACTCCTGAATGTAAGGAATGTAAATTCTGCTTAAGTGGAAAGACCAACTTGTGTGGTAAGATCAGAGCCACTCAAGGTAAGGGTGTAATGCCAGATGGTACTTCTAGATTCAAGTGTAAGGGTAAAGATTTATTACACTTTATGGGTTGTTCTACCTTTTCTCAATATACTGTTGTTGCTGATATTTCTGTTGTCACCGTTAGACATGAACAAGATTACGACAAGACTTGTTTATTAGGTTGTGGTATTACTACTGGTTACGGTGCTGCCACTATCACTGCCAATGTCCAAGAAGGTGACAATGTTGCTATTTTCGGTGCTGGATGTGTTGGTTTATCTGCTGTTCAAGGTGCTGTCGAAAGAAAATGTAAAAAGATCATCGTAGTTGATATTAACGATAAAAAGGAGGAATGGGCCAAGAAATTTGGTGCTACTGACTTCGTTAATTCTACCAAATTACCGGAAGGAACTACCATTGTTGATAAATTGATCGAAATGACTGATGGTGGTTGTGACTACACTTTTGATTGTACTGGTAATGTCAATGTCATGAGAGCTGCATTAGAAGCTTGTCATAAGGGTTGGGGTACTTCTATTATCATTGGTGTTGCACCAGCTGGAAAGGAGATTTCCACTAGACCATTCCAGTTGGTTACTGGTAGAGTATGGAAAGGTGCCGCATATGGTGGTGTTAAAGGTAGATCACAATTACCAGGAATAGTCGAAGATTACAGAGCAGGTAAATTGAAGGTCTCCGAATTTATTACTCACAGACATTCATTGGACAAGATCAACACTGCATTTGACGACATGCATGCAGGTGACTGTATCCGTGCTGTCATTGACTTATGAAGGCTGGTGCTGAAGTTATAGCCGGAGCTGCAGAACCGCTATAAGTCAGCTGAAGTTTGATTATAGGAGTAAATAGTTTATCCATGTTTATCCAGAGCTGAGCTTCGAACGTAGTTGGGATGTAGTAATACTAGAGAGATGAGAGTAGAGAGTTTAAGAGCTGAGGTAAGCGACCTGCATATAGATAGAGAGTAGACGTGAGAGCTAGAAGCGATAAGTGCAAAATAGCTTCGAACGGAGTGAGAATCGATGTAGAGAGTAGAGTGAGCAGTGCAGATTAGAGTAGATTTGAAGATAGTGGACTGTAGACAGAGAACCTGAAGAAAAATCAGATGGTGTTATAATGAAGCTGGTGCTATCTCGGAGTTTGGATTATATGCAGTAATAAGTAATTTATCCATAGTTTATCCAGAGTAGACAGCTGTGGTGAGAAGCGATGTAGATAGAAGATCGTAGAGTATTGTAGACGGAGAGTTAGGAAGAAAGGGCGGTAGAGGGAAAATTAGAGTAGACAGACTGTAGGGAGAGAGGGAAGTAGTAAAGAGAGTAGAGATGAGAGCAGATAAGAATAGAAGTCCGGAGAAGTATAAGCTCGGAGAGTATCAGCTGCATAGATATATACCCCATGGCACAGTCCCTTTTCAGTCACTATCCAGTTCCTTCGTTTATCTGAGCTGCTCTGACTACTTACATTGGTCAACGATGCCATTTCGGCACCTCCAATTCGGCACTTCCCCTTGTTGTTGGTCCGTAATACCCATATCGGTTCCGAGATTCTATTGGCCAGCGAAAATTTTTATTTTCAAATCGAACTCCGAAAAAATTCTCTAATTAACATGTTCAGAACATCTATCAGAAGAGCCCCAAAGTTCACCAGAAGCTACATTCCTGGTCAATTCACCGGTACCAAGAATGCCAATGGTAAGTATACCGTCACTTTAATTGAAGGAGATGGTATTGGTGTAGAAATTTCCCAAGCTGTTAAGGATATCTATGCTGCTGCAGATGTTCCGATCGAATGGGAACCAGTTGATGTTACTCCATTGTTGATCGACGGTAAGACCACTTTACCTCAACCAGCTGTTGATTCCGTTAACAAAAACTTGGTTGCTTTGAAAGGTCCTTTGGCTACTCCTGTTGGTAAAGGTCACTCCTCAATGAACTTAACCTTGAGAAGAACCTTCAACTTATTTGCCAACGTTAGACCATGTCAAAGCATTGTCGGTTTCGAAACTCCATACAAGGATGTCGATACCGTCTTGATCAGAGAAAACACTGAAGGTGAATACTCTGGTATCGAACACACCATTGTTCCTGGTGTCGTTCAATCTATCAAATTGATCACCAAGCCTGCTTCTGAAAAAGTTATCAGATACGCCTTTGAATACGCCAAGTCTGTCAACAAGCCTCACGTTTTGGTTGTCCATAAAGCTTCCATCATGAAGTTGTCCGATGGTTTGTTCGTTGAAACCGCTAAGGAAATCGGTCAAGAATACCCAGATATTAAATTGGACTACGAATTATTAGATAACACTTCTTTGAAGTTGGCTTCTGACCCATCTGACTACAAGAACATTGTTATGGTTATGCCTAACTTGTATGGTGACATCATGTCCGATTTGTCCTCCGGTTTGATCGGTGGGTTGGGTTTAACTCCATCTGCTAACATGGGTAACACCGTATCTATCTTTGAAGCCGTTCACGGTTCTGCTCCTGATATTGCCGGTAAAGGTTTAGCTAACCCAACTGCCTTATTGTTGTCTTCCGTCATGATGTTGAGACACATGTCCTTGAACGACTACGCCGACAAGATCGACAAGGCCGTCAAGACCACCATTGCTTCTGGTCCAGAGAACAGAACCGGTGACTTGAGAGGTTCTGCATCCACCCAGCACTTCACTGAACAAGTTATCAAGAATTTGTGAGTAGACTATTTATATTGATATTTAACCCAGCTTTCGTAGAAATACTATAAACTGTCAAGAGTGATATTAGTTCCTTCAACTATGGCCACATGTTCTAATTCATGGACTCTGGTCTCATAATCTTCTACCGATTCACCCCTTATGATCTCTAATTCTTTGACTAATATTGGTTCACCTCTGTCAACCTCTACAATAACTTTATGTATCATGATACCAGCTTTGGTAATTTCGCCATCTTGACCAGCTTTCCAAGCTCTTTCTATGGCATGAGTTCCTTCAAATGCTCCTGGTAATGCAGGATGAAGATTTATGATAGTAATGCCCACTTTAGCCAATGGTTCTAATACTGTTGGTGATAAAATTAACATCCATCCAGCACATACTATAAGGTCAGGTTTTGTGTAATTTGGATCTTGTTGACCATCTATGGAGCCATAAATTAATAGGTTGGCTAAATCTCTATTGAATTCTTCACGTTTGATGCTTCTCTTATCTTTTTCTTCTTTTGGGATGCCCTTATAATAACCTTTCAATTCATGGACTTTAGAAGGTATGTTGGCATTAGCAGCTCTGGTCAACCCAAAAGCCTTGGAACTTGACGAGATCACTTGAGTAATGTGTCCTTTGAGATTTCCGCTAGCCTCAGCATCTATCAAGGCCTGTAAGTTCGACCCTGATCCTGAGATCAACACAGTGATGGTCTTCATTGAAAATTTGACTCTGCGCAGAACGGAGTGAGAAGCAAGACATAAATGAGAGAGCTTTGAGTGGTAGGGTCAAGGAAAGGAGAAGAGTTGAGAAAGGGGAGAAATTAGTAGAGAGAAGAGAAACGGATAGTAGAGAGAACCGTATAGGTGAGAGAATGGATAGGCGAGAGAACGGATAGTCAAGGAAGAGATGGGAGAAAATTCCCAGAGAAAACTGAGAGAAGATTGAGAGAAACTGAGAAACAAAATTAAGAGACAAAATTGAGAGACAAAATTGAGAGACAAAATTAAGACAAAATGAGATACAAAATTAAGGGAGAAAAAGAGAGACAAGTGAGAAATTAAGAGATAGAGAAAGCAGATAGAGAGATTAGAAGAGAAATTAGAAGAGAAAATAGAAGAGAAATTAGAAGAGAGAATAGAAGAGAAAATAGAAGAGAAAACAGATAGAGAAAATAGATAGAGAAAACAGATAGAGAGTAGATAGTAGGAGCATGTGTGAGGCAGTAGGCAGTAGGCAATAGGCAGCAGACAGTAAGACCTCAGGATGGTTGCCCGGGTAAGCAGTCTAAGATAACCCTCCAACTTGGTCACCGCACGCTGCTTACCAACCGCTCCACTCGGTCTCCCCACGACCACCATCTGCTAATGAAAAATTTTTTCCCTCTTTTTTTCTCCTTCTTCATAACTTGTTACAACCAAAGAATACACTAAGATGGTTGCATTTACAATTGAACAGATCCGTGGATTGATGGACAAGGTTACCAATGTTCGTAACATGTCCGTCATTGCTCACGTTGATCACGGTAAGTCTACTTTGACCGATTCCTTGGTTCAAAAGGCTGGTATCATTTCTGCTGCTAAAGCTGGTGAAGCCAGATTTACTGATACCAGAAAGGATGAACAAGAAAGAGGTATTACCATTAAGTCTACTGCCATTTCTTTATATGCTTCTATGGAAGATGATGATGTCAAGGAAATCTCTCAAAAGACTGAAGGTAACTCTTTCTTGATTAACT
The DNA here is from genome assembly GCA_003707025.2 of Yamadazyma scolyti. Classification (NCBI taxonomy): domain Eukaryota; kingdom Fungi; phylum Ascomycota; class Pichiomycetes; order Serinales; family Debaryomycetaceae; genus Yamadazyma; species Yamadazyma scolyti. The sequence goes on along the minus strand of PPMW02000011.1, from coordinate 303,446 downwards.
TGATTGACTCCCCAGGTCACGTTGATTTCTCTTCTGAAGTCACTGCTGCTTTGAGAGTCACCGATGGTGCTTTGGTTGTTGTTGACTGTATTGAAGGTGTCTGTGTTCAAACCGAAACCGTCTTGAGACAATCTTTGGGTGAAAGAATTAAGCCAGTTGTTATCATTAACAAGGTTGACAGAGCTTTATTGGAATTACAAGTTACCAAGGAAGATTTATACCAATCTTTCTCCAGAACTATTGAATCCGTTAACGTCATTATTTCTACCTATGTTGATCCAGTCTTGGGTGACTGTCAAGTTTACCCATACAAGGGTACCGTTGCTTTCGGTTCTGGTTTACACGGTTGGGCTTTCACCGTCAGACAATTTGCCACCAGATACTCCAAGAAGTTCGGTGTTGACAGAATCAAGATGATGGAAAGATTATGGGGTGACTCTTACTTCAACCCAAAGACCAAGAAATGGACTAACAAGGACAAGGATGCCGATGGAAAACAATTGGAAAGAGCCTTCAACATGTTCGTCTTGGACCCAATCTTCAGATTGTTCAACGCTATCATGAACTTCAAGAAGGAAGAAATCCCAACCTTGTTAGAAAAGTTGGAAATTAACTTAAAGGGTGACGAAAAGGAATTAGAAGGTAAGGCCTTATTGAAGGTTGTCATGAGAAAGTTCTTGCCAGCCGCCGATGCCTTATTGGAAATGATTGTCATTCACTTGCCATCTCCAGTTACCGCTCAAGCTTACAGAGCTGAAACCTTGTACGAAGGTCCAGTTGATGACTCCTCTTGTCAAGCCATCAAGAACTGTGATCCTAAGGGTGACTTGATGGTTTACATCTCCAAGATGGTCCCAACCTCCGATAAGGGTAGATTCTACGCTTTCGGTCGTGTTTTCGCCGGTACCGTTAAATCTGGTCAAAAGGTCAGAATTCAAGGTCCAAACTACCAACCAGGTAAGAAGGATGATTTATTCGTCAAGGCTATTCAAAGAACTGTCTTGATGATGGGTAGATTCGTCGAACCAATCGATGACTGTCCAGCCGGTAACATTGTCGGTTTAGTTGGTGTTGATCAATTCTTGTTGAAATCTGGTACCATCACCACTAATGAAGCTTCTCACAACATGAAGGTTATGAAGTTCTCTGTCTCCCCAGTTGTCCAGGTCGCTGTTGAAGTTAAGAACGCCAACGACTTGCCAAAATTGGTCGAAGGTTTGAAGAGATTGTCTAAGTCTGACCCATGTGTCTTGACTTCCATGTCCGAATCTGGTGAGCACATTGTTGCTGCTTCTGGTGAATTACACTTGGAAATTTGTTTGTCCGATTTACAAAATGACCACGCCGGTATCCCATTGAAGATCTCCCCACCAGTTGTTTCTTACAGAGAAACTGTTCAAGCTGAGTCTTCCATGACCGCTTTGTCTAAGTCTCCAAACAAGCATAACAGAATCTACGTTAAGGCTCAACCTCTTGACGAAGAAGTTTCTGTTGACATTGAAAACGGAACTATCAACCCAAGAGATGATTTCAAGGCTAGAGCCAGAATCTTGGCTGACAAGCACGGATGGGATGTCACTGACGCCAGAAAGATTTGGTGTTTCGGTCCAGATGGTAACGGTCCTAACTTAGTTGTCGACCAAACCAAGGCTGTTCAATTCATGAACGAAATCAAGGACTCTGTCGTTGCTGCTTTCCAATGGGCTACCAAGGAAGGTCCAATCTTCGGTGAAAACCTTAGATCTGTTAGAGTTAACATTTTGGATGTCACTATGCACGCCGATGCTATCCACAGAGGTGGTGGTCAAATCATTCCAACCATGAGAAGAGCTACTTACGCTGGTATGTTGTTAGCTGAACCAGCTATTCAAGAACCAGTTTTCTTGTGTGAAATTCAATGTCCAGAAAACGCCGTTGGTGGTATCTACTCTGTTTTGAACAGAAAGAGAGGTCAAGTTGTTTCTGAAGAACAAAGACCAGGTACTCCATTGTTTACCATCAAGGCTTACTTGCCAGTTAACGAATCCTTTGGTTTCACCGGTGATTTGAGACAGGCTACTGGTGGTCAAGCTTTCCCACAATTGATCTTCGATCACTGGGCCGTTTTGGGAGGTGACCCAACTGACCCAACCACTAAGCCAGGTGCCATTGTCAAGGCCAAGAGAGAGCGTGCTGGTCTTAAACCAGAAGTTCCAGGTTACACAGAATACTATGACAAGTTATAGGTTCATTGATATTGTTGTTTTTGATTATATCTAATATATACAAAATATCTAGTGCACGTAGAGTTCGGGTACGACTGTTTATATCACGAAACTAGACAATTCGGGGATATCAAGGATTGATCAAATCAGAACCTTCAAAACCTCTAATATACAAGGCTTTAAGTAAATTGCGATGGCCATCGCACAGGACGCACTTTAACACGTCATCTATATCATGATCATACTGGGTAAAAAGGTCAGTTGGTCGATTGTAGGACTTGCATCGAGGAACTATACAAGAAAATACACTAGGAAATACCCAAGGAAATATATAATAGTATACCTAGATGGGAAAGGCTGTCAATAAATGATCGGCACCTAATTATCCCCGAACGGGAAATATAATTACCCTGTTACCCGTAAATTGCGATGTTGAACCCTGGTGTGTAGTTTCGGTAGATTCGGCCTTTAATTGGATTAGAGTGACACACCTTATAAGTATCTTGTCATTGACTACAAGTTCTATTTTATCAATATATCTAATTTATTTGACTTACTGCTGGTTTTAAATATTACAACATTACTAATAATTATTTGGTCGTGTGAGATTTGAAATTCTATAAAAGACACCACATTATCATTAGTACAACTAAATTGGCAAGAGCAGTCTACAGTTACATAAGATAGTCTATTCACACACTAGACAACACAAGACAACAAGACGAAACACAAGACTGGACAACGAGGCAAGACAACAAGGCCATAGCACACATAATATCCAATATCTAATCTAATATCCAAAAGTCTATTTGTACGATGAGTATTAGTAATATTGAAGGATTAGCAAAATTGGTGACCAAAAGATATGATATGGGAGTATTAGATGAGCTATTAAACTATATACGTCAGTACAATAAAGAAGGTGAATTCAATAATTATCAACTAGTACTGATACTAAGTAGTATTACATTTATCACCTTCTACCTTTTACGATGGTTTAAGTATAGAAAACTGTCCCAAATTTCAAATCTTATTACAGTTCTAATTATTATGAATGGTTGGAATATGGTATTAGCATTTTGTTCTGAAAGATTCATAATGAACTTCAATAGATTATATGGGATTTATCAATCAATGAAACAAAATGGTGAATTTGATAATTCGATGTCTCAGATTTTAGCATCACATAATTCAACTATGGCAATCAAAGATATAAAATTTTTATTAGTGATGATTGTTAGTTTCATGATGTTTGAATTTCTCTCGAAAGATGTGATTAATACCATAGTGATAGCTAATTCCCAACATAATTCGGATTTAGAGCTGAATTATACTGAGAAACCAAAGGTTACCAAAGAAATTTCTCTACTTAAAAAAATTATGAGTTTTATCACTATTTATGCAACCGTTCTTTCATTATGTGTTTTAGTGATTCCTAAATGTTTATTATTGAACACATCAGCCCTGGTTTCTTCCCATATAAAATTCGATCACTTATTCTGGTCATTGAATATCACATACTTTATAACGAATACCCGCAGATTATACCAGAATATGAACTGTTCACCGGAATTCGCCAATTTCTTCTTAATAGTGTCATATTTTACTTGGCTCTATGATGGATTGATAATCAGTATTTTTACAATTTTTATGATCCTTTTTAATGACATCTTGATGAATTACTTACTATTGATGATGAATGCTGCTGGTGGAATCAATCAATTCAAAGATTATAATATTAACATATTCACTGCCGTTTTGATGGATTTTTTAACCCAATCTTCTAGTACTGAATGTGTTCATAAAATATGCACTAGTGCCTACAAGGTCCAACTGATGGCTAGAGAATTTGTATGGTTTCAAAATTTATTTAGTAATTGTGTCACTGTTTTGGGATTATCTGGTTTTGCAGTTATCCCATTAGTTATCTGGGTGGTTGTTGTTGAGTGTAAGTTTGCACGGTAAGACCTGAGTGTTACTAGAGCAAGCGCAATTCAAGGTTGCGAGGGCTACGGGCTTCGGGCACTGCATTCACGATTCATATAGCATGTATCAAAACTGTGATCGCAATGTGATTACCATCTCACTTTCAGGTTACTTACAGAGACCTTCCACATACCTTACTCGGAGATTAAGAGCTATATATACGTTTACTGTAAAAAATTATTTATGTGCAGGTACTCGTAGTATGCAAAGCTGACTTGAGGGTATCAGGGTATCAGGGTACCAGTGTATATAGCAAAATTTATGTAGCTCCATTAATACACCTGTATAACAACACCCACAACACACACTAGTTGCTTCTCACTCTGCTCGAAGCTCTGGACCTGGCGGCTATACTGAGTTATCCAAAGCAGAGTCAACGTAATTTGCATAGTTCCGAAAAGTGGCCGATTGAGGAAAAAAAGTCCCCGCCAGGAAACATTTACCCAACTCGGAAGGTGCATACCGCAGATAAGATTAATTTCCTGCTATAAATATATACTTGAGGCGCCTGATCAGCAGTAAGAAATGGAAAGATTACAACAAGTAGCCACCCAAGTAACTTCAGCTGGTAGCTCCCCAGCTGCTCCAGGTCACCCATTGGATCCTTTGTCTCCTCAGGAGATCAAGTACGTGTCCACTATTATCAAAGATAACTTTAAGGGCAAGGAGTTAAACTTTAATACTATTACTTTGAGAGAACCTCCAAAAAATATTTATTATAAATGGAAAGAACAAAAGGGAAGTTTACCTCCAAGATTAGCATATTTTGTTGTTATTGTTGCTGGTGAAACTGCTGTTCTGGAAGGTGTAGTTGATATTCCTTCTGGATCAGTTATTGAATTGAGGTCACTTGAAGGAGTTCAACCAATTTTGACTCCTGCTGATTTACAAGTAACAGAAGAGATTATTAGAAATGATGCTACTGTTATTGAACAATGTATCTTATCTGGCGTACCAAAGGATGAGATCAAGAATATTTACTGTGATGCTTGGACTATTGGTTATGATGAAAGATGGGGTGCATCAAGGAGATTACAACAAGCTTTAATGTACTATAGAAGTGATGAAGATGACTCTCATTATTCTCATCCCTTAGATTTCTGTCCTATTGTTGATATGAATGCTGGTAAAGTCATCTTCATTGATATTCCAACTAGAAGAAGAAAACTTTCGAAGCATAAACACGCTAATTTCCATCCAAAAAGTACGGCTGAAAAATTCGGTACTAAGGAAAATCCTTCTGGTTTTAGACAGGATGATACTCCATATAACGTATCACAACCAGAAGGAGTTTCATTCAACATGACCGGCAATGTTATGGAATGGAGTAATTTCAAGTTCCATATTGGTTTCAATTATAGAGAAGGGATTGTTTTGAGTGATATGAACTATAATGATCATGGAAAGATTAGGCCATTGTTCCACAGAATCTCCTTATCAGAAATGATTGTACCATATGGATGTCCTGACTTTCCTCATCAAAGAAAACACGCCTTGGATATTGGAGAATATGGAGCTGGTAATTGTACAAATCCATTATCATTAGGATGTGATTGTAAAGGAGTCATTCATTATTTAGATGCATTTTTTGTTGATAAATTCGGTGAACCAAGTACTGTTAGAAATGCTATTTGTATTCATGAAGAAGATGATGGGTTACTCTTTAAACATTCTGATTTCAGAGATGATTTTCAAACCACTATTGCTACTAGAGGTAAGAAATTGATTATCTCCCAAATATTCACTGCCGCTAACTATGAATACTGTTTGTATTGGATTTTAAGACAAGATGGTACAATAAAGTTGGAAGTTAGATTAACCGGTATCTTAAATACTTACATTTGTGATGAAGATGAAGAAATTGGACCATGGGGTACTATTGTTTATCCTAAAGTCAATGCTCATAATCATCAACATTTATTCTCTTTGAGACTTCATCCAAGAATTGACGGTGATGGTAATTCTGCTGCTATGGCTGATGGTAAACCTTCACCACATCCAACTGGTTCTCCAGAAAATGTCTATGGTAATGGTTTCTATTCTGAAAAGACTACTTTCAAGACTGTCAAAGATTCATTGACAAATTATGAATCAAGTACTATGAGATCATGGGACTTATTCAACCCAAATTCTATTAATAAGTACTCCAAAAAGCCTGCTAGTTACAAATTGGTTTCCACCTTTTGTCCACCAGTTTTAGCCCAACCAGGTTCTTTAGTACGTAAAAGAGCTCCATGGGCTGAACATTCTGTTGAAGTTGTTCCTTATAAAGATGAAGATCATGGTTATGGTAGATTATATCCATCCGGTGACCATGTTGCTCAATGGTCTGGTGATGGTATGAGAGGTATGAGAAAATGGATTGGGGATGGATCTGATAAGATTGAAAATACTGATATTGTCATGTTCCACACTTTTGGTATCACTCACTTCCCAGCTCCAGAAGACTTCCCTGTCATGCCAACTGAGATTTTCGAGTTGATGTTACGTCCAAGACATCTTTTCACTGAGAATCCTGTGCTTGATGTCAAGCCATCGTTCGCTAGAACTACTACTGAAGTTAAGAAGGGGTTGAAGGGTACTGACACTTGTTCGCTCAATGTTGACAAGACTTCCCGTTTGGCTTTCAACAAGACCTGCTGTAGTAAGGAGCAGTAATATAGAGATATAGTATAAATGAATAATCTGAAAAGAAGTATACCTGAGATAGTAGATAGAATAGAATAGTAGAGACATGTGAAGGATAGATGAAGTTCTAGGCAGAGGGATATGACAACCAGTAAATAAAGACAGCTCTGATAACTGTTTTGTAATGAATAGCTGATATACTCCTTAATATCGATTTTGACCATCTATACTCTCTTCTCCAGTTATACACTACAAGCTTCTAATTTCGAAGTCTTCTAGTCAACATGTACTCTGCGCTTCTCAGTCTGTTCGAAGCCGATGAGCTTCTGTGAAATTCGCAAATGAAGTACATAATAGAGCACATGGAATCTGGGTTTTCCGAGTGGGTTATACTCGAGTATACCCAGATTATCAAAGACGTCGGTAAGGAAAACCTTGTATTAACTTCCTTACCCGAAGGAACTACTCAAAAAGATATTCCACAAAAGTTGCTTGACTTAGGCTTGCAATGGACTACGGATGAGTGTGTCAAGATCGATGGTGGCTTAAATAAATCTAGAGTTTGCTTATTAGATCCCGCTGCAACTACCGATTTAGTACCAGAAGATGCTGACAAGTTTGACTATTTTGTATTTGGAGGTATTTTGGGTTCCCATCCAAGAGTTGACAGAACTGGTATTTTACGTGAAAAATATGGATTCGCTGGTAGAAGATTGGGAGAGCTTCAAATGACAACCGATACTGCCATAAGAACCACATCTAGAATCGTAGATAGTAAGATCAAATTTGAAGATATAAAGTTTATCGATTACCCTGAAATTAGGTTTAATAAGTATGAATCCACTGAAATGCCATTTAGATATATCCTCGATGACACCGACACTCCAATACTACCAGCAGGAATGTTGCAGCTTTTACAAGACGACTTAGATAAAGGTATAGATGATTTCTGAGCTGCAGAGGTCCAGAGGTCAGGGCTTTATATATATAGTAAATGCATTAGTCTTTCTGATAGAGAACTTTCTTAGATGTCACTGGTGTTTCTCTATTCAAGAGAAGCTCACCCATTATAAATCCTGCAGTATCTTTGTCTTCGAAGTATGACACATGTGCACTGATCGCTGATACCAACGAAATATCAAACACTCCCATGGGCAAACAGTAGTCAACTCTAGCACTTTTGTTGAATTTTGTTAACTCTTTTAAGTCTGCAGCAGACATCTCTCCTTCAGTTTTCACTTGTTTGTCAGGTTCATCAGATTTGACGATACTTTTGACAATATCCCCCAATGCATTTTCATCTATGTATGCATCAGCAATACCTCCCGAGACTTTGGCATTCTTATTGGTCTTCAAGAACCAATTAGTGGCTTGGGAAAACTTGTTCTGGAGATCATCAGTAAAGGTAGCCAATCCTTTGATCTGGCTGCTTATACCATCGACTGCAAATGGAGCTTCTTCAGCCTTGAACGCTGAAAATCTAGGTTTGATCAATGGTTCTATTCTATATCCTATAGGGTCACAAGGGTGGTACAAATTATAAATCTCATTACACTTTGGGGAAGAAAAAGTAAGTGAATCATCTCGAGGATTGAAATCAGCTGCTAAGTCCTTTCTATTTACAATGTTCTTCTGACTCAAAAGCTTGAATACACCAACAGGACATCCAATACAGAACAAATTATCAACCTCAAAGAGCAAGTCAATTTTCTCATCTGGACTATCAGGTACCTTGTTATATTGTCTAGAACAGATATCAAAGGCAATAGCTGAACCGAGCGAATGGCCGAGAATATGAACTTGGCCTTTGAAATTGGGGTTTCTCTCTTTATAAAGTTTATAGGCTCTATTAATTTCTAGTGTAACCGACTCTAAAATTTGATTGAAGTACCTGCTTTCATAGTACAATAAAATATCTAACGCAACATCACCAATAATGTTTCTAAGAGATTTAACCCCATCAACATTTATCTGCGATAAGGTTGGTAATCTGCTTTCATCTACGTCTGAAGGTACTCTGTTAGGATGAAACTCAATTTTATGCCTCCAAGAAATTGGTAATACCTGAATTCTGTTATTAGATTCAACATCGAAGCCTTTCTCTTTATTAGGATATGCCAACTTCTTGAATTTTGGATTATCCTTATATACCGATTTCATCATATTTCTCATTACGTTGATACTATGAGCGAAGTTAATAGATTCATACTTACTTCCCAAAACTTGTCCAATACCGTGGACACAAAATACAAGATGGTCAATTTCTCTGTGAGCTGTATTCTTACTGGTATCATTTTCGAAATCATCTTCTATTACCGACTCCATTTCCTTATTCAGCTGCTTTTCATTACCATCACCTTCATCAGAATAATTGGTAGACTTCTTGACTTCTTTTTGACCAGTTAGCATACCTATAGCTTCCTTTGGAATCATCTCTGAAAGTCCAGGAATTGGATTATTATTAGAAAGATTCTCGAAAATTGAAGCTGACAAGTCAGAGGTATAACCTCTTTGAATATGAATCACATCCATAAGAGCAACAGGAGAAATTCCAAACTTCCTAATTATTGGAAGTTGATAGGTATTAATCATAGTTTCAGGGAAAATCACTGCTCTAGTATCATTGAAGTATAATACTGCTTTCCCATCACCAATTTTAACAATATCATCATTTTCTTCATTGTCAATATCAATAAACTGAACAAGTTCTTCTTCAATATCGGCATTGAATTTGGCGATCTCGGCTTTGTTTGGAGACTGGTGAGATGTTTGCTGCAATTTATCTTGTTCAAATAAATATGGTTTCTTCTGTTCGTAGCCCAGTTCAACTTCTTTAGTAACAGATTCTTTCAAAGGAATACCATCAGAACTAAACCAAAGACCACGACGAACTTCATAAACAGGTCCATCCCAATAAACCGGAGCTAAATTGAGTTTTTTCACATCAACTTGAAACAATCTATCTTCACTTACTTCTACTATAGGTGATATTACCTCTTCATCAGATCGAGAATAATATATCTTATATTGTTTTTCAATATTATGAGAGTCATAATCACTGAATGGAATAAATTTCAGTGCTTCTTCTGTTTTAGTATAATTAAACCATGAAGGCTTAGATAATGGAATATCACTAGCATAATACCATTTAATAGTACCTTCTGGCTTTAATGTTTCTTTTTGCTTCTCGATTGCCACCCGGGCTGTCACTGTAAAAGGCCGACTCTTAACTAGAACATTCAGAATACTTATTCGTGATATTCCTATAGGTTGACTCATAGTTCTAATGACTATCATTGAGAAATTTTGGAGCCTCCAAATCGCAATTTCAATTACGGAGTTATATACAGGCATACATGAACCCCTTCGTTAAAGTATATTTGAACTATATTTAAAGTATATTTATGTTACACCGGGTTTAGGAAGTTTGACAGAGCCTTGAGGCCATGTTATTATCATGGAATTAGAAAAATCACTATATTTATCCGAACCCAAAAGTTTTCTACCAATTCTGACAAACACCGGAATTGTGTTATCTTTGGCAAACTTGCTGCGAAGACTCTCTTGTAGCATAGAGGTGAGTTCAGACAGATTATCCCAAATAGTCTTGAAGTTCATGGAACCATTGTTAGGTCCAACGTATCTTTCTATGTCATTCACCAAAATAGAAACTCCATCGAACTTTTCAACTAAAGTATTATTCCATGTTAATATACCGGATGTAAAATTGAAGTCTAAGATTTCCGGTGGTAAAATTTTACCACTAGGATCATTTCTTCTTAGTGAAGTTGCAGTTTCAGCTATCGACGCTAACCCCCATTTAGCTGCTCCAGAAAGGAAAAGTCCCAATAAAATTCCTTGGAATAATAATGCTGTTGAGCCTCTTGTACAACATCCTGGAATCAAGAGCATGGCTAAAATATAATGATGTACTCTTAATGTTAATCCTGGGAGTTGGGAAATAAAACAGAGTCCCAATAAGAACAGAAAGTAAATCGCAAGATACTTTTTGAATTTACCTGCTTCCCATATTTTATATGCTTGTATAATAGCACAAACCAATACTGAAAGAACAATACAAGAAACAGCTATAGCTCCACCTGGTTGTTCTTTCAAGTCATGTAAAGTAAATCTGTCTACAGGTAATCTATCAAAACTGATATTATTCAATACCCCGAGCCAAAATAATGGGTAAAAGTAAATAACTCTCTTGACGTGTGATATCTTGTAGTCTTGAGGTGCCGTCAAAGTTACCCCCGTAGAACAGCTCCAAAGTGCGTAAAGAATAAAACAAGACGGAAGGAATCTTTCTAGGGCTATGGATAAAAGTGAAGCATAAGTTTCAGCATCATTCGAGTCAACTTTAACTGGAGGGTCTGTTGCCATTGCTATAGTCCAAAACCCAACAGTATTGATTACCCAAAAAACAACTCCACCACTGGCTAAATACATAATCGGAAGACCTAGTACAATGTTAGTTATCAACACAGGAAATCTAGGGTCATAGCATTGGTGAAACTTGCCTTGGAGCGATTTGAAGAAGAATGAATAAGGGAAGAATGACTTGAATCCCAAGGAATCGTCTACTCCGTAGTGTCCTTTAGCGGACTCAAAACCTGCTTGAGCACCACTTGCATATGACACCCTTGCACATCCACCTCTAAAGGGAGAAACCAAGCCAGCATGAACAGCAGAGCCGCATATATAAGAATCTGCTCTATATGGGAGCGATAAACTGTCTTTCTCATCTTCCGCCACATCTTTCCCTCTTCTATCACCCCCTCCGATGAAGAAACCTCTGTATTTAATGTTTTGGGATCCAATTGGCTCAAAGGAGTATGTCCAACTCCTGTCACACAAAGCAGGGCACCTGACATAGACTTCTTCGCTACTGGGAAAACAATTTTTACCATCTAATCCACATGCAGCATTTTTACCTCTCCATAGTTGATCCGTACAGCCCAAACTTATCACGGATATTCCATCATCACCAGAAGGCGGCGTGGTAAAATAAGGGGTAAGAATACTGTGTACTAAAAGATACCATAGAAGAAGGTATATGGAAAGTATGGAAACTTTGATTGTCTTCGAAAATGCATTGAATCTATCAGGGATTTCTTCTAAGAATGAGTTATATCTCTTAGGGGGTTCGTCCTTAGGTGTTTGAGGACCATACCAAAGTCCATGGAGAATCTGCTGAAGTTTGGTCTTATTGGTTAAATCAAGCTCTTCAAATGGATTGAGCTCCTCGTGACTCCTTTGGCTTCCTTCTATTTCTGATTCCTGGTCACTGTGTACAACCATACTATCGTGGCTCTTCCTACGTTGTTGATCCAAATCTTCTAGGGGTATATGTTCCATGTGTCTATAAGCCGTAAGGACGAGGTAGAGTCTTCAGGTGAGAAATCTATGCTGCAACTTGAGACTGCAAAATATTTTCTAGGCGGAAGAAAAGCAGGTCGAAGAAATCAAAGAATAGTAATGGAAAACACTACTAGAATGAAAAATACTACTAGCCGCCTACTTAAGAAGAGACGACTGGGTAGACTAAGAGAATATAGAGGATAGTATAGTACTTTTTCTACATTAATATTCTACAAACAAAACCCATAACATTACCCTAACCAGAACACATGGTACATGATTCAGGGTTATTAATAGCACATGCAATTACTTTCGAAGAGTAAATATCGCCTTCTTTGTCTTCCTCTTCTTCATCATTTGCTTGCTTGACCTCTTCTACTTTCTGTTCATCGGTTATCTTCAACTCAGCGATTGAGTTCTCAACTGATGATGGTTCAGTAGAAGCAGATCTAGTGGATACGGATTCAGTATCACTAGAAACAGCCTTTCCAGAAGCCTTGTATGTTCTCTTGTTCAATTTCTCTAAGGCAGCAATAGTATTGTTGGCATTACCAATTGTGTTCTTATCGATAGTGAACTGGATAGCGGCAGCAGCAGCTTGTGTTCTTAAGTAGTACATACCAGTCTTAAGACCCTTCTTCCAACCATAGAAGTGCATAGAAGTCAACTTACCCATTGTCGGATCCTTGATGTGAATGTTCAAAGATTGAGATTGATCAATGAAGGCAGCTCTATCAGCAGCCATATCAATGATGTGCTTTTGAGAAATCTCCCATACTGTCTTGTACAAGGCCTTAATCTCATCAGGAATATTAGTCAAACCTTGGATAGAACCATTGTTGGCAATGATATTGTTCTTCATGTCTTCATTCCAAAGTCCCAAATCAACCAAATCCTTTAATAAGTATGGGTTGACAATCTGGAACTCACCAGACAAGACTCTTCTAGAGTACATGTTGGAGGTGTAAGGTTCGAAACACTCATTGTTACCCAAGATTTGGGAAGTAGAAGCAGTTGGCATTGGTGCAACTAACAAGGAGTTTCTTAAACCGTGCTTAGCCAACTTTTGCTTTAAGGCATCCCAGTCCCATAATTCAGTGGGCTTTCTGTCCCACAAGTCAAATTGTAATAATCCTTGGGAGGCTGGAGAACCTTCATAAGATTCATAAGCACCATCAATTTGAGCTAACTCAATAGAAGATTCAACAGCACCATGGTAGATGGTTTCGAAGATTTGAATATTCAATTCTCTAGCTTCTTGAGAATCGAAGGGTAATCTCAAAGCCATGAAAGCATCAGCTAAACCTTGAACACCTAAAGCGATTGGTCTATTTCTCATGTTAGATCTCTTAGCTTCTGGAACTGGATAATAGTTTCTATCGATAATTCTGTTCAAGTTCCTGGTGACAACCTTGGAAATTTCATGTAACTTTTCAAAGTTATACCAAGTAGAATTCTCATCAGACTCAACGAAAGATGGCAAGGCAATGGAAGCCAAGTTACAAACAGCAACTTCCTCCGGAGATGAATATTCAACAATTTCACAACACAAGTTAGAGGATTTGATGATACCCAAATTCTTCTGGTTGGTCTTCTTGTTACAAGCATCCTTATATAACATGAAAGGAGTACCGGTTTCAGTTTGGGCATCCAAGATAGCATACCATAACTTTTGAGCCTTAATGGTAGATCTACCTCTTCCTTCTCTTTCGTATTTTTCATACAACTGTTTGAATTCGTCACCATATACTTCTGGTAAACCAGGAGCTTCGTTAGGAGAGAATAAAGTCCATTCACCATTTTGTTCAACTCTTTCCATGAATAAATCAGGAATCCATAAAGCTGGGAATAAATCTCTAGCTCTATTCTCTTCTTTACCATGATTTTTTCTTATATCAATGAAATCAAAAATATCTGAATGCCATGGCTCTAAGTACAAGGCAAAGGCTCCTGGTCTTTTATTACCACCTTGATCAACATATCTGGCAGTGTTATTGAAGACTCTTACCATAGGAATAATACCATTAGAAGTACCATTAGTACCAGCAATATAAGCACCAGTAGATCTAATATTATGGATATGTAAGCCGATACCACCAGCAGATTTAGAAATCAAGGCACAAGTCTTTAAAGTGTCATAAATACCATCGATAGAATCTTCCTTCATGGCGACTAAGAAACAAGAAGACATTTGAGGATTTGGAGTACCAGCATTAAATAAAGTAGGTGAACCATGAGTAAAATATCTTTGGGACATCAAGTTATAAGTCTCTATAACTTTTTCAATATCATCACCATGAATACCAACCGATACTCTCATAATTAAATGTTGAGGTCTTTCAGCTACTTTACCATCAACTCTTAATAAATAAGATCTCTCTAAAGTTTTGAACCCAAAATAATTATAATTGAAATCACGATCATATACAATGGCAGAATCTAATTCAGCAGCATGCTTTTGAATGATATCGTAAGTCTCTTTAGAAATCATAGGAGAATGTTTGTCAGTCTTGGGATTAATATAATCATATAATTCTTTTGAAACTTGTGAAAATTGTTTAGTTGTTTGCTTATGTAAGTTGGAAACAGCGATTCTAGCAGCTAATATAGCATAATCAGGATGAATGGTAGTCATATAAGCAGCAGTTTCAGCTGCTAAATTATCTAATTCAATAGTAGTAACACCTTGATAAACACCAGAAATAACTCTCTGAGTAATAGCAACTGCATCAACATGTTTGGTATCTAATCCATAACATAATCTTTGCACTCTAGCAGTGATTTTATCAAATCTAACCGGCTCTTTGTGACCCCCTCTTTTATAAACATACATGTTTGTAGAAAAAACTTTTATTGGGAATTGCCGCCGTTTATATACTACGCGTCTAAGATGCGTATTTTTGAATTTCAAAACAAAAAAGCGTGCGCGGACGTGTTTATTAACGTGTTTATAAATGGGAAAGGTGAAATGTAAACATGAGATTAGTAAGAATGGATAGTATACCGGACGCTCCTGTTTATATAGCAAGTTCCGAGGCGGCAATTGTATGATAGGCCAGGGGATAAGAAAAAGAGGACAAGAAAATAAGACAATAAGAGGATATGAGGATGAGATAATAAGAGGATAAGGGAATAAGAGGATAGGAGGATAGGAGGATAAGAGGATAGCAGAGGATTTAGCATTTGAAAGGCTTCAGACAAGGGTGAATTTATCTAGTGGGAATTGCCAGACGCGATTACGTCAAATCATACTAAATATTTATTGCTGTCACTGCATATAATCTATTTAGTTTCCTCTTTGGTCAAATCGCTACAATGTTAGTATCGGGATCTGGGGAGAGACCTGGGCAGGTCTCGGAGAGAGGAGAAGGGGTCTCGAGGAGAGGTCTAGTGGGAGTGAAAGTAGGCACTACTAACGACCGACATGTAGGCACTACTTGTGACTGTCAGCTGTTGGCTCTGCTGGCTCTGTGGCTCTGTTGGGCTCGAGCGACCGTTGGCCGCACCACAAGCTAGCCTTGCCTGCAGAAGTAGCACTGTAGCTCATTCCAGGCCCCCACTCAAACTTGGAGCACAATGAAATACTGGCAGACGCTCAAGCACTAATCACTCAACTACATTGAAATGGCCGCACCACAAGCTAGCCTTGCCTGCAGAAGTAGCACTGTAGCTCATTCCAGGCCCCCACTCAAACTTGGAGCACAATGAAATACTGGCAGACGCTCAAGCACTAATCACTCAACTACATTGAAATGCTGGATAGTCACCCAAGCAATAGTCATAACTCACTAGTCAACAGCTGCTCCTCAAATTACTTGCAGCCCCTTAATTGATACATACTTAATGAACTTCTCAAGATCAAAGTCGTCCTCCTTAGCTGCTGGCACAGGAGTTGCTGGAGCTGCTGCCGGAGCTTCAGTCTTAGAACGAGGCCATGCAATAATTCCGACAACGGAACCCAAGGTTAAAATGGAAAGCTATGGGTTAGTATCAATTGACATTCCCGAAAATTGTGACACTTACAATATGGGCGGGGACTTGTTTTCCTAAGATTGTATATGCTGCTGCCATGATGTTAAATACCGAGATTGAAAAACTCCACTCGGCCTATCAAGTGCGATCTTAATTGACAAGCGCACGACCGCTAACTACTAGGAGATGATATAATGGAGCTTTCCCTCCAATAATTCTCTACATCGAACCGGGACAATAAGCTATTCAAGTCCTGTTCATCTTTAGTTTTTATGAGTGACCATTTTTTGAAGGTCAAATCTTTAATTTGACCATTCCACACTTTATAGATTTTATTATTAGATAAATCATGATTGTCGGACTTAGACCAATCGATTCTTTTCATTAAAAGTTTGTCGTAATACTTCAACAGTTTGGAACCTCCTTCTACAATGATTAAACTGAATTTGTCATTACCAATGCATAACCCTCGGAGTTCTAACTGCTGTGCATTTTTATCGACCTTAAAAAAATGTTGCAGATCAACTAATTTGTCAATACGATAGACAGTTCTAAAATATCCTTTTGAAAGATCAGATTCTCTCTTTTTATGTTGCTTTTCATGTTTTTCTTCAACTGTAAGTTTACGCTCTTCATTTTGTTTCATATGTTGAATGAACCTTTGCTCAACTTCTTTTTTAACTTTCTTCTCTACAGCAGTAGGATCTTTGATCGCTTCATTTGTTAGTACATTCATCAAATTTGAAAGTTTTACTTTTGGTGGAGGAGGTGGGTCTAATCCCTTTCGTATCCTTTCTTGTTGTAATTTGAACTTTTCTTGCCTTTCATTTTTCCTTTTACGTTTGAGTTCCTTTTTGGTAAGATACATAGGAATTTGACCAGGTAAATGCTTCTCAAATGCAGGTTTCATAAAAATTGGATGTTGAACGTATGAAGTTATAGGATGAGTTTCATCATCATAAATTACATTATCCAAGTCACTATAACTTTTTACGTAAAATTTATCCCACCATTCAATCTCTGGGGGATATCTCATCTCATAATAATGTTCCCCAATTTCTCGATTAGGGAGGAGTCCATTTCTAGCAAGTTCTTGTTGATGTTTCTGTTCTTCATAATGCAATTTCTCTTGTTCTCGTATTCTTTTAGCTTCTTCAATATACTTACCTTGAGGATTAAATTTGAATGCTTTAGGCTTCTTTCTAGCTATACCACTATCATCTAAATAAGGATTATATTTGGTAGAATCACCATAAGATTTCTTTTTAGGATTCAGCTTCGGTAAAGAATCTACCAGTATCTTCTCATTAAGCAATGGATGTACCGGTATATTGAGACCCTTTGACCGGGGGCCTAGCGGTGGCAGCCCTTTCCCCTTTTCTTGCGCCATTTGAGAGGATTTGTACGCGAAAATTGTTAAGCATAAAAGTTATTGTTAACTCATCTGGTGATCATATAATATTGAATAACAAGATGATTATCGATAAATCACTACGTAGGGAGAAGCTAGAACTAGCGGATTCAATGAAACAATTGATTGAATCTTTGACTAATTGTCCACTATCGGAATTACCAGGAATGCTTAGAAATCAATTAAATTGGAATCGGCCCAGAGGGGATCTATATCATTGGATTCCATTATTAAATAGGTTCGATGAAATCTTCGAGGATAATATTAACAAGTATGGTCTTGAGGATGACTATATTAAGTTGACTATTATGGCTCAAGAAGATCAAGAAATTTTAATTACATCCCTTAACTTTACATCATTTTTATTGGAATACTGTTGTAATAGGGTATTATATTCAAGTAGGGAAAGGATTGTCTTATTAATCAATACCCCTACTTTATCTGTCAGGTTAGCAGCTTTAGAAGTTGCTGTGGCTCTTACCCAGTCTCATCTTACTTTCAAATCAGCTGCTCCTTCAAAAGATGTAAGAAATAAAGTAGTATCCATTCTTCATGCATATCCACCAATGGTTCCATCTAACTTTAAACCACCTAAATCAGATGATACTGTGGTATTAGGTGATCATTATTCCTTTGTTCATTCTGTTAAACAAGATGCTGTTTATCCTGATCAATGGAAGCTGATTAATTTTCCTCATTATAAAGTAGTTCAAGAATCTTCGAAGAAATCACCAAAGAAATCTAAATCAAAGCCTTCCAATCAAGAGACTTTGTGTGCATTTGTCATATCACCTGAAAATGTCCGTAAATTATCTATCGAACAGATTTTCGATAGAGCTTCGGAAGCTATTCCTAAACATTTATGGTTTGATTTTGCATTGCATGCATATGTGGCAAAAGCTTTTAATTCAAAAGACCAAGAATCCATTAGGTTGAGAGAAGATTTACTCCGTTGTAAATTGTATTCAGTTGCATTCATCATAACATGGTGCAGTGAAGATTTCGTTTCTTCTAGAGTCTTTGAACCTGAACCTTATATTCTTAATTTTATCGTTGAAATGATAACTCCACAATGCATGGAAAACCTCTCTTCAGAGGTTTTCTTTCTGGCTGTTGAAACATTGCAATCCATTTCCTTAAAGAGGGTTTGGGGAAATGAACTCATTAGATGTCTAGGAGCCAATGTTAACCATGGAATAGTGTATCAGACCATAAGACACATTCATAAAAAGCTAAGTAATGAGGATAGTGACTGTCCTCATCGTGCTTATATTCAGTTTTTCAACATGCTTGGAAACTTGATTGAAACAAAATCATTGTTTCCCAAACTAGCTGCTGGTGGTACCTTGAAAGAATTGATGTCTTTTTTGGACCAACCCCAGAAATACAGATGGGAAGCTTCTGCTGCTATACATTTAGTTGCTGTATTTTTGAGTAGTCCTGAATCCTCATTAGATGATTTTGTTAACCTCAACGGATTCCAATTACTAATTGACACTATAGGTTCAGAGGTTGATTTTGCCCTTGCTAATCCAAATTTTGATGGGGGTGCTCCAAAGGACTCAGTAGTCTACTATTCCATCTCATTCAGACAGGCTAATTATTTAAGAAATCTTATGATTTTGGTCAGTCACTTGATTCAATGGGATTCCGGGGACAGGTTAAGAAATCTCTTTGATTCACCATTATTGCAAAGCTTCAATAAGATAATCACAAATCCACATACTTTTGGCCCTATGATTGTTACTGCCACAATAGATACTGTTTTTTTCATCATCCATAATGAACCAACAGCATTTGCTATTTTGAGTGAAGCTCATGTTATCAGCACGATTCTCGATAACTTTGAAGGGCTCTTTTTACCTGACTGTGACTTAGTTCTATCATTAGCTGAAGTATTGGGGGCCATATCATTGAATAAAGAAGGCCTCAAAGAAGTTGAGTCAAGAGGATGCATAGCCACATTGTTTGATGCATTTAGAGACCCCAAAATTTGTAGGTCATTTGTAAGGGGTGATTCAAATGGTAATAGTTTAGGAAATTCTTTGGATGAGTTGGGAAGGCATCATGATGTGTTCAAACCTATGATTATTGAACAAGTGAAAAGATTAATTAGAGAAGTTCCCGCATTACTCAAACAGAATACTAGGGATATACGTTATTTTAATGATGATGAAGCATCTGAAGAAATTGGTAACTGGGAGGAACTTGACTGTGGTCAAATGTTTAAGGCCATTGATGCGTTCTTACGTGACTTAACGGCTGATAGTAGTTGGGGTAACCACATAATGGAAGCTATAAAATTTGATGAGTGGTTGGGATTTTTAGATGCTCCAAATGCCCCATACAATTTCATAACATCTCACTATAGTTCAATCCATTTATTCACCACATTCTACGATTTTGATAAGGATGCCTCCAGCTTTACACCAATAGCCAAATACTTGATCCAAAAGTTCCAGGACCCTAAATTGCATGAATTCTTAAACTTTCCAGACAATCAATCATATTTTGATACCCTCTCACATAACCCAGATGAATGTACCAAGTTCATGAAATTGTTGAATGTATTGAAGATGGGACTATGCACATGGAGCGATTTCTATTTCAAGTGGGGCATGTCATCTGAAAGTTACAGACAGGCATGCCAAGTTTTTGGAGTAGAAGAAGGGTTGGGATTCATTTCGGATTTAGGAAAACTACTTCGTAAAATCGTGGTAGAGGAAAACCTCATCAGAAATAGTGTACCTGTAGAAGTTGCTATTGAATCTGATCCACTCCCCACTCATGAAAGATTAGTGGAAAATCCTAAAGTCAGGATTAGCATGCAAATACCACCCGAAGATAAGAAACCAGACATAGAATTAAGGAAAACCTCATTATTTAAAAACATCTTGCAAATCAGATATGTTCTCTTTCATATGGAACACTCGATTTCTGATATTTTTAAATTCCTCGCTTTAATTCTTATGTCTAGGCGTCAAGATTATGCTCAAGCCGAATTAAGACGGAACGCAGTTAAGATTAATGTGAAATTAGCTGAAGTTTTCTACCAGCTACTCCAAGCTCATGATGATCCTGCTTACATTTTCGTAATATCCTCCATGCTTTGGTATGCGTTAATCCAAAAGGAAAGAGGTAAAGACCGCCTTCCAACCTTATTTGTAGTATCGTTGTTACAAGAAGGTGTCATTGAAAAGCTCAAAGATTATGCGGTTAGCTTGGTTACTGTAATATTAAGTAACAATATTAAACTGGAATACGATGACAAGTATAACTTAAATGATCAAGACCATTTACAGAAGAAATCACTCAATATTGTCACTGATATTTTTGCTGCTATTACAAACCAGTCTCTGTACTCCAGTGTCCCTAATACATCCTACTATTTTCACTCACCGGACGCTCAATTTGATGTAATATCAGGAACTCTCGCATATTCATTTGCTTTAGGAATTCAACTAATTAACGGATGTATCATCCAGGGCTTCAGTTTGAACCCGGCTGATTGCATTCCAGTTGCAATAATGGAAAGGTTTATCGCAATTGCTACAAACCTTGCACATGAAAAGGGTATAACAGCATGGAAGAAGTTTGTACCATTGGATTGGAAGAAGGTGACACCTCCGTTTGACCAGATTGAGTACTTAAAATCCATAGGATTACCTGAGACGAAAGCAATTCATTACTTCAAACATTCTAGCACCTTAGGGGATCTTGCGTCAGGTGAATGGACGTGCCCCAGTACTAATATTGAAGATTCAGAGTTACAAAGAATCAGTTCCAAAATCAAAGAGGATAATATATCATTTGAAACTTCTATTAGTACCATAGATTTGACGTATAAACTTTTCATTCCACATGGAACATCAGTCCCTGCTTGGGTGACAGTCGCCAAGAAATACCCTGCTTTGACAACTAAAGTAGGTGAATATTTGAATGAGACTGTTCACTCAACTCCAGCGTTCATAGAAACAACTGTTGAAGACAGTCGTATGTTGAAAGAGAATATGGGAATTGCTAGGGCATTGTTTGAGTCTAGCCTCAAAGATGACAAAGAGGTATCCGAAGACATGAAATCTCTCCATAATGCAGCCATGAAACATACAATTGACATCTTGAAAGAGGATATCAACAACATCAATGATGATACTTGTGCCAATGGTCTTTACATTATTAAAACAGGTTTAGAATTAGATGAAATTGTAAAACCTGATGTATCCAAGCACGCTAATTTGAAAAATATCACTTATCCTGACCTTGCTACATTCGAGATTTCTCCGGATAATAAAGAGACGCTTTTTTCTATTCTTTTAACAATTAAAAGTTTAACGAATAAAGTATCCATAAGAAGTGTAACTGTTATCTTAAGCGCATTGATCAAGGACGAAAAATTCAGACATCAATTGACTTCTTCTAATCTCATAGGCGTCTTGATATCCTGCGGGTCTTCTTTCACTACTGATACATCGAAAGAGAACCAGGATGCTCAACTGGAACTTGCTGTGTTGATCAGAAGGTGCTTTGAAACACCCAATGTGATCAGGAACACTATGAATAGTGCTCTTGATACATATTTACAACAACACTCTGTTTCCAGAAGAGAATTGCCTTCCTTAGTCAAAGGGACATCAACATTAGCAATTAGAGATTCTAGTGTCTTTTTATCTATTATTACTGAAAAAATAAGATTACAAAACTACGATGGTAGTAGGATTTTCAGCAGCCAAATTCCAATATTCACTACTTTTGATAAAGATAAACCAGAAGATGCCCAGCAGAGAGACTCTACTAAGGAAATAAATCAAAGCAAAGTTGTTCATAGTATCGTCTCTGAGTTAATGGGTATTTGTAAGAAAGACATTCTCTCCACTCCCGAGGGAAAGGAGAAACCAAAGAAACAACAAGGTGGTAAAAAGAATGACAAGATCCTAGAAGTATTTCTGAATCCAGATTTTGCATATGCATGTTTTCTTCTCCAAATGTTAGCTGAGCTTTTGGGATCCTACATGCAATGTAAGCTTGAGTTTATCACCTATTCAAAAAAAGATACTGACGATTCTGTGAAGCCTAGATCTACTGCCTTGAATGTGTTGATACATCAACTACTTCCAACTCATCAATTGACACCCAGCTCAGGAATACAAGATGTGAGACGTGCTTCATTGTCATCCTTAGCGAAGTTGGCCATATTAGCATTGGTATCCACTCCAATTTTAGATAAGGAAATAAAACCTGATCCTAAAAAAGAGGATGCCGATATGGCTTTTGTAAGAAAGTTTTGCACTGATATCATCATTAAAGCACTTAAAGACACATCTTCTACAAGCGGTACCATGCAATTGAAGTACAGCAAGCTAATGGATGTTTTTGATTTGATAGGGACATTACTTTCGTCAAAGTTTAGGCAAATTACTGGACCTTTGCTCCATAAAGAGGCTACAAAATTGGATCAATTCTATATTGCTAGAAGCTTCATAGACAATCTGATTCCAGGATTCATCACCTCTATTGTTGGTACCTTAGATTTGAACTTTCCAGGTATTGAAAAGATCATCAAAATGTCTACTTATCCATTAACATTATTAGGGAAGTTGAAGGCCGAATACCAAGAGCATTTTGAGGAGAAACAAGATGATAAAGATGAGGAGTTTCCTGACTTGGATGATGAGAAAGAAGATGACACTCCTGACCTTTTCAGAAACTCTACTTTGGGAATGTATGACATCGAATATGACAGTGAAGAGGAAGAAGAAGATGCTATGGACTACTACGATGGAGACCTCGATGTTTTGATGTCGGATGAAGAAGGAAGTGAGGATGATGTCGAAGATGACGAGGATGATTCAGAGTCAGATTCAGATGGAATGGATGAAGACCTGGATGATGACATTGAAGAAGAGATCTTAGACGAAGAGATGGCAGATTCCTTCCATTTCCACGGGAACGACCAGAGTGGATTAGAAACAGGAAGTGTCGATGATTCAAGCGATTACGATGATGATGATATCGAAATAATCGATACCACAGCCGTTGCGGTTGATGATGAGGGTGATGAATACTATATCGAAGACTACGGGTATGATGAGGACGAAGAAAGCAGTGAGTATGACGAGGAAGTCTTGGATGGTTGGATTAGGGACTTAGGCGATAGCGACCATGAAGATAATGCCAATGGAAACAATGAAAGAAGTACTGCGACTATATCTGCTAGATCTGGTACTATACCGGAGAGAGATGGTACGGATCTCTTCTCTGATGACGAAGAATATGAATCCACAGGAGACGATGATGAAGCTTTAGAGAGCTCAAATGTCACACCTTGGAGAGCTGTTGGTGAAATAACTAACACCATCTTTGATGCACTTAGGCCAGCTATCAATAGAAATCTCGTGGACGCTTTTGGAAGTATTTTCAATCAGAATACGGGCGCCAATGGAGAATCAATCGGTATTATTCATGTGGGTCGCGACGGAAATGTTGTACGTGGATTCAATACAGCCCTTGAAAACATTCTTGACGTTACGGGTAGCGGTAGTCATGAAAGCGATGGTCTTAATAATTTATACATCAAATCAACTGTGGAGAGGTGGACCGATAGTCTTTCTGACCTCCAATTTAGACTCAAAGAAAAAATTGCTGCTAATTTGATACCAAGTATTATCAATGGAGTTGCTGAACAAAGCATCGAGCTTGATAAAAAGCAGAAAGAAAAATTGATGCAAACGATGAAAGATCGAGAAGAGAGAAGACAGAAGAGAGAAGAAGAGGAACGAATCAAAAAGGAAGAAGAGGCCAGAGAAAGAGAAGAAAGCTTGGCTAATAATCCTCGCCAAGATCGTGAACCTATAATGGTTACTATTGGCGATAGGGAAGTTGATATTAGTGGAACAGATATTGATCCTGAGTTTTTTGAAGCTCTACCAGATGATATGCGTGAAGAAGTTTTCACTCAACATATTAGAGAGCGCCGGGCCAATGCTTTGTCTGCTCCCGGAGAGTCTAGTCGAGAAATTGATCAAGATTTTTTGGATGCTCTTCCCGAGGAAATCAGGGAAGAGATTCTTCAACAAGAGTCCATGACTCGTTATTCATACATGCGTGATGAGGACGATGAGGCTGATGAAGATGAAGAGAATGAAAGAGGTAGTGAAGATGAAGAAGATGAGGATGCAGCTTCTAAGAGTTCAAGTAATAAGAAGAAAAAGAAAATCTTTTTCACCCCATTAATTGATCGTGCTGGTATAGCAGCCTTGATTAGACTTCTTTTCATACCTCAAACAGTTAACAAGAGAGACAATGTTTATCAATCTTTAAAGTATTTGTGCTACAATAAGCAAACAAGAGTTGAAGTGGTGAATTTGATTATTTCCATCTTGCAAGATGGGGTTACTAATCAGAAGGCGCTCGACAAGATATTTTATCAGTTGACACTGAAAGCATCCAAGCAGGAAAAAACTACTTGCATTCTTCCTTTCAAAACTTCTCCTATTATTGTGGCTGATCAAATTATGGATTTGCTTCATTTCCTAGTTGAAAATAACATTCATATCAGATACTATCTTGTTACAGAACATGAAAATCCATTCTTGTTGAGAAACAAGAAGGCCAAGGTTAAAGAATCATTGAACAAGGCCGATAGATTTCAAATCAACTCTTTATTGAAGTTACTTGATCATAAGCAATTGAAAGAAGACCCTCCATTTATGGATCTTTTGTCTAGAATCTTGCAGTTGACAACAAGACCATTAAGTTTGCTAAAGAAGAAAGATAAGCCTATACCATTTAACCCTCCATACATTCCTGACCACCTTTTGAATAAAATGGTGAAGTTCTTGACTTCCAATGATTGTCCTAATACAACCTTTAGACGTGCTATAAGTGCAATGCAGAACCTAACCAACTTAAAGAATGCCCAAAAGGTATTCTCTCTAGAGTTGAGTGACCAGGCAACTGCTTTGGGTCAGGCAATTATTCAAGAAGTCAACTCTTTGACTAAGGAGATCCAAGATGGAAGCTATGATAGTGAAAGCCCATCATTTGCAAAGTTCAATGCTTCAAGTTCAGATCAGGCTAAGTTATTAAGAGTTCTAACAGCTTTGGATTATATGTTTGAAAGTAAGGAGAGAGCTGAAAAAGACGTATTTGATGATATTGAGGAACTCACTGGATTATATAAGAAGTTAGCTTTGGGTTCCTTGTGGGATGCATTGAGCGACTGCTTGAAAGTATTAGAGGAGAGTGCTGAATTAGTAAATATTGCTACAATATTACTCCCACTTATTGAAGCATTGATGGTTGTATGTAAACATAGCAAGGTAAAAGACCTTCAAAGTAAGGATGCCATCAAGTATGAAGCTAGAAGAATCGATTTTACCAAAGAACCTATCGAAAGCTTGTTCTTTTCGTTTACTAATGAGCATAAAAAGATACTAAATCAGATGGTGAGATCTAATCCTAACCTTATGAGTGGTCCCTTTGGAATGTTGGTTAGAAACCCCAAAGTATTAGAGTTTGACAATAAAAAGAATTTGTTTGATAGAAGATTACATGAAGATTCAAAGAATCGTGACACGTTGACTATTAGCGTACGCCGTGATCAAGTATTCTTGGATAGTTATAGATCACTCTTTTTCAAGTCGAAGGATGAATTTAGGAATAGCAAATTGGATATCAACTTTAAAGGTGAGCAAGGTGTTGATGCTGGTGGTGTTACTAGAGAATGGTATCAAGTACTTTCAAAACAAATGTTCAATCCTGATTACGCTCTTTTCACACCAGTGTCATCTGACGCAAATACCTACCATCCAAACAGAATTTCTTATATAAACCCAGAACATTTACTGTTCTTCAAGTTTGTTGGTAAAATCATTGGTAAGGCTATCTTTGACAATTGCTTCTTAGATTGTCACTTCAGCAGAGCCGTCTACAAGCGTATTTTAGGCCGTAAAGTAACTTTGAAAGATATGGAGACTTTGGACTTGGAATACTTCAAATCATTAATTTGGATGCTTGAGAATGATATAACTGATGTTATTACTGAGGATTTCCTGGTAGAAACCGACGATTATGGAGAAAAGAAGATCATCGATTTGATCCCCAATGGAAGAAATATCCCAGTAACTGAAGAAAACAAACAAGAATATGTTAGGGCGGTTGTTGAATACAGATTGCAAACATCAGTTGCAGAACAGATGGATAACTTTTTGATGGGATTCCATGAAATAATCCCCAAGGATTTGATATCCATTTTTGATGAACAAGAATTGGAATTACTAATCAGTGGGTTACCGGATATTGATGTACAAGACTGGCAGAACAACACTACTTATAACAACTATTCTGCTTCTTCTATACAAATCCAATGGTTCTGGAGAGCAGTGAAGTCATTTGATAATGAAGAAAGAGCCAAACTTTTGCAATTTGCAACTGGTACATCCAGGGTTCCATTAGGAGGATTCAAAGAGTTAAGTGGAGAAAGTGGTGTCTGTAAATTCAGTATCCATAGAGATTATGGTAGTCTAGATAGGTTACCATCATCACATACATGCTTTAATCAAGTTGATTTACCTGCTTATGAGAGTTATGAGACTCTTAGAGGATCGGTGTTATTGGCTATAACTGAAGGTCATGAAGGATTTGGTTTTGCATAGTAAAAAGTTATATAAACGAGAATATATACAATAATTTTTAAAAAAATTTAACAAAGAAATTAGTACGGAAATACCGAGCAGACTATTGTTAACAGTAGTGATGAGTTATATAATCAAATGGCATAAAATTTCAAAACCTGAGGGAGAAAAAGAAAAAAGTGCATAAAGAAGATGAAACAGGCGTCGTGCATAAAAGTCTATATTAATAGGCTTTAACACCAATACTTATGGAAAGCCACAAACTGTTAAGATATTTGAGGGAAGATATCAA
This sequence comes from Yamadazyma scolyti, assembly GCA_003707025.2. NCBI lineage: Eukaryota > Fungi > Ascomycota > Pichiomycetes > Serinales > Debaryomycetaceae > Yamadazyma > Yamadazyma scolyti. Next base: position 275,957 of record PPMW02000011.1, on the reverse strand, counting down.
GATGTAACTTCAACAGTACTATGGAAAATCGGAACAAGCATAGAATAAATCCCGGAAGAATGGGTTAAATCTTTTAGTTCGATTCGAAGGCATTTATGCATGATGTGGCTTATATACACGATGGGGCCAACATTTATTATTTAAAATTTGAAAAATCCTTCTCTCCAGCAATGAAGGTAGCAATCGCCACGGGGAACAAGCTAGGCCCTCTAGCTAGAGTAGATGATATCCCCAAGTACAAAATTAGTGCTGATCAGATCTTAGTCAAAACGGTTGCTGTTGCCGTGAACCCTACCGACTGGAAACATAACATTAATTTTCGCCTTACAGGAGTACTTGGTTCCGACGGAAGTGGGATAGTAGAAGAAGTTGGCACCAATGTAACCGGATTTAACAAGGGAGATGTGGTTGCTAGCTTTGACCATGGAAATAATGATATGATTAGAGGTAAATTCGGGGAATACTTCATCGCAAATCCGTCTGGAACCCTTAATTTGACATCCGAAAGTTTTCATAAAGATACCATTTTGAAGGTGGGCACAAATCCGAGTGCTAAGCTTGATACATTTGAAGCTATTGCAAGTATTCCCTTGAGTACTGCAACTGCAGGTTTATCATTAGTACATTCTCTTAATGTAGAGAAGGGTTCAAACAAGCTTATATTGATTTGGGGCGGTTCTACAACCGTTGGTATCATCGCAATCCAGCTCGCCAAGACCCTTTTTGGTTTACAGGTTTACACCACTGGATCTTCGAAGAATTTCAGCTTTCTTAGACTGTTAGGAGCCGATGAGGTTTTTGACTATAATGACGACGATGTGGTACAACGGATAAAAGAGAAAGCGAATGGTAATATAGTATATGCCCTCGACTGTGTGGCATCAGATAAGAGCTTCCAACAAACATACGACTCAACTATTGGTTCAAATACTGAAGCAATAGATAACCTTAACAACCTTTTACCTTCAAGTATTGTCTTTGAAGAGACAAGAAACATTAAATTTACGAGAACACTTGTTTATGATGCTATTGGGGACTTCGAGTTTTCAGGACTCAGTTCCTTCAGTGAACGAGAAACTTTGCTCAAGAGATTCAGCCACTTCTGGAGTCAGGAATTACCGACTGTAATCAATACATTACAGACCCCAAAACTTTTAGTGCTCCCTCCTGGTCTTGATTCCGTCAACATTGGGTTGGAATTGTTACTTCAAAATAAGGTTTCAGCAGAGAAAGTTGTGTTTAGAGTGTAATATATACAGAAGGCTTCGGAGAGAGAAGCAAGTAGACTGGGAGTGACCTGGTAAAGAGAGTGTAACGATGTAAATGTGCAACGACCCCGGAACCCGCTCTTCTGTGCAGCATATTTATGACCCAGTGTTCAAGAGGGAACTGACTGTCTGGGGAATTCTCTGGGGAATTCTCCCCGGAGCGGAATAAAAGGATAGTAGTAGCTCGGACTTGGGGTTACGTAGCCCGCATTAGTCATAGATATAAAACAGTATAAAAATTTGACAGAAAATTGAAGATGTCTGAATCATTGAGTAGCAGTGGAGTAGAACACTCTGCAACCAATGCAGACAAGGTATCGATAAACTCGCTTCCTTCGGATCTTGAAGGGGGTAATTATCAAGAGGTGCCACTTGAACTCCGAAGTGTGGTTGACCAAGCAGTATCTAAACTGTTATCGCGAGTGCAGTCTAGAAGACTGTCGGTTATCACTACTAATAGCAACCAAAATCTTGAACGGGAGAAAACGCTTGACTCCACAAAGAATGAAAAATACACCCGGTTCTCCAATAGAACAAAGAAAATTTGTTTGGTGGTCTCGGCGCTGTCAGGATTCCTTTCCCCACTATCTTCATTAACTATTTTACCAGCCGTTCCTGAAATCGCCGATCGTTTTAATACTACAGCTGAAGTAATCAATATTTCCAATGCTATATATTGTATATTCATGTCACTAGCATCATGTTTTGGGTCTCCATGTAGTGATATCTATGGTAGAAGGATTACATTTTTACTGTGTAGTATAGGCTTTTGCATATCTACTGCATTAGTTGCAGTTTCACAAAATCTTGCCATGTTTTATATATTCAGATGTTCTACTGCTCTTTTTGGAACTGCCTTCTTTAGTCTAGGTGGCCATATTGTTGGGGATATATACCACCCCACACAAAGAGGTAGGGCAATGGCGCTACTTATTGCTGGTGCGCAGGTCGGTACTGCATTTGGACCAGTAATTGGTGGTATTATTGTTACTTACACTACATGGAGAGTTATTTTATGGGTGATGATGGGACTAGGTGCTATTGTTGGTATAATAGCATTCTTTTTTCTTCCAGAAACTTCAGTAGAAACTCGACACTCGGTAGTATTACGAGAGGCAAGAATCACTAACCCAAAGAAGAAGTTCGTAATTATTCCTTTCAATCCTCTTAAGATCATGACAGCATTGAAATATCCTAATTTACTGATAGACGGATATATTTCCATTGTTACCGTCTATGCTATGTACCTGTTGCAAACTCCTATTAGATCAGTGCTTGAGCCAAGATTTCACTTAACAGAACCAGTTTATGCTGGGCTCTTTTATTTAGCCCCGGGTTGTGGATACCTAGTAGGGTCATTTCTTGGTGGCCCCTGGGCAGACTGGACCGTGAAGAGGTATATAAGGAAAAGAGGTAAACGAATACCAGAAGATCGTTTGCGTACGCTACTTGTTCCTTTGGGATTTATTTATCCTGTCAGTACCTTGATCTATGGTTGGAGTGTAGAAAAAAAGAAAGGTGGGATGGCAATACCGATAATTTTTTTGTTTATGGGAGGGTTGGCCCAAACCTGCATTTTCCCTGCATCCAACGCTTACTGTGTTGATTCAATGCCAGAGTTAGGAGGAGACGGAATTGCCAGTAGTTATTTTTCTCGTTACTTATCTGCTGCAGTTGCATCTGCAACTTGTTTGCGAAGCATTCAAAATATTGGCGTTGGGTGGACATGTACCATCACTGCATTCGTTCTCTGGAGTGGCTTTGCAGCTGCCATCGTGTTGATTATTTGGGGAGAGAAGATGAGAGTCAACGCCTTGAGAAAGTATGGACTAATGGACTAGTTAATGACATAACTCTTATAGATATTTAATATAAAAAGTCAACTTTATTTAATGCTGCCAAATGTGGATGCAAATTCCGGGGAATGACACAAAATCATCTAATCGCTCATTTTCATGATCAAAAAAGTACCGAGGAACACATAATTAATATGGATTGTGGGCCTTCAAATGCAGTTAAGAACCTATCCCTGTATACCAGTAGGGACAACTCATTACAGAATGATGTTATTCGGAATAATCAGTTTACTCAGCAGTCTTTTAGACACAATTTGACCGATGAAACGTTAAATCATCAGTTCAATAGTTTTAGTCAGCCATCAAATCAGTTTGATAAGTTCCCTGCCACAAGTATCCACCAGCAACAACATCATCAGCAACGAGTACAGAATACTCCGCATGTGCCTCAGGCTAGTGCTCATGCCAACCAAGGCTGGGTTAACGATTTCAGCCATCTTTCCGTCAGCCAACAGAAGAACGACTGGCACCAACAGTTCATGAACCAGCACACCCAAATCAACCAACTGAGTCAGATGCATCAATATCAGCCTAGTCAATACCAACCTGCTGGTCGGCAGATCACTCCTAATTTTGCATTTCAAATGAACACCAGGACTAATCTTCACACCAAATATGAGCCTAACGCCTCTAATCTTACGGAGCACCAAGAGGTACACAAACTAGAACAAGAGCACCAGATGTTTGAGAATGAGTTCAAGAACTTGGAATCTGAAATACAGATACAACCCCCACAGGATCAAGAGCAATTTGCTAGAACTGCTCAGCAGATCCATGAATCGTTGACTCAAAACACCAGAGATGAAGAGATGAACGACAAATTGAAGCAAAGTCAGTTCATGAAATTGATGCATTCCATAAGTAATAAAGATGTCCAGCTTTCTCAAGACGGTAATAAGTTGGTTGATACTCAAGGTCAGGACATTAGAAATGTAGATTATCACCAGCCACAATTCGAAGCTGAACCTTCGCTGCTGACTTCTCATCCAGTTCAACAGACATACACCGCCCGAAGACTCCCTCAACAGGCTCAAGTACCACAAGAATCGAATATCAATAAGCTTCCTGATCCCCTTGCACATATTCCTGATGGAAGCTTGTCTAATATCAGTGATCCACTTCAAGCAGCAAGAATTGTTAGTGGTAACCAAGTGAGGTCTAACGATTGGATGGAAGATTGGGATTCTCCTCCACAGCTTCCCAGGACTTTGAGCGGTTTACAACGGCAAGAATATGACGACTATAGAAATGACGATGACTTTTAATCATTGACACCTGCATGCACAGAAGTACCGTAAAATTCCGGACAGCAAGAATAGGATGGTGACTTTTAATCATTGACACCTGCACGTATAGATATTCCATATATAATTCCGCCGTGTCTGTAGTCTATAGTAGTCCCATTTTGTGTAACTTGGTTTCTCAAGTTGGGTGCAAAAATAAACTCAAAAGTGATAGATTTCTTATCAATATGACGTGTGATGAGTGTAAACGGCAGAAGAGAAAGTGTGTTCAAGAGGGTGACAGTGCCTGTGAGAGATGTAAGGGAAGAGGTTTAATTTGTAGTCTGTGGAAGGAAGTTCCAGAGGTCAAGAATGGCGTGCTAGAAGCGTCAGGAGTGTCAGGAGTGTCAGGAGTGTCAGGAGTGTCAGGAGTGTCAGGCGTCTCTGTTGAAATATCTACTAAGAAGAAGCCAAGGCGTAGCCCTTATATAAGTAAAAGAAAGGGAGTGAAGAATTTCAATATTAGTGGATCGATTTATCCACACGAGGCTGTAGTTAGTCGGCATGAGGCTGTAGTCAGTCAACATGAGGCGGTAGGCAGTACACAAGAGGTACTAGGCAGCCCATATGATGCTGTAGGCAACCCATACGACGCGGTAGGTAGGCCACAAATGGTAGTCAACCATGAAATGGTGGTAAGCCCACACGATGAACCTATCTCTGGTACTATTGCAGAGATGAGATACCAGCCTGACCTGGTGAGTTACGTGAACTTATGTTTGTTGAACTATATGAAAGAAACAGGGTTTTTGAACGAAAACACCTTAGCCAGCTTCAATAGGACAGCATATACCCAAATTCAGAATATCTTGGATAGATATAGATTTTCTGATCAATTGACTACAATGATTAATGAGATTCAACAAGTATTGGATAACCATCGGAGTTTAATTCACCAAATCAATCAGATCTATACCTCCGAAAGATCCTAAACAACCAATGTAGCCCTTCCTTGGAACACGGTGGAGCCTAGATTTCACTATGTAATGTATAAAAAAACCTACGAAAATAATGATGTCATTGTACTTGCGGATAAATTTGAAACGGTTTGATGTCAGTGAATGCAGTACTATGAGCTATGAAGTCAACGGAGTTCATTGGATTACATCCAGATATCACCCCTCATCGATTTGACCTTATAACTTCTTATTTTATTCCATATTCTCCCCTCTTATATATCTCCGAAGCAGACCATAAAATTGTTGAGCTTAATTGCGGACCGGAATATCAAAAAGAAAATACCATCATCTTAGCCATCCTGAGTTATATACAGAACCATTCCCAATTAGCTTATCATGATGTAATACACACGTAATGGGGGTGTAATGGGACATAAGAGGACGTAATGTGACTTATTGTATCTCTTGTTTATTAAGGAAATATTAAAGTCCGGTCCAACAATTTCCGTAGTTTTCTTTTTCGTGTCCATCGTATATAAAGGTAAAATAATCCCAATTTTTTTAGCTATTAAAAAATGACGACTACAGCATTAAACATTGTCAATCCCTTCAGAATTGCCATCATTGGCTCAGGAAATTGGGGTACTGCAGTTGCAAAGATCGTGGCTGAGAATACAAGAGAAAAGCCAGAGATCTTTCAGAAACAAGTTAATATGTGGGTATTTGAAGAAGATATCAACGGAGAAAAGTTAACCGAAATTATTAACACTAAACATGAAAATGTCAAATATTTACCAGGAATTAAGTTACCTGAAAATTTGGTCGCCAACCCTGATGTAGTTGAAACCGTTAAAGATGCTGATTTGTTAGTTTTTAACATCCCACATCAATTTTTACCAAGAGTATGCAAGCAATTGGTTGGACACGTCAAACCACAAGTTAGAGCAATTTCTTGTTTGAAAGGGTTGGAAGTCAATACTGAAGGATGTAAGTTATTATCACAATCAATTACCGACACTTTAGGTATATATTGTGGTGTCTTGTCCGGTGCTAATATTGCTAATGAAGTTGCTAAGGAAAGATGGTCTGAAACTTCCATCGCTTATAATATACCAGAAGATTTCAGAGGTCAAGGCAAGGATATTGATGAATATGTTTTAAGAGAAGCATTTCATAGAACTTACTTCCACGTTAATGTCATCAAGGATGTTGTTGGAGCCTCTATCGCAGGTGCCTTGAAAAATGTCGTTGCCATTGCTGCTGGTTTAGTTGAAGGTGCTGGTTGGGGTGACAACGCCAAGGCTGCAGTAATGAGAATTGGTATCAAGGAGACTATCAAATTTGCTTCTTACTACGAGAAATTCGGTATTAAAACATCATTACCACCACAACCAACAACTTTCACAGAAGAATCTGCGGGTGTTGCTGACTTAATAACTACTTGCTCCGGTGGTAGAAATGTTAAGGTTGCCAGATACATGGTTGAAAAGAAGGTTGATGCCTGGGAAGCTGAAAGAGTCTTACTCAACGGACAATCGTCTCAAGGTATTTTAACTGCCAAAGAAGTTCACGAGCTTTTGGAGAACTACAACTTAAAGGAAGAATTTCCATTGTTCGAGTCCACATACAGAGTCATCTACGAGAACTTGGACGTCAACGAATTGCCAGTGCTCTTAGAAAGTTAGGTAGGGTTATAGAATAGGATAAGCACGCCAGCTTCGAGTCCCTTCGTCTGCTCTCTACTCTCCTCGATTTCGAATCTCTTCTCTCTCTTCGCTCTTCTTTCTCTCTTCCCACTCCCTATTTCGCTCCCCACTGCGTTCGAAGCTCCCTCAGCTCCCTCAGCTCTCAGCTCTCAGCTCCACATTTTGCACCCAAATTTTCCTGAAACAAAATCACAAGAATGGGCGAGTCTGAATTCTTGGATGCCATTAGGAACTATAATTTCGCCAATTATCAAAACCAACCACACTCAGTATGGAACCGATTACCTATAAGTAGAAGATCGGCGGTATTTATTCTCTTATTTGTTGGCAAACTCGGAGAGCTTAGGGTGGTCCTTACTAAGAGGTCTTCCAAGCTTCGCAACTTCCCTGGACATATATCATTACCTGGAGGCAAGGCTGATACGGGGTTGGAGTCCGAATGGCAGGTATCTAGAAGAGAGATGGAAGAAGAGATTGGACTTCATGCTAGCAATGAGTTTTTATCACAGAACTATGGGTTTGAAATAGAGCATTTAAATATCTTACCCAGTTATTTATCAAGAACATTTTCAGCAGTTAGACCATGTGTAGGGTTCATGAATTTCACTTCCGATGCTAGTGAAAGTGATTTGATCCATAACTTGAAGGTAAGTCTTAATCCTGGTGAGAGTTCTTCTGTTTTCAGCTGTCCATTGAAAGATTTTTTATACCCAATAACTGACCAGGAACCACTAGAATGCATAGAAAGACAATCATTTCGGATGAAGTGGGGAGGAATACCCTGGAATCTTAGAACATATTCGTTCCCACAATTGATAAGTGGCGAAGCTGATTGGCTTAAAGATGTTAAAGATCTCTCGGAGTCTGATTCATCTGACGCATTTGATTCATCTGATGCTGAAGAATTACGCCAACAAGAAAGCTCACTGGAGGAGATCAAGCCCAATAAAAAAGCAAAGTTAGAGCTGTGGGGAAGATTAGGTTCAAGAAGACACTCTGAGACAAATGAAAAGATTTATGATGTTTGGGGACTCACTGCTAATATTCTCCATGACCTAGCAAATGTTGCATACACCAAAAATGCTGTTAATGCCGAATTGGGAGAGGAGGAGCTTATTTATAGTGTATGGAAATATGGTAACCAAATGCAGTCCAAGGAGAGATCAAAAGAGGAGCTGAAATTGATTGAAAGTAAATCCATTCCTGGGGAATTCGGATTCGGAGATATTTTGCCCAGAACTGAGTTCAACCGGTTGAAGACGTTATATAAGATATGAACGATCGCTTTGCCCCTTTTGTCTACTCGTCTACTCTCTTGTCTACTCTCTTTCGTGTCGCTGTATGTCGTTCTCTCATGTTCTACAGTGAAAAATTCACTCGCAGTATGGTAGATAAGATGTCAGACGAGGCCACAGAAGAGTTGCTCAGGCTACTAGATGAGTACGAGACGCTTGCTAATGGAGAATTCCGTAGTAAATTCAAGGATGGCTTCTTAAACTTGAGTAGGGCCAATTTCAACACCAACGGATTGAGAACCTATGGCGTAAATGATATCGACCTACGCAATTACAATGCTTGTAAGGTAGTTAATATTACTTCCGAATTTGAACTAGTGGACCTATTGCCGAAGAAACCTGAACCAAAAAGTGACAAGAAAGGGAGTAACAAAGAAGATGGCGATGTAGCTGCCATAACGTCGGCGTTGAAAGACGTGAAAATCAATGCTACTACTGAAATTGAAGAACCAACAGTAAGAGATCCTATCAAACAATTTGGGGTGCTAGTTCCCTACCAGTTAAGAGAAAGTCAGAAGAGCTTTAATATAGCACTCGTGCATTCAGTTAAACTCGTGAATTTACAGAGAAAAATCAGTAGCCTTATAGATCAACTACAATAATTATGCATTTACTTTTCAATATCACTATATAAGTCACTGTCGTTTTCGTAGTTTTCAGGATTAATTTCTGGTTCGTCATCACTCATTGAATCACTATCATCACCTTCTACTTCTTCTCCATTTTCTCTAGCCTTTTTCCTTGCTTTTTTAGCAGCTTTTTTGTCTTCTTTAGCTTTAATATTAGCTAATTGTTTAGCTCTTCTTTCTTCCTTTAATTTCCTCTTAATTTGAGCTTGTTTGTCCAATGACTTGATTTGATCTTTTGTCTTAACGATTCTGGAATGGTAGATAGTCTTAGAAGAACCAATCAATCCTTCTTCTATTTTCGTTAAAGTCATATTAATTCTTGGGCCTAATTCAGTTAACTTGATAGCCTTTTTTCTGGTTGCTTCAGGTTGTTTCTCTACAATCTTCTTTGGTGGAAGATCAGTTTTGACTTCAACAATAGCATCATCTTCTACTTCTGAGTCCGACGTCATTCCACCAACAGAATATGGATCTAAAAGTAAATCACTAACATCTTCATTCTGACCTAAATTTGGTAAGTTCTTCTTTAAATTATGATGAGAATTAATTAACTTTTTGATATTACGGGAAGTATCTACAAGTTTTGTATCTATAGCATAATGTCTTAACGATATTTCCTCAGTATCAGCATCTTTATTGAGCATTAAAACTCTTTTTATAGTATTAACTCTTGTCAGTTGAGGTTGAATTGGGGGGAATAAATTTTGAAATACTGTAACTAAAAGTTTTTCATGAGGAGATGATTCATTAAGTTTATTCAGAAATCCATTCATAACCAATAGTGGAGGAGAATGAAATTCAACGGAATCTTTACCTACAGATTTAGGATGTTTTAAAATCTTCTTAACATCTTTAATAAGTGAATACAGATTAATTTGAAATTGAAGCATTGGTCCTCTTGGCATTTTACCAATTCTTAATGAAATATTTCCAGTTTCTTCTGATTGATTAAATACAAATAAATCACTAACACCTAAAGGTCCTGCCATTACTATAAAATCTTTAAGTCTATTACTCTTTCTTTCTCTTAAGTTGATAGCAGTATATGGTTGCATTACATATCTAAAATCTTTACTAAGTTCACTTAATGAATGATTTCTGAGGGACGATCCAAGTCTAATCACCATGGATTTAGGAATCTTGGCCTCATCTTCTGCACTCACCTTCTTATGGGTCCTTGTCTTTGTTCTTCTTCTTGCCATCGTGAAAATGTGCTAAAAATTAGAAAATTTTACTAACAAATTTTGCTAACAAATTTTATAAAAGTCCATCTCATCGCGGCAGTTTTTATATCAGATGGCAAAAGAGAAGACCAGTAAAAGTTCAAGAAGTCTTGACACTAAGGCACTTGCAGAGAAGATTAAGAACAATGCATTAAAGAAGTCCAAGAAATCAGAGAAACAAGAGAAACAAGAGAAACAAGAAGCTCTGGAAGAACTTTCTGAAGACACTATCGTAGATGCTAATGGAGAATTGAAGTTCAAGACATTTGCAGAACTTAAATTGATTCCAGATCTTCTTGAATCGATTCAAGCCATGAAATTCGATAAACCAACCCCTATTCAATCAGAAGCTATTCCTCATGCCTTAGAAGGTAAAGATATAATTGGATTAGCTCAAACTGGATCTGGTAAAACTGCAGCATTTGCAATTCCAATTTTACAAGCTTTATGGCATGCACAAACTCCATATTTTGGACTAGTATTAGCACCAACAAGAGAATTAGCATTTCAGATCAAAGAAACTTTTGACGCTTTAGGTGCTTCAATGGGTTTACGATCCGTTTGTATTGTTGGTGGTATGGATATGATGGATCAAGCAAGAGATTTGATGCGTAAGCCTCATATTCTTGTAGCCACTCCAGGAAGAATCATGGATCATTTAGAACATACTAAAGGATTTTCTTTGAAAAATTTAAAGTACCTAGTCATGGATGAAGCTGACAGATTGTTGGATATGGATTTTGGTCCTGCCTTAGATAAGATTTTGAAAGTTATACCAATTGAAAGAACTACTTATCTTTTTTCAGCTACAATGACCAATAAAATTGCTAAATTACAAAGAGCTTCACTTAGGAATCCTGTTAGAGTTTCTGTTTCTAACAAGTATCAAACTGCTGATAATTTAGTGCAATCCATGATGCTTGTAAGTGATGGTTATAAAAATACTTTTTTGATTCATTTATTGAATGAGTTCATGGGTAAATCTATTATTGTATTCACAAGAACTGTAGCACATTCACAAAGAACCGCTATATTAACTAAACTTTTAGGGTTTTCTTCGGTTCCATTGCATGGTCAATTGACACAAACCCAAAGATTGGGGGCTTTAAATAAATTCAAATCTGGTAAATCTAATATTTTGATTGCTACAGATGTGGCTGCAAGAGGTTTGGATATCCCATCTGTTGATGTGGTTATTAACTATGATATTCCTACAGATTCAAAGGCGTATATTCATAGAGTTGGAAGAACTGCCAGAGCTGGTAAGTCAGGAAAATCCATTTCCTTGGTAACACAATACGACTTGGAACTTTACTTGAGAATCGAGAGTGTTTTAGGCAAAAAACTCCCAAAAGACCCTTCTCCTCCAAAGAATATATTGGATACTCTCCACTTCCATGTAGATAGGGCCCTTGCTGAAGCCATCAGACAAAGTAAAGAGCTTCACGAGAGAAGGGGCACATTCAAGAAGAATAGAGACGACAAGGATAGAGAAGAAAGGTAGCCCCGGCCATTCAAGAACAGCGGTGACAAGAACAGAAAAAGGTTCCGGCCCGAAAGAGCAGGGAGTACCCCAGGGAGCTCCAGAGCCATACGAGTAATGAATAATATATCTCATAATCTATAATCCTATAATCTCTCTCAAACACTAATGCTGAAGATAGTGTACCGGACACTCTCCATAACCTTTCCTATTGAACCAATCCTTGATGCATTTATAGTGGAAAACGCATAAACACTCCAATCTTCCTACTTTGTCTCCTGGTTTTAAATCCTCTAGACATATGACACACTCATTTTCGTCTACTTCTTTGAATTTCTCGTTCTGTTGGAACGTACTATTTGACGTAACTGACCCAATATTGAACGAATCTGAAGAATTACTTTGTTTGATTGTATCATAAGAAGTACCTTCGGTGCCGGGAATAGCTTCGAATTTTGGTTTGGGAATTGGTGGCATATTATATACTAACATCTTATTCCGAGGATGAGTAGTTGAACTAAATCTTTCATGTTTATAGTCAAAATCGTAGGATGTCAAACAGTTACTGATATGATCCTCTTTAAACTCTTCGAAATTGTCATTACTAATTTGACCAATATCCTTCTTATGTTGGGTGATATATGTATCAAGTAAATTGGTGGTACATACAGGACAAAGATTATGGTCACTAGCATCATCATTAAGATTACTAGTGGAAGAATTCGTGGAAGATGCCGGCATAGTAGTGGTTCTTACACCTGAATATTTGGTTACACTGTGATTACTATGGAAACTTTGAGTCTCAGTAGGTTCAAATGCACTCCTTATCATTCTTATCTCTTCTGCACATTCATCACAAGTGCGGTAAAGCTGGGAAGAATGCAGTCTATAATGGCCATGAGGAGATACCACGAATGTTCTAGGGAAGTATCTTATAGCTTGATCAGAACAGTTACCACATACTACTCTGCCACACTTTCTACAGTGATGTCTTCTATTGAAGAAACTGAAAGCATTATTACATACGAAACAGGATGATACCGATTCGTCATCCTGCCAACTGGGAAGGTAATCAGACATTCTCTAGCAGTATCAATGTACAAACTTGGATTCTATCAGGTGCAGTGACTGGGGATGGTACTGTAGGATAATAATACTGGGGGATAATAGTATTAGGGATTCTGGCTATGGCGCTAGACTGTGGGGATATTGTGGTTGATGATCTCGCGTGATGCGCAGTTTTTTTATCATGTCTGATAGATTAACTCAATTACAGGTGTGTGTAGACCAGCTAGTAGAGCAGTTCAATGCAGCGGTTACATACATAAACACACATAGTGAACAAGCATTACTTGATGAAGATCCTACATCTGTGACAAATCTTGCTGCAAGTGCTCCATTACCGGGTCAAAATCAGGGTCAAAACCAGGGCCAGATTGGTCAAGGTCAAGTAGGTCAAAGTAATAAAGCTACTACTATGAACTCAATATCAGATCATCCCCTGGCTAGAGCAGAAGCAGAGACAAATTTCGAAAATACTATAAATGAACTTTCTACTGATATAATTTTGAAAACTAGACAAATTACTATGCTTGTAGATTCATTGCCTGGAGTGGGCATTTCTGAAGAATCCCAATTAAAGTTGATACAAGAGTTGGCAGAAGAATTGGAAACTACGGAAAAGCAAAGAATCGCAAAGATTAAAGAAAAAGATGAGCTTCTACAGTGGTGTGAGTCGCTTATATTGGATGTTGCTAGTGGTATATCCAAGACCAAGACTTAGCGTGCAGCGCAACGCAACACATGTGCAAAACTGGTTCAGTACGCCAAACAATCAAAGTCCCAACCCTCAAACCATTTACTATGGTTACAATCTCTCATAGTCCAATCAGTTCCATAAATTAGTGGACGGAAATGGATGAAAAAATATCCCGATAAGGATAAGATGCCAGTTACCAAAATATATCCAACTAGTTTTCTCTTGGAGATTTGATACTCTGCAAAATAGGTTAGTGTGAGTATAGACAAGTAGAGTGCAGGTAAATAATGATGTAAGAATAATTCTCTTTCAAAATAAAAGTATGGCAGATAATGGAAAATAAATCCAACAATCGTCTCAAAAGTTCTTTCATAGAATACTGATACATTAGTAGTCTCATTAATCAATGCAAAAGGATTCAGAATCGTTAATATACGAACAATTTGTTTCAAGCCAATTAACAATACTGCAACTATTGTAAAATAATAGATAGGCACATTACCTAAATAATAGATATGACTACCATTTTCTCCTACGGTCTTTACTCTTGCTTCAGTTGAATAATAATTCACTCCTCTAGTTAAAAAAGGCCAAGTCTCTGGTCTTGAATTATACTGGTGATCACTACCAATCTCATTATTGAACTTAAGCATAACCTTATGATACTCTATGAGTTTCTGTAAGAATGAATAATTTCCAAAATCAACTGTTTCATAAGTACCCTTCTCTGAAAATAAAGGATGAGAGTTGAACTCGATATACCAGAAAGTATTGGGTATAGTAGGTTCATTAATACATAAGACTTCATTCTGATTGAATCCCCATTTAGGAAGCTTTCCTTTATGACTTAATACATTACATCTTGTACCTTGATGGAAAATTTGAAATACCGATTCGGTTGCCCTTAACTTAATCATAGGTAAATCGTTTTTGGAATGTGGTTTCTTATCCATAATTCTGATTTTGAACTCATAATTCACATCACCAAGATTCTCTCTATCACCACTACAAGAAACTTCATTAGCATAATCTTTCTCGGTAATTGGGGGTCTGACATCATTAACATGTAAATATTTACCTGTAGCTTTATGGAAAAGTCTAACTACATCATTATCTTTAACAGGTTTAAGATTTCCCTTCAATTGTGCATCTGATTTCTTATTCTTAGGGTGAATTTCCCATTCATTATTGAAATCAGTATGGAATGGGTATAAAGTGACTTGTTGTTCTCCTGATCCTCCCTTATAATTAAACAGATGTGAATGTAAATAACTTTCCATTTCATTGTGTTTTATAGTAACAGAACTGCCATACATGACTTCAACTGGTTGATCTCTTATTCTATCAAAATCTTTCAATGTTGCTTTGAAGTTTGGACTCATTGGTCCAGCACCTCTACCGACGTAAGATAATGTTTGGAAATGAACTGCAAACACTGAACAATAAATAGTCAATGGTATACCAATGAAAAAAAATACCCTAGCAAATAAATGCTTCCACCACTTAATATCAGATACCTCTAAGTCTCCTAATATAATCCATAATTGTTTTGTAGCCAACATACCAAACCAAAGGTATGTTAAAATACCTGAAGATTTCATAGAAATAACAAGCCCTAAACCCACACCGGATAACAATTGATAAGTATACCAACTCTTAGTGAATTGTATAGTGTTCCTAAACTTCGTAAATGCAAAATATGTGAACACTAAAGAGAAGATCAATGGAGAATCAAGAAAGATGAATCTTGATTGAGTAATAAATGAATTCTCAATGAGTACAAGTAATGATCCAAAACCAGCACTTAATGTCCCACAAAAACTGTTCCTGAGTGCTAAATATGTCAATGGTATCGTAGCTACACCAAAAAGTCCTGAAGTAAGTCTCAATGCCACATAAGGTACATTATCATCAAACTTTTCACCAATACTACTAAATTCAAATTGTCCATTATATCCAAATAATACTGCCACCCAATAGTAGATCAACTTAGCTAAAGGTGGATGTACATCAATGAAGAACTCACCTGAAAAGTAATCGTGTATGAATCCTCCAAAGTTGACCTCATCAAATACAACCTCTGGTGGATTGGGTATCTTATATAGCCTCACTAAGATAGCGAGATCCAACAATACAAAGATGAAAAATCGATCTATATTATAAAGTTTGGCCTTTTCCACAATACTGGGTGATGGTACTGAGCTGAAATATGGTCTGTATCGACCAGGCTTGTACCCTGGGGGAAGCTTCTTCTCACTCATTACACGTTAGCTAGAGATTTCTGCGGCCTGAAATATTCAGTCTACGCAGGAATGGAGGACAAGCGGGACCCTAAAGAAGAATTAAAGACAAGAAGTAACAGTAAAGGAGTAAACATGTGGGAGACTACGGAAGAATCATAGACATGACACTACAAATAAATATACATTAATAACCCAAATAGAGACCACCACCTCTCTCCTCTAATTCCTCGATGATAGTAGTTAAAAAGTCAGATTTCGGATCCCAGCCTAGCTTAGCAGTACACCTTACGTTTTTTAAAGCCGGTAAACGACCATCAGTGATCGCAAGAGCCAAATCTAGTGGATGAAGTTTAGTTGAAGTTCCAAGCATACCACTACTGTCTATATACAATGTCCTCAATGGTCTATTGTAAGGAAGTGGTTTTAACACAAAATCATCAAAGAAACTACTTGACATATAATCCACATAAACTAATAAAACTATGAGGTTTGGACAATAATCAAAAATTACATCCAACGTATCATCTTTGAGTTTGGGCATAGGGTATTCAACTTTCAAAGACTTCAAGTTATGGCCAAATTTATATAATATGGATTTGATGCCACTATCTTCAATTTTAGGACAATGGGCAAATTCTAAATGAGTGATGGTATGTGGTAAATGCGATCGTATCAAGAATTCATCACTTATTCCACCGGAAATTCGTAATGATGAAAGCTTTGGAGGCCAATGAATTTGATCGACAAGTTTGATATCCATTTCAATGGAAGATCGTGGGAATGAAAGGTTAGTCAACTTATCTAAGTTTCTAATGGAATTGAAGAGTTCTGCAAGGTTAAGGGTTTCACTAACTAATCTTAAGTCTAGTATTCGTAGATTCTCACAATTTTTCAATGATACTAATGGCCCTAGACCAAAACTTGTTTGAGGAGCCACAAACATTTCTAGACTTTTTCTGGATCTCTTCAACAACTTAGCAACAAATGCATTCTTACCTGATTGAATTATATATGCAAGATCTAGCAGTTTTATGTTTTCCCCAATCTTTTTGTTACTACTAATGGTATCTACAAATGCAAAAAAATTAGTAGCCTTCAATTTGGGATATCCATAAATCATAGGTAGCACAATCTTGTAGAATAATTTATTCAATCTAAGAAACTTTGGTTTAAGTTGACCTTTATAGTACAAAACTTCAAGGATATAGATTATAATTTCTAGAGGTAATGTCAAGAATCCCTCCTGAAACTTGATATCTTGTTCAATATTTCGTATTTTATCTTGATATTCAGGATTACCATCTTTTAAACAACACTGTAAAACATCGATTTTTTCGAATTGACTCATAGGCCAAATCCTACCTTCAACTTGTAGTTCTGCTGTTAAAACATATACTGAGCTTATGTTAAGATTTGTCTTTGTCAGAAAATCTTGATGATCTTCAACTAACATCTTATCTTGATGATTTTCATAATCGCTCTCATCACCGCTACTGTTGTTGTTGGCAAAGTTTGACTTATAGACATATCGCCTATATGGAGGGCGAACCTTCTTAGGACGTCTTTTATTAGCTATCTTGGAAACAAATGGGTGATGGGCAGCAGAAAAGTAGCGATTGCGAATTACTAATATATTTAAGATGATATATTATTTTTATGAAGGTGTAACTCTCGCAAACTAAAGGCATTCAACTTCTCTGTATGGTTAATCGCTGTAATAGGTTCTGTGTCAATTTGGAATGACCAAAACATACTCAACAAGATTCTGGGGATGAAAATTAAAATATGATATACTCTTTTGGTAATATGAATAGGTACCTCCACAACTATATGCACAAAATATTTACAAACTTCCTTGCCACGAACAAGAGGTTTGAGTAAGATTTCTTTGACATAGCCGAGTAAAGTGAAAGTATCAGCAAATATGTACTCAGTTAGTATTTTAACCAATACGCTACCAATAAGTTCTGCCTTATTCAAATTTGATAGAGGTGAGTGTTTGAATCTTTCGAATAATGGCACTAGCTCAATTCTAAACATTTCAGCAATTGACTTAGGATGCAACAATATGAACTTAAGATGGTATTTATGTTTAATTCTTTGGTGAGTCATGGTGATATCTCCAAGAAGTACCTCCAATGGATCATTTAAAGACAGCGAAACTGCCAGTTGATATTCCAGGTTGTAATCATTTAATTCTTTTTCTATTCTTTTTGCAGTGGACATTTTTTTGAGTTTAGATGGGTTTAAACCATGTAGAGAAGGTGTTGAAGTTGTTGAAGGTATAAACATACTTTTGGGTTGAACTTTTGGTTCTTCATGCTCAAAAATTGTAGTCAAATTTGACTTTACATTAGTGAAATTTCTTCCAGGAAATTCCTCTTTACTTGCCAAGTTTAAAGGAAAGGGTTTTATTCTTTTGGAGATTTCGAGTTCCTTAATGACAGTTTCAAGTTTTTTTTTCAAACACTCAATATCTCTTTGATGGTTGGCTATGGTAGATTTGAAGATATCTTCATTCTGGTGTAACTTTTCCTCTAATTTCTCTACTTCAAATGACCTTGAAGCAAATAATCGTTGTATGATTTGTTTAAAGTATTCTGGCCATATAAGGTGATGTTGAGGTGCTGATTCAAGGTAGTTATCTAGGTTGAATTCATCAATAAGATGATATTCAGGATCGGTAGTTGATAATGATCTTTCTTTTACAGATTCTAGAATAGTTGTAATAATTCTACAACATCCCCAAAGAGTAAATACAGTAATATTCAAATTACTAAAGACAATTGATTTTCTTCTCTCTTCTACGATAATCAACGATCTAGTAACGACCATTAGTAACCCACCTGCTACAGTTCCTAAAAAACAGTAAAAAATTGCTAACCTTTCATACCAAATTAGTTTCTTAGCTGCCATTATATTATCACGAATATGTGGCTTAAATGAATCTGACAGATGCATCAACATAATAGAATTAAGATTATTAATGGAAATTTCTTTTGATAATTTGACTTGCTTTCTCCAATTCCATGGCCATTCAACTACAAACTTTACTGCCCAAGTAACTACCAGTACAATTAATACATCCGTGGTTAAAATAGCAACATCATTATCTGATGGTGAATTAGGAATAACAGGCACTAAAACCGCAAGAAAAGAAGGAAGTAAAATTATTGCTAGGGTAAGGTAATTCCCACGATTACTTTCTTCTACTTCAATGCTATCTACTTTACTTCTTTTGCTCCTTCTTCCACTCATTCTCTACTCCAAGGATATCTATCTCTTTTTTTGCAGCCGCGTAGATTTGAAGTTTTGGTGTGATAAAAAGGGCGTGTGCGGCTCCAATACATCAAAAGAAAATTTTTCATCCCTTAAAAAATTTTCATAGTGAATATTCAAGATGGTTTTAGTTCAAGATTTATTACACCCAAACCCAGCTTCTGAAGCTCAAAAACATAAGAAGAAGACGTTAGTTCAGGCCCCAAGATCATACTTTATGGACGTCAAGTGTCAAGGATGTTTGAATATTACCACTGTCTTCTCCCATGCTCAAACTGCAGTCACTTGTGATAGCTGCTCTACAGTTTTAACCACCCCAACCGGTGGTAAAGCTAAGTTGACCGAAGGTTCTTCTTTCAGAAGAAAGTAAAAGTAAGATACTGATAATATTGTACTATAGGAATAGGTACTTGCATAGTTTACGAAATAAACGATTAGGTAATCTGGCTGTTACTCTGCTGAACTGTACTCTGATGTGCTGCTACTCTGATTTCTGTTCTAACGAAAGTCTTCGTCTCTGGGGTCACTATTTCTGTTGCTTATACACCCCACTCTACATTGATCACTATGATTTCTATATGATCTGTGAAGTGTTTTCTACGGTCTTTAAAGTGATTTCTACATTGGTCCGTATGGTTATTAATATATATATGGTCTCTATATACATTGCATCTATTTACATTGTCTCTATATACACATCTTCATAAATTTCTATGCCCTTATTTTCCGTCGTAGGCGGTGGCATCCACATCGTATGCTGCACGCTTACCCTGCAACTTATACTTTTTAGATGCTTCCAAATTGGTAGCAATGGAGTCGGATAAATTGACAATGTCATTATCAAACTCTTCTTCAGAAGGACTAGTAAGCTTCTTCCATACTTTCTTTCTCTGCTCTTTCAAGAACGATTTCTTCTGAGTCTTAGCCAAAACATCCAACTTGTCTCTGATTTTATCATCAAGCTTATTTTTAACAATTACACTCTTCTTACCTAATCCCCATAGATCTCCTCTTTCTACTTTTCTAGCGTCATGATACTCTTGTTTACCTAAACTTTTAGGTATTTGCCAAACTTCAATATTTCCCGAAGGAGCACAAGTAGTCAATTTGACGTTATTCTTGATTCTGCTAGGTACTTCCAAAACTCTAGGCCAATTCATTGGGTTACTTTCATCCATTCTTGATGAATGGTTGAATTCTCTATCATGTTCTATCTTCTTGATGCTCTGGATGGAATTTGAAGCTCTTCTGGCTATTAAATAAGAGTATGATCCACTTTCAGTATTGTTACTTCCTGGTCTTCCTGACCCTGATAATCTTTTTAATTCTCCTTTCTTCAACTTATCAAGCCCAAATCCATCTTCTGCTGATTTATCCCATGATGTTGCTAGTCTTTTACCCTTTTTTAATTCCATGGTGAACTTTGGCCTTTCAACAACTTTATCGAAAGAGCAAAACTTTAATCTGTGTTTGTGGGAAGGTATCTTATAGTATTTAGGATCCCCTAACTGTAATGGACACTTTGCGTGGTGTGAACAAGGTGCAATCACCTCTAAATGATAATCAACAGCCTCCAGTCCTAAACTTTCTTCCTCGTTGCTTGGTTGTACTTCCAGTAGTTCAAAATTATCACTATCTTCGAACTCAAATTTCAATTCTTCTTCTGAAACTTCCCCATGTTCATCGATAATGGTCCTTTCCAAATCAGTCATCTCTTCTTCTTCGAGCTCTTTTTCTATTTTAGCTAACATTTCCTCCTCTTGTTTGATATGTTCCTCAGTTATTATTTGGTCGACATGTCTTAATTTTTGTGGTTTAATACTTGATCCTTTAATATACGGACGAGGGATTTTACTGGTCTCCGACATATAAGACTCTGGTCTTATCATGACTTGTCTGGCTCTTGCAATTGTTTCAAACCCTAAGGAGTTTCCTCTTTCAACTAAGACAATATGACCATTTGGGGAAAGCAATCTTAAAATCATATGTATGTTTATATCTATATCTCTTGGGAAATGGTGTTCCTTGGTTAGTAATGCTTGATTTACTATAATTAAGTCATATTGTTTGTTTGCTGGTAAGGAATCTCTAAGCTTTGTTCTGATATTGATTCTGGAGGTATCCACAGGCCCTATATATTCCGATGGTTCTTCCGTATCAACTCCTGTATCGAGTTCGTCAAGTCCTTGGGTATCTTTTCCTGCAAGAGTGGCTTCTTGGGTATCTTTTACCGGGGCGGCTGGAGGCTGTTCGTTAACTTGTCTTGACAAGATAATCTTGGCTCTCTTCTTCATTTCTTTGTTAAACCTGCCCACAATATATGCCTCCTTATTTTGAGGGTTAAATTCATCACCCATGATTTCATTAAGTGCTACCATGCCTGTAGCAGGTCCGTACCCAACAGATAATACATTCTGAGGTCTGAAGTTGTCCTTACCTACTCTCTTTTGAAGCTCCAGTAAAACTTGATGACAATGGGCATAATCCTGTAGAAATAGCGCTGCAATATGAGCATCTGCTTCAATGGCATTTGTAGGTGCTGCTTGTAATTGATCCTCATTCAATGACTTATATATCTGAGCAGCCTTATTTCTCAACCTATTGGGGGAAGCTAACCTCAAGATATTATTATTGATTGCATTTGAAATCTCATAAGGAAGTTTGATGACATCATGATTCATTCTACCTTTTAAAGTACGATCATGTAATCTTGCTTCCTCAGCATTAGAACCTTTAATAAATGATCCATCACTATTTCTAAATGGAGAACTGTCACTATTATGAATCATGTCTTCACTGTTATTCAAACTATCCAGTTCTCTTAGATGGTTTGACCTCACCACTTGTCCAAACTGATGTACATTATTATGTCTATTAAAAGGAAGTACTGTTTTATTCACTTGCGATGACCTTGGCGATGGATTGACTTCTGTATGATTAAAACGAGCCAATTTCCTTCCGAAAAGTCTAGCATGTATAGTCGACATCTCTCTATACCTTGAAGTCCTTGGAATCATGTTATAGTATTATATCCTTGGCTGTTACACAGGTAGTTAAAACTAATATATATAATTATGGCGTGTACAAAAATCAAAAGTTTCAAAGAGGCCTGCGAACCCGCCAAACAAATTCGAAGTATTGACAAGAATGGCAGCATCAGACAAACGGAACTTTTATGAAGATGAGAAGGATGTTCAACCCATTCCAGGGACTATAACATCAGCAAGTGAAACTTCATTACCATTCCCTCAACAGAAAGTTGTAAACGGAGTGGTGGTAAGTTCACCAAGTACATTAGAATCAACATTCAAGGTGGTAAGAGAAAGTGTATTCAACGTATATTCTGAGGCTACGAATTATGTTAATAAAGGTTATAATAAGTACAGTAATACTGAAAGAAAAGTAACCAATACAGTAAGTCAATTACATGATAAATCAGAGGACTTATTCCCAAATTCTGTATATATCTTTATTGCTGCATTGTCTGGTACTATAATTGCCCGTCAAAGATCAATTGTAGCTAAGGTTACTTTCCCCATTATATTGGGTTTGGGCTCATTCAAATATTTCTTACCAAATACTTTTGCTTCCACTACTAACTTTGTATGGAAATTAGAGCAACAAAAATTACCTGAAGTTGCCAAGCAACAAGAAATCTTGGTCAACAAATCTGCAGAATTGGTCACGAAATTAGAAAAAACAACTGAATCTAGCCAAAAGTCAGTTTCATCGTCTTTAGAGTCTTTGAAAGGTTCTATCAAGAAGTATACTGGCTTGAATATCAACGACGATGCTACTAAAAAATAAATAGAAATGTACACTGGACTTCCCTTCCTTGATTTGTGATATGTATACCATATCCCACAAACCCCTCCCTCTCAAATCCTTCCTTCATTCCTACCTGCTAGGTTCATCCCTTCCTCCTCTAAATTGGATTGGATTTACACGACTTTTTTGCAGCTATTGTGTTGCAACAATCCACAGAAACAATAAATATCTTATGAGTGCTTATTATCTACCAGGTGATAAAAGTAGTAGTAAATATGTCACAGCACAAGAAGATTATCGTGGTTTCTTGAAACACAGTTTTGTTGAAAGACCAGCCACTGCCCTTCAAAAAGTTATCGATAAGTTTTCAACAATCTCATCATTGACTAGTCTTGACAGTCCAGGTACCATTGACCCATCTAAAATAGAATTTGATGATGATTTTGGTCCTTCTACTGCCATTTCCAAACTGGTATTCAGTTCTATCATTAAACTTAGAAAACAGGAGAACTCGTTGATGAAATTGCAACTTCAATTACAAAGAGATTTCGAAACTTGGGGAGATTTCGTTCTGAATCCAGCATCTAAAAGTATCTTAAAAGAGTCGTCTTACATAATGAAGACTCAGTATGCCTCTTGCCAGACCTTGGGTAGCCATTATGATGAAATCTCAAGAGCTCTTTCTGTAATCAATAAAAAAGAAAAGGCTATGAAAAAGCTTCTTGATGATAGAAAGAAGCTTAAAAGAAGTGTTAGAGATACTGCTGCAAACCATGGTGAAAATTCATATAATGTTCAAGCAATCGAGGAACAATTAGAGTCAAATACTGCAAATTTAAAGGTTTCTGAAAGTCATTACATCAAATCAATCAACCAGAACTTAAGAGACGCTATGTTCAATTATAGTTTGGGATTACGTTCCATTGCTTGCAACTATGAAAATGACTATAGAAAGTATGATGAGAATGTCAGAGAAGCTGAAATGCAGTTTACCAAAAGAAACAACTTACCTCTTCAGTATGGTTTAAACGAGTTGCAAGTTCCAAAAGAAAGAGTATTTGAAAAACGAGATGAAAATGTTGCAACTCAAAGTCATTGTGCTAAGTGTTCCATTGAGTATGGCAAATCAACATCCTGCAAAGCCGATCATCAAAGAAAGAGAGAGCGTTCATTATACAAATCTGATATTACCACCAACTCATTGGAACATATCGTACCTCACACAATGGATGAAAGTTGGGTTTGAATATTTATAATTATATATATCTATTTACGTGATTTTATCTAACTATTTACAGCATTATTGTTATTATGTAAAAATAACTTTTTACCCATCTCATATGACGAAATCATAATAGCACATGCCGGTGCTATTTTAATAACTCGAGGACCTAGACCACCAAAAAGTGCTTTGAATCCCTCATTCTTATATATTTCAAATAGGAATTTGAACATTGTGGGTCTTTTATTTCCTTCGGATTGTGAAATCTGCATTCTGGTCTTACCTACATCGAAAGGATGGGTTAATACAGCAGCTACTAAACCAGATAAAGATCCAGAAAGAAAACTGGTAGCAAAAACTTTCTGGTGGTCCTCTGTGGAATTGCCTTGAAAGTCGACTCTTAGTAATTTAGTAAAATTAAGTTTGAACGTTTCATATAATGACCAATATATACCAGAAAAAGGTACGTCACGCCATAATGTGATTTGAAGACCGGTGAACAATGATCTTATTCCCCTTATTTTAACTTGTTGCCAAGAGTCTTTTACCACGCTTTGTAGTATTTTTGGATTATTTCTAGATGAAGGAATTGATTGCAATCTCGTTTTGATGAGTTCTATGGGTGCAATGGAGGTTGCTGCAAGAAGTCTAGCTATAGACCCACAAAACAACGAGTTGATAGCACCCTGTATTGGGGAATTATCTCTTATGTACTCATAGCCCGTAAAATATATCACATTCAGAGGTACTGCCATGACTAATGTTAAAGACATACCTCTCCATAATGTAGCCAACCCTTCATTTCTTCCAATGGTAACAAACCCTTGGAACGTGGAGTCTATTCTTGAACAGTTCTTCATATTCTTACAATAATCCTTATCTAACCAGAAGAGATGGGCATCACTCTTCGATAACGAGGCCACATTAGCAGTTGAGTTGACTAAAGTATTTCTTTTAGACACCTTGATGTCCTTCACATGGTCCGCACAGCAAGGTTTTGCATCTGGTAAAATCTCTTGTTGTTGCATACGTATCCTTATGACATCAAAGGGTGTAAGAACAAATGCCGTAACTATAGATCCCAGACTAGCGCTAATCATACGCTGAGTCAATGATAAATCTAATTTAGCGGGTACTACTACTTCAGGTGCCTGAGGTACCTCATCCCCTATGCTTGGTGATCCAGAGACCCTGGTCTGATCTGTCCGAGTGCCCTTCGCTAGTGTGCTCAGAAACATATTCTTTACAATGATGACTTACAAGCCCGAGACGGAATAGATTTTAATGCGCACATTTTCTTAAAATTATTCAGGCAGAATTGCTGCGAAAAAACGGGGACTTTTATTTAGTACTCTTGAAGTACATCTATACACGTATAAATATTTATATGACTATCCTGATTGTAGTTGGTAGCTAGCATCATTCTATGAGGATGGAATGCAGTACTAGAAACATAATTTGAAGTACCATTCCCTAAGTAAGTTTCATGAGGATTCTTAAGGCTTGTAACTAGATCTCCAGAGGTAGTCCAGAAATCAACTGATTTAGAGGCGGTTGTAATAATAGGTGCATGTTCATGAACTTCAATGCTTCTTAAAGACTTTTCAGAATGGTGGTAATTAACAACAGGATCGTTGAGTCTGATATCCCATAAATTGACGGTTCCATCTGATGATCCACTAACTAACTCTCTAAATCCACCTCTTTGCATATGAACATTTCTGATAGATCCATGTTCAAACCTTGAGCTATTGGATGTTTTATTCTTAGAATTATACCACGTTTTAACCATCGATTCTCTGGGATCTAATCTTCTGTCATATACTCGTAAACTACCATCATCAAATCCAGCTACAAACAAATCACCTGCAACTTGATCAGAAGTAAAAGATGTAATAGATGAGGTTGACCTTGCTGGAATATCAACTAAACATAACTCTCTGGGTGCATCCCAAACTCTGATGATTTTCACATCACCACTAACTAATAATGATCCTCTTGACTGCTGCCACTCACTTATAAGCCCAGAACTTTTGGAAGTCAATAACAAATCAGTTAAAGCTCTCCAGGAAGCCACAAGTTCTATTGGCTTATCTGTATCGTCTTTCGAAGTATGGAAATTTTTGTAGATTTTGATTACCCCATCACTTGAACCTGCCAATACTAAGGGCAAATCATCTTCATTCAAAAACTTCAAATCAGTGATTTTAGTACCTGTTGGATTAAAGTTTGAAAATTTCTTGACTGTTTTTTGTGCTTCCCAATCCCAGACAGTTATATTGTCCTTTTCATCTGATGCAACTAAAACCTTCTCAAATTGAGTAAACTTTATGAGCTTAGGTTGGGTTTTATTGTCTAGAACAACAAGGTGTCGATTCCAATCACCTCTGATAGCCATTTGCTTTTGAGGCTGTGTTTCTTGAATGATCATTTCATTTCTATTTCTTCTCCATAGTCTTTCAATATATTCCTTGGATCCTGGTTCGTCAATCTCACTCTTAGACATTTGAGGTTCTTGAAAGTACTCACAGCTATACTCAAAGAAGCCAGATTCCTCAGATAATTCAGCAATATCACCTAAATCTCTGAGGATGAATCTTGGGGTTTTAGGTCTATACTCTGTGTGATAAGTAGATACAGCAGGACCAGAATTTAGGATTCTAGTGAAGTTGTTCAATTCGTTGTCTTCATTTATATGGAGTGATTGCATAAGCTTAGAGAAGGTTATATTCTTCAACTTGGAACCAATGGATTCTGTAATAGAATGTATACTATCTGTATCTCCAGAACCTCTTAAATCATTAACAGAAACAGAGCGGGTCTTCAAGGATGGACCATTGATAGTTAAGGTATTATCCTTACGTTGAAGCATAGAACCACTAGAAACCTGTCTCTTAGCATGTCCATTACCCAAATGACGATTGACGATTGGTTTGTTAGGCTTGAAACTTTCACTGATATTTATTGTTGATTTACTCAATAAGTACTCTTGCATCTCTTTAACCAAAGGTGCAAGTTCACTTTCATTAAGCTTCAACATCACATTATCAATCAAGATCTCAGCCAACTGTTTTACCTCCAAATGAGGATCCTCCGATAATATTAAAACTGCTTTCCAAATAGAAGAAAATATTGATCCATACGCTGGGGATTTCTTTCTGAAATCATTCAAGTTATTAGGAGTATCAATCAACACTATCTCTTCCTCTAATTGGTTAAATGCAACAACCAAGAAAAATTTGGCATAGTTACTAATGAACTTATTAATGAAATAAATGATTTCCTTCCTCACCATTGGTGATCCGTCTCCCAATAACCCCAAGATGGTGTTTGCCAATTTCAAGTCTTGTTGTCTAAGCTCATCTCTTCTCATTTCGTTTGTGTTGCTTTGTTGCTGTTGTTGTAATTGCTGTTGTTGCAGCTGCGGGGGTTGTTTAAGATTCAAATCAGACAAGAACGTTGTAAGAGCCAATATAATCGAAGTACGGACTTCAGGAATTGGATCATTAACCATCATAAGCAATTTATTAAGATATCCATCCTTATGGATGATCCATTTACCATCAGGATACTTATACCAAAGCTGTGAAAGTAATAGGCAACACCATTGTCTCAACAAGGGATTTTCACTTGAAGAAATAAACTTTAAAGCATTGTTAATGAGCTCAATAGAGAAGCACAATCTTTGGCCATTTTTGAAGTCCTTGATAAATAACGTCAAAATGAAGGCACTCATAGCTTTATGATCATCATTCATCAACATCCCATTATTTAAGGAATTATTATTGTTTGAAACCTGGCCGTTTGAATTTGAATTCAAGATCAAATAGAAATAATTATAACCTTTGTCCTTACATAATTCTTGCTGGGTGCTCTTATAGTCAATTGCCATAATTCTAGCCCAAATAAAAATCAATACAGGTTTCAATTCTTGTGCGGGACTCTGGAGAAGTTTCAATACATATGGGAAAATACCGATAGATAAAGAAAGGTATACAGCCCATGGACCCAAGTCTAAGAACTTGGAAAGAAGAATCAATGCCCTTAATCTATGGACCTGAGAAAGCAACACTTGAAGAACTATTGGTAATTGTTCGGGTGGCTCCTTTGTAGATGGACCGGCGTATTTGAGCCATATTTCAAATGCCGTCAATTGCTGTTCGAAGAAAGTAGAATGTTGGTAATTATTGGCCGTACTTGCGATGGCTATAGAGTTTCTTGTCTGTGATGGCTTCCGGAGTGTTGCAGCTCCTAGAGGTGGTTGTTGAGGATTGGCTTGTGGTTGTGGAGTTTGAGGCATTGATGATGGCGGTACTATTGACTCGGGTATAGCAGCATTAGTGCTTTCACGGATGAGCTGAGATAAAACCTGATCAATTGCAAGATCCCATGAGTCCCACATCGTATGAAACCGCACAGATTCTGGTAATGGTGGATCACTAATAGGATTACAATTTAAATGGGGCATTATCCGCTTAGCCAATAAAAAGTTTCTAAATAAGGCAGCAACCATCAAGTCTTGACGGAAAAGCCTTTTGAAAATCGGACGAGATAATGACGTCCATGCAATAGTATCGGTTATAGCAGTGAAAATCCAATTTAGTTCACCTAAAGGCGTTCTCCTTTCGGTTAATTTACCAGGTATAATGACATTTCCAATGGAGTTTTTGGGAAGTTGATTATAGTAGTTCTTCTTAAGTGGTGACTGCATGATGAACCATTTAATGGAAATGTCAATAGGGCATGTCAAGCAACAAGTGAATAAGTCAGCAGGTAATTCAGGTGTCATGGGAAGAAGTTCATTGGACTTACAAGCCGCAAGTTGTATACAGTCCAAATATGCTGATGTTGGAGATGGTGAGCTAAGGTCATGATTTCCTTCGTTATCGTCGTCGATTCTTTTTTGAACAAACTTCTTGAAATTATGTACTATATGGCCAGCAGAATTACAATCATATACGAAGATAACAGGAGCACCCAACCACGTTTGAAGATCATAGATGGATATGGGGATATATTGTGTGTAGCCTCTATTGAATACCCATATTTCACCAGAGGATGTAGGTTGTGGAACCCCATGACCATTGTAATGAAATAAAATTCTTTCTTCTTTAGCATTTCTTCGTAAAGTATTACAAAATCTCTTCACATCTTCAACAGATGGATCCAATGATTGTTTGTAACGGGTTCTCAAAGTTAATGCCTCATATTGACTCTGTAAGTTCTTCCCTATTGCTTCAATTGCTTTTTTGGTATCAGTGAATGTCGAAGGATCTACCCAAGATTCTAATTTAGCACAAGGATAAGTCTTCATAACATCTGGAGGGTCTACTCCTAGATTCAAACACAACATCAACATTGCACTGATAGTTTTTTGACGCTCTTTCATGATTTTCCAGTCTGTTATAGGCTGATAGTTCTTGATATAGGCAGATGAGGTCTTCATCTCGGGAGTTATGGGATTTCCATTGGTATTATGGCGCTTATCATCGAAATAAATGAAGAAGTTGTTGGCTAGCAGGCTTAAGAAGTTCTCTGAGTTATGCTCCTCGTCAAACCCATGCCGCATAGTACTATTGAGCTGTAGAGACTGATAGTAAAGGGTCATGGTTGAACGTTTTTTCTATAGAGATTTTTTATCGCGAGAGCTTAGATAGATAGTGATAGGGAGCGAGGATGAGATAGTGAGATGTGAGGTGGGGATGAGATGGTGAGAATGTGAGTAAGATAGTGAAGCGAGGATAGTGAGGTAGTTATTGAGATGGTGAACTAGCTTATGAGATAGTAAATAAGCTTTTAAGTGAGCTTGTGAGTGAGCTTGTGAGTGAGCTTGCGAGTAGGCTTGTGAGGCTTGTGAGCAACTGGTGAACACTAAAAGGAAGAATAGTATGGAATTAAGACAGAAGTAGGTGCATTGCCACAGCAAGGGCTTAGGAGAGAGAGGTATTGCTGATGGTTTATATATGAAATCGTAATCGTAAATAATGATAATGATGCTAGCTAACAGTTAGATCCGCCATCTTTGTTAACTAACTCACCTTGCCAGCTGTAATACTTGTTCATGTCAACGTGATGTTTGACCCCATTGGCATCGTACATCGAACAACCGTATAAATAAGCGTAAGGTGGGGTATATAAATGTAATGAAACAGCGATTTCATTACCAGGGTTTGAAATCTTGTGCAAACCGATATCATCGCTAATGTAACCAACTTCTTGACAGTTCAAAATAGTTTCCTGCTTTGGTTCGAGATGTTTACCAGCACATTGAGGAATGTCATATAACGATTCTTTCAAGCTACCTTTTAATATCTTCATGCAGCAGTGAGCATTGGCATGGTCGTGAATAGCACTACCCTTTCCAGGGGACCAGCACAAAATCAATAAATTAGCATTTCCGTTGATATTGACAATACCATTTCTAGTATAAGTTCTACTAGAATCATGCAAGCCATACTTGGCCCAATCCTCGTCCTTAGCATCATAGTTTTCCATTAATTTTCTAACTAATTCAATATCAATATCATCTGATGAAAGACCCTTATTTGGACCCAAGATACTCTTGAGTTGCAAGATCAACTTACCTAACCCGTTTTCGGGGAATTCTTCAGAGTTGTAGTTCATTATTCTAGGCACAGTATCGTCATACTTAGCAACAGCTGGTTCGTAATGCAGCTTCGATTCTGGAATCTTATCAAATTTTTGACTATAGAACATCGAAAAAATTTATTTATTGTGGGTTGCAAATTATGGCAGGCGGATACCGCCTGTTTTATAGATAAAATGATGGGCGGGAATTTTTTGTGTACAAAATGCTATCTAAATTGCTCAAATCGGACGTGAAATTCCCGCTCAGCCCACCGGCACCCGCTCCAAACCCGCTCCATGGCCGCTCAATAGTGGCTCGCAACCGCTCAAAACCGCCTATCATCCGCTCCATATCCGCTCGAAACCCGCCTGGGCGGGTTTTTATTGGTTGAAAAATTCCCGCCTGCATGTAGACACGTGAATTTGCGTGATTTTTCTCGATTAGTCATATATTTCCGGTGGGGACACGATTGGGAATAAATGACAGTTAATGCGAGGGTCATTTGAGCTTGCCCGTTAAATTTTTATTTAAGTAAGCAAGATATCCACTTAATAGAAGAAATTATCCGTCATATTTTGATATCCAATATATCTGTTAGTTTATATATTAACTTATATATCATTCAGAGCACTACTATTAAGCTGTTTATTCCTTCGTTGGTTGCAAAAACTATACTACTGCATCTAATACATCATTGACGCCACAGTTGATGCCACAGTTTGATAACAGTCCCAAAGAAATGGTTGCAGATTTGCAACCTGATTTGGAACAACAGTACTATGAACAAAATCATCTCGATATAGAGTTAACAACAGAAGATACAAAGATTAGCAACATAATACATAAAAGCTTCTGGTCCATTCTATCCCATAAGATCGATGATAAATTGGTTGAGCATTTCTTACCTGTCTATTTCGTTAATGTGATGGCTACTGGAATTTCCAGTGCCATTCTTTACAACTTCCCATTCCCGGCCAGATGGTTGAAAATATTTGCCATTGTGATATGGGGGTTGGGTATTTTTTATTTCCTAGCTGGTTTATTCTTTCTTACAGTTTCTTGTATGAAATACCCAAGTAATAGGTTGAAATTTCATACTGACCCAAAGCTTGCACCATTCATGGGATGCTTTGTTATGGGGTATAACTCAATGGTAAACTTCTTATATTTCCTCACTGGTCCAAGCTGGATTATCGGTATTTTTGTGTTGTGGTGGATATCAGTCATCCTTTGCTGCTATACTTCACTGGTTATTTTCTACTTCACATTTCTAGCAAAAACCAAGAATTCCCGGTCCTTGGATACTAAGAATATTGATCCTACTTTACTTTTACCAATTGTCGCTTTAACAGTCACATCATCTGCTGGTCATATTTTGGCGCTAGATTTGCCTAATTTTAAACTACAGCTTTTGACTATTATACTAAGCTACATTCTTTGGGCTAACGCAATGGCCATGTCATTTATTGTGTTAACTCTCATTATTTTTAGATACATTACTAATAAGACCCCAGATTCAAGTGCAGTTTTCACTACTTTTATTCCAATAGGTTTCTTGGGTCAGGGTGCCTTCAGTATCTTATTAGCTGGGCACAACATGCATGACCTTATTTTAATGCATCTAGATAGGTTTCATAGTTTGCCATTTGTTAACAATGCTATAAATGCTACTGATCTCGCTAATATCTTGGCCAACCTGATTTTGTTGATTTGTTCATTAACTGGATTATTTTTAATTTCCTTTGGTTATTTCAATACGTTTATTGCCATAGCCACTGTTTTCACTAAGATCTTTACTAAGAATCCTAATCCCAAACACATTTGTAATTTTGATTCTGGTTGGAAAAGGCATTTCAATGGATGTATGAAATTTGATAAAGGGTTTTGGACAATGACATTTCCTTTAGGCACGATGGGTATAAGTAATTCTGAATTAGGTAAGCTATATAATTTACAAGTTTTCAGAGTCGTGGGGGCCATATATGGAGCAGCTGCTGTGACAATCACCATAGGTTGTTGTTTCGGGTTTTTCTATACATTAAGCAAAGACTTGATTGATTGTATTCACATTCATAGCAATCAGAAACAGCTGCTGGACTAATATTTATAGACTAATAGACATATAGACTAAGAGACTATAGAATATAGAGTGAAAGAGACTATAGACAAATAGAATGAGGGAATAAGAGAATATAGGCAAAAAGACTGTAGACTATAGACCAAAGACTGACAAATAGACGAACAGACTAGCACAGACTAACAAACATGAAAAATCTCACCAAAAAAAATTGACAGCCATGCAATTAAGCATCCACCTTCCCAATAAGGATGTTGATGATGTGAGTATGCTTCTAAAAAAGCCTGACAATAAGAGTGTTATATTCTTTGACGAACTTGTACAAGGTTATGTTGTTCTTACTGGTCAAACAGAAGAAATTGTGGACTGTGATATCTTTCTCACTGTTAGTATTGTGCCTGGAGATCTCATTGATAATGATCCTAATTATAGCTCCAAATCTTTCGAGGTATATTCTACAAGACTCGATACTATGGTCAAGTGTGAATCTGACCATCGAATCTTTGCATTTGATGTTCCTGTAAATTATCCAAAGCGGAAACTCAACTCACCTAAAATTTTATTCAATGCATACATCCAAACACCAGAGAAGATCAGAGAAACTGTGAATGTCAGTAATCTCCAAAATTTAGTTCCAGTGAGAGGCAGGAACCTTCTTCAAGAACTAAGCATAACTGATGAACCATTATATTTATCGAGTGAAACTATAGAAAATACTAATCTTGAAATAACTACTAAAGACTTGGATAATATAATGCAACAACCAACCATCAGTGTCTCTACATCATTGAATTTACCCATACAGTCAGTATTAGTAATCAAACTTAAATCAACGAAACCTGCTGGTAAAAATAATGAGCTACTTACATCTTTCAATATTGAAGCATCTGAACAATTGGGAAGCTTAGAAGGTCTAAAAATTCAACTACATAAATTTGACTTGCATTTCAACGGAAAAATGGAGGACATGAATGTGGACGTTTACCAATTCCCGGTGGAATTCGGTATTAGTGAAGCAATTGTGCTAAACTTTAAGCTTATAAATAATGGGTTTGAAGAGCAAATAAAGCAGATCCACTTACATTTACTACTTCAAATTCTTAACTCCGATAACACTGTATTTAGTAGCATGATTCAAACTACATGGTCTCCTATTGTAGACTTTAGTTTAATTGCTCCTCCTATAAATAACTCACTAAAGACTACTGCTACGTCTCCATCACTTTCAAGAGGACCATTGACACCGAGTTTATTGAACAGAAAGACTCATTCGAGTCCCATGCTACCTACTAATTATAGAAAGTTGTCATCTAATTCGTCAGTTATGGTTAATCTCAATAGCAATAACGTCAGCACCAACCTCAATGGATTGAAAGTAACATTTAGTGGCAAGTTAAATATTCAACTTGGTGAAATTGTCACCTGGAAAATTCAGGCCATCAACAATTCCAAAATAAAGTTAAACTTATCGTTAGTTACCCAAAACCAAGTTCAAATTCCAGTACATCCACCTACATCGAATATCGCTGTGACGTCTGCGTTGACTCCTCTTTACAATAAGTTTCAACTTCAGAGTATCTACAAATCACTCAGGCTTGACAAGCAGGGTGTATTAATTCTTGATACTGATATACGAATTGGACCTTTAGAGCCAAATTCAATTTTGGAGACTAATATTAGATTAATGGGAATATCTAAAGGGATATTCAATCTAGATGGATTAAATATCTTTGATTTGGGAACTGGTGATGGTTTAGACTTTGGAAAATTAGTAGAGGTTTTTGTAACATAATTGTATTTACGCATATAATCTATAAACAGCAAAATGATGCATACTGTAATTACCATTGTTTTCGTGATTTGTAATTTCTTACCGTTATACTTCCTATCCTGTCGAATTGATCATCGCCCAAACCGGCTAAAACGCCTATCTATAATTAAAATTATCTTCAATCATACTATATTAACTCTTGGTTATTTATATTCACAAGAAACCCTGACACCAATTCACTCAGCAATTATCCTTCTCATTACGAATATCATCCCTACTATCTGGCTCTGCTTACAAATTTTGCATGTTAAACTCCAACTTAGACTTGTGATTGAAACAACCGTCTGAAATTAAACTTTGGGTAGGGTCAAAAATCGGTAGGGTCAAAAGCCGTACACCCAGCGGTGAAAAAATATGGAGATAAAAAAGATTCGGCGACACGACTGCCTACTATATATACTGGGGTTTGTATTTATAGTTGCACTCTATATACTGATAATGGCTGAAATTGATTACGAAACAAAAGTATCTACAATTGAATCACCTAAGTGGAATCACACAGTGGATGATCTTAAACAATTGACTGCTAGCCTAATTGAACAAGAAAAGAAGCTATATGATGAGATCGCCAGTGTGGAGACTCCTACCATTGATAATGTTTTGAAGCCTTATATCAAACACTGGCATAACACTACCTTTCTAGAGAATCAAATCACATTTTACCTGTCAGTATCTGCTGATAAAGAGTTAAGAGACGCTTCTTCTGAAGCTGAAAAAGAACTCAATTCACACTCTATTGAACAAAGTTTAAGAGTTGATGTATTTAAGGTTTTCAAAAAGTTGGCTGAAACCATCGACGAATCTCAATTGGATCAAGAAACAAAGAGATTCTTCGATAAACTCCTTTTAGACTACAAAAGAAGTGGATTGGATTTACCTGAAGATAAACGTGAACTTTTCAAAAGCTATAAATTAAAATTATCAGATTTATCAATTCAATTCCAGAAAACTTCCAACGAAGAGAATGGGTTCTTGCTTTTCACCAAAGAAGAATTGGAAGGAGTACCAGAGTCTGTTATTAGTCAATTTGAAGAAGTAGATAATAAGCATAAGATGACATTCAAATATCCAGATTTATTCCCCGTTCTCAAATACGCTAAGAATCAGGAAGTAAGAAAATTGGCTTATAATAGCAACCAATCCAAGTCAAGTTCCAATGGAGACATCTTAAAAGAAATGGTTCAACTCAGATATAAATTGGCCAAACTATTAGGCTATGACACTTTCTCCGAATATGTATTGGATGAAAGAATGGCAAAAAATCAAAAAAATGTCTTGAATTTTTTGAATGATTTGAAACAAAAATTGACACCCTTGGGTAAGAAAGAATTAGAGTACTTGAAGAACTTCAAAAACGATGAGTTAAAATCCCGAAGCTTAGAACCACAAGATGAGTTTTACCAATGGGATATGGGTTACTATAATAACTTATTATTGGAGAAAGAGTATCAAGTAGATCATCAAAAAATTCAAGAATATTTCCCTTTGGACCCCACCATTGCCCAAATGCTCTCCTTCTATGAAAAGATCTTTGATATTAAGTTTTATAAAATCGAAAAACCTGATCCTTCCACCATTTGGCATGAGGATGTCAAGAAATTTGCTGTGTTCCAAAACATCAAATATGGTAGTCCTAAACCTGAATTTATGGGCTTCATCTACTTTGATTTACACCCAAGAGAAGGCAAGTATGGACATGCTGCCAACTTCGGATTAGGTGCTGGTTATGAAAAAGAAGATGGTTCAAGACAAACCCCAGTAACTGCATTAGTTTGCAACTTTACTAAACCCACAAAAGACAAGCCAGCTTTATTAAAACATGATGAGGTTACTACTTTCTTCCATGAATTAGGTCATGGAGTTCACAGCATCTTAGCAAAGACAAAGTATGCTCGATTCCATGGCACTAGAGTTCCTAGAGACTTTGTTGAAGCACCATCTCAAATGTTGGAATTCTGGACTTGGACTAAGAATGAATTGAAGTCATTGTCATCACATTATGAGACTAAGGAACCGATTAGTGATAAATTGATCGACCAATTAATCAAATCTAAAAATGTTAACAACGGATTGCAAAACTTACGTCAATTACATTTCGGGTTATTTGATATGGGATTACACACCATTGATACAGAAGATAAACTATCCAATCTCGATTTGCTCCAGCTCTGGAATGACTTGAGAAATGATGTGACTTTGATGTCGACTAATCACATTAATACTCCAGGGTATGCGTCATTTGGACATATCGCACATGGCTATGAATCTGGTTACTACGGCTATTTGTATTCCCAGGTATTTGCAGTTGATATTTTCTACTCTTTATTCAAAAAGGACCCAATGAATGTAGAGAACGGATTGAGATACAGAGATATCATTTTGGCAAGAGGTGGGTCGAGAGAAATGATGGATAACTTGGTTGAACTATTGGGTAGAGAACCAAACTCAGAAGCCTTCTTACAAGAGTTATTAGGTAACTAATAATAAAAAAGTTTATAACTACAAATATATTAAGTGACTCAATTGTCAGCGGATTGGGATTCGAATGGGGTAAGCTTGGAAGTACCTTCAGACCATGAAACACCAGTGTAAGTGATCTCTTTGACGGCCTTGATTATGTCTTCGAAAGATCCTCTGACTTGCTTAGTTGAATCTCTTTCTCTCAAAGTAACAGAACCATCCTTGACCGATTCAAAATCAATAGTGATACCGAATGGAGTACCCAATTCGTCATTTCTCGCATATCTCTTACCGATAGAAGCAGATGAATCGTCAACCTTAAATGGAATCTGTTCCTTTCTCAAGTAGGAAGAGACCTTCTTGACGATAGGTTGCAACTCTGAGTTGTTAGATAATGGGACCAACAAAACCTTGGTTGGTGCAACAAGAGGTGGTAAGGAAATGACTGATCTGTCAGTATCCTCTGGTCTTGCCCAGAATTGATGCTCGAAGACTGAGTAAAGAATTCTACCAATACCAAATGAAGGTTCAATAACATTAGGGGTGAATTCTCTGATGTGCTCAGTTCTACTGACTTTAGCGATCTTAACGAAAGTTTCATCTAAGTCGATTTCACCTTCGATGCCTTCGACCTTGAAGACGATCTTTCCATTATCCTTCAATTCCTTAGATAAGTCTTCCAATTCGCATTGGGTTCTTTCTAACAACCAGCTTTGGACCTTACCAGCGTCTTTTCTGAACTTAGGTCCAAACTTCTTCTTTTCAATCTCAACTTCAAATTTTTCAACA
This sequence comes from Yamadazyma scolyti, assembly GCA_003707025.2. Classification (NCBI taxonomy): domain Eukaryota; kingdom Fungi; phylum Ascomycota; class Pichiomycetes; order Serinales; family Debaryomycetaceae; genus Yamadazyma; species Yamadazyma scolyti. The sequence goes on along the minus strand of PPMW02000011.1, from coordinate 238,298 downwards.
GTTATTGGTTCAGCTAAGGCCTGTCTGACAACCAATTTTTCGTTGGTCTTGGCTGAATGAACAGATAAATCGTAAGCAGATCTGTCAGCACAACCAACACACTCAATCCATCCATAAGAAGTGTGCAATTCTGCGTCCCAGCAGTCAGCGGCATAATGAGCCATTTCATTAGACAAGTGTTGTCTAAATCTCAATCTATTGGCATCAACACCAATCTTGATTAAGAAGGTATAAATTCTGGCGATGAAGTAACCTAAGGTTTGGTTATCGACCATACCAGATTCGACAGCTTCCCCTACAGTTTTTTCAATCAATTCATTAGAACCTGATTCTTGGACATCTTTTGGCAAAAATTTCAATTTAGTGTCCTTAACTTCGTTGAATCTTGGGTGGTCCTTGTTCTCAGGATCAACGAAATGTTCAATTTCGGCCATCAAGAATTCACGAACTCTCAATAAACCAGCCCTTGGAGAAATTTCGTTTCTAAAAGACTTTCCAATGGAGGCAGAAGCAAATGGCATCTTTTCATTGTTGAAATCCAACAATTTGGAAAAGTTCAAGAATTGACCTTGAGCAGTTTCTGGTCTCAAGTAACCTTTCAATTGACCAGATGGACCAATAGCAGTCTCAAACATCAAGTTAAATTCAACTGGTTGCTCCAATGGACCACCAGTAGCAGGGTTGGTAATATTGTATTTAGTAATTAATTGACCTAATTCAGGACCAGAGAAACCATCGATTTGATTCAAGATAGTTTCGTATTCCTTTACTACTTCATCATCGAGCTTAATATTCTTAATTTCCTTGACTTTCTTCTTTCTCTTTTTCTTGTCTTCATCTTCTTCCTCTTCCTTGATTTCTTGACCTCTGGCTAATTTATCACCTTTTAATCTGGATTCCAAAACCTCTTCCACCAAATGGTCGGCCCTGAAAATCTCACCTGTCTTCAAGTCTCTGCACATCCAATCGGCAAATTTGTCAACATGACCTGAAGTTTTAAGAACCTCATGAGGTGTCAACATAGTACAGTCTACTTCTAACATATCTTCCTCTAAGATAAAGTGCTTTCTCCAAGTATCAACGACATTAGCTTGGAAAGCACATCCTGGAGGACCGTAATCGTACAATCCAGAAACTCCACCATAAATTTCGAAAGCTGGGGCAAAAAAGAATCTTCTCTTTAATACTTGCTCTAATTGGTCCCTTGAGAAGGGAACTACAGACTTACTTGACATTCTCCTAAATATTAAATTAAGTCTATTAATGGTGAATGGGTTAAAATTACTCACTGAAAATTTTTGCTCAGTCTACAAAAAGACAATATGCAGGCGTTTTTTGCTGCCTTTGAAGGAGACAAGCAGTGGTATGATTATAAACAAGCTGTCAACTGTTTGAAAAGAAGAGAACTATAGAGAATTTTAGGGGTTTTTAGGGGGGTTACAAAAAAGTAATGTAATTTTGCAACTCCTATGATAACTCCTTCGCAACTCGTGATTTTTGCAACTTCTACATTAAATCATACTTTCAAAGTATGAAATTGATTTACCTTTACATTCTCCCACTACACTTCTCTCTATATACTCTTCGTTGTTAACTGTTTAGAAAAGGAGAGCCACGGAGTAGTTTTCAGGGATTTTTACAAGAAAATTATATGACTATGCAACTTGCACTTCCTAATAATCGTACATTTAATAACAAATTAATCTCCCTTTACTTTCTCCAAATCAAGATCTTTCCACTTTGGATTTCTCATTCTCCAATAGTACGTTATTTGAGAGTAAGGATAGACGGTGGAGTTTGCTTTACCAGCAGTATACCAAGATATACAACCACCAAATGGGGTTCCAAATACAGACTTCTTCAAAAGCTCTTGAGTGGTGTTAAACCATTCCTCATATTTTTCATCTTTAACACAGAATGACTTGTAGGTACCATCCAAAACCTTCTTTGCAACCAAACTAACATACTTGCTACCATTTTCAATTGCTAATATCACAGAAGAATGCCCAGTGGCAGAATTTGGACCAGCAAGTGTAAAGGCATTTGGACAGTTTTTGGGCAAAACAGTCTCATAGGCAGAAGCACCATGATCAAACCAATACTTATTAAGGTCAAACCCTTTTCTACCGATGATTTTAAAGGGGGCAAAACTTTTATTGAGATTGTATCCAGTACATGCAACAATTATATCAGCCTCCAATTCTTCACCATTACCAAGAATAACTGAATGTTCCTTGACTTGTTTGATTTGATCCAACTTTACATCTATTCTTTCATCGTGCAAGGACGGCGCATAAAAATAGTCAAAAATCAACCTCTTACATCCAATTTTGAATTTAGGAATAAGTATGTCATGGTATTTCTTTGGGATTGTTTTCTCCATATAATTCAAAGCTAATTTAGTGTTGACCCAACGCATGAAATCACCAAGCCAGCTGTTACCATAGAACATTGGGTATCTCATTTCGGCAACAGTAGCAACAAGTAACCTAACAATAGTCAACCCAATTGCTCCAGTAAAGCCTAATAACCAGTAGAGTGTTTGTAATCTAGGAGGGTGTGGTGGAAAAATGTAATGCTGTGATCTAACTAACTGAGTGATCTTTTTTGGGTTATAATCCAATAAAGCAGGTACAACTTGAGCTGCTGAGCAACCATTACCTACAACAATGACCTTTTTATCTTTAAAGCTTTGACTCCAGTCCCAAATTCCTGAGTGCATATATCTTCCTTTGAAATTTTCCATACCAGGTGGGTTATAAGCGTTTGGAACAACTAAGCCCCCGGTGCAAGATATCAAAATCTTTGTATTATGCTCCAATTTTTGACCAGTTTTCAAATTTCTTGCATAAATGTTCCAAGTTCCCGACTCTTCGTCGTATTTTGCCTCATCTACTACAATCTTTGTTTGAGTTTTCTCTTTCAACTTATATTTGGCAATAACAGCTTGAATATACTCTTCCATTTCAGGTTGTGGTGGTCTCAAATCACTCCAATTCTTAACCAATTCTTCAGAAAGACTATACCATAATGCTGGAATATCACTGGCACATCCAGGATACGTGTTAGCCCACCAGGTACCTCCTAAGTCCGCGTGTTTTTCGAATAAAACAAAATCTTCTTCCTTTAATTTTTTGATGCAAGTCAAAGAAGCGCTGATACCAGCGAACCCACCACCAACGATTGTGACCTTGGAAGTTGATTTCTTCACTGGTAATTCTAAGTTAACAATCTTATTAACAGTATCATTGTTCACATCTAAAATTAAGGATGCGTCTTCATACTTGATCCTAAATTTCTGAGGATCTTGATGGCTCTCCTGCTTAAGTGTGATTGTAGATGCCATAGAGTTATAATTACGAATCAACTTATTTGCCGTTGTTTAAATAAAGAAAAAGAGGGTTCTCCATGTGAGATGAATAGTGGGGAAAATCCGACGTAACCTGTAAAAGAAAAAGTTGAATCCGCTAAATACGGACCTCAATGAGCATCTGTAAGTAATTAAATTTATGTAAAAAGGAATCATGTGGGGACACAAGGGATACAGGGATACCAAGTAAATTGGGGACACAAGGGACACCAAGTAAATTCATCCGCTACTCTAGATTTGTGATATCATTTCTGCTATCAAGAGTATATCATGGTGGAGTACCGTTCGTTCCATTGATTACTACAGCCTAATTTTTCACAGGTTATTGTAGGAGCTTTATTAATGTAAAGCTTCGGTTATTCAGATGCGGTATATGCAGTCCTTCATGTGAACAACACCTCGGTTAACTCAACCGTGGTTTCGCGGCAATAAACTAGTTCCGCAAATTTACTACCAATTTACTGCCAATTTACTGCCATTCGACCTAAGAAGTACCGCCACAACCGATTGTCTGGGGCAATCTCTAATGTAATTTAACTGACCAATTGTCCACTAAACACTCTTCTATCTGATACCAAATCAACTCCATTGGAAACTATATCATCCCCTAGTAACTATCTTTCATATCCATATTTACCACCATCCACAATTACCCATATTCGTTGATTTATGGGATGTATATGACCTTGTCCCCGCAAAAATTTCACGTTCAAAAAACTATATAAATCATCAATTGTCTCGCAGCAAAAATTATATATATCACAATTGAAGCAATTACATCATGTCTGAATTGTCTTTCAAGGATAAAGTCGTTGTCGTTACCGGTGCCGGTGGTGCTTTAGGTAAACATTACTGTTTTGAGTACGCCAAAAGAGGTGCTAAAGTCGTTGTTAACGATTTAGGATTCAAAAATGGAGTTTCCGAGGCTGCTAATGCAGTTGTGGAAGAAATTAAAAAGAATGGTGGTATTGCAGTTGCTGACTACCACAATGTTTTGGAGGGTGACAAGATCATTGAAACTGCTGTAAAGAATTTCGGTACTGTTCATATTTTGATTAATAATGCCGGTATCATTAGGGATGCCCAATTTAAGAAAATGACAGACCAACAATACCAATTGGTTATCGACACTCACGTAAATGGTGCTTACAAGGCTACTCAAGCAGCCTGGCCATATTTCAGAAAACAGGAGTTTGGTAGAATTGTCAACACTACTTCTCCAGCCGGTTTATACGGTAACTTCGGTCAAGCTAACTATTCTGCTGCTAAATCTGGTTTAATTGGTTTCACTGAAACTTTGGCCAAAGAAGGTGGTAAGTATAACATTCATGCCAACGTTATCGCTCCATTGGCAAGATCTGCAATGACTGAAAACATCTTACCAGAACCTGTTTTGCAGCAATTGGGTCCAGACAAGATCGCTCCATTAGTCTTGTACTTGTCACATGAATCTAACGATGCCAATGGTGATATCTTTGAATTAGCCGCTGGTTTCTACTCTCAAATTAGATGGCAAAGATCTGGCGGTGCTTTATTCAAGCCTGATGAAACTTTCAACGCTGAATTGGTTGCCAAGAAGTTCGAAGAGATCGTTGATTTCGATGACTCTTCCAGACCATCTATCTTGAAGAATCAAAATCCAAAGATGTTGAATGATTACATGTCTTTGAATGAAGCTGCTAGAGCCTTACCAAAGAATGACTTGAGTGGTGCTCCTAAGATCTCTTTGAAGGACAAGGTTGTTTTGATCACTGGTGCTGGTGCCGGTTTGGGTAGAGACTATGCTAAGTTCTTCGCTAAGTACGGTGCCAAGGTTGTTGTCAATGACTTTGGTGATCCATCTAAGGTTGTTGAAGAAATCAAAGCTGCTGGTGGTGAAGCCCATGGTGATCAACACGATGTAGCAACCCAATATAAGGAAATTATTGATAATGTTATCAACAAATATGGCACCATCGATGTTTTGGTTAACAATGCCGGTATTTTGAGAGATAAATCTTTTGCCAAAATGACCGACAAAGAATGGTACCAAGTTCAAGCCGTTCACTTGAACGGTTCTTTCCATTTGGCTAGATTGGCCTGGCCATACTTTTTGGAAAAGAAGTTTGGTAGAATTATCAACATTAGTTCTACTTCCGGTATTTATGGTAACTTTGGTCAAGCAAACTACTCTACTGCTAAGGCTGCTATCATTGGTTTATCGAAGACTTTAGCTATTGAAGGTGCAAAGAACAACATTAAGGTAAACACTGTTGCTCCTCATGCTGAGACTGCGATGACCTTGACTATCTTCAGTGAATCTGACAAGAACTTATATCCACCAGAGTTGGTTGCCCCATTGTTGGTCTTCTTGGCCTGGGAGGATGTTCCAGTTACCGGAGAATTATTTGAAGGTGGTGGTGGTTGGATCGGTAACACCAGATGGGAAAGATCTCATGGTGTCGTTTCCAGAGACAAGGTTGTTACACCTGAATTCATCAGAGATAACTTCAAACAAATCACTGATTTCAGTTCCGGTAGCACTAATCCTAAATCTACTACTGAGTCCTCTATGGAGATCTTAAGTGCTGTTGACCCAGGCGATGATGACGAAGACGATGAAGAAGAGGATGAGGATGAGGATGATGAGGATGACGAAGAGGATGCTGGTTTCCATTACGGTGATAAAGAAATTATTTTATATAACATCGCTGTTGGTGCTAAGTCCACTGAATTGAAATACGTTTACGAAAACGACCAAGATTTCCAGGTTATTCCAACTTTCGGTCACTTGGCTACTTTCAACTCAACCGCTTCTCAATTGTCCTTCGCCAAGTTGTTGAAGAACTTTAACCCAATGTTATTGTTACATGGTGAACATTACATTAAGTTGGAACAATATCCTATTCCTCTTGAAGCCGATGTTAAGACCACTTTCACTCCATTACAAGTTACCCAAAAGGGAACCAACACCATTGTTGTCCACGGTTCTAAGTCGGTAGATGCTAACACTGGTGAGGCCATTTTCAGCAATGAAGCTACATTCTTCATCAGGAACTGTGAAGGTGAGACCAAGTCTTATGGTGAGAGAAAGACCTTCGCTACATCTCAATTTGAAGCTCCAAAATCTGCTCCAGACTTTGAAACTGAAATCAAGATTTCTGAAGACCAAGCCGCCTTGTATAGATTGACTGGTGATAGAAATCCATTGCACATTGATCCAGCATTTGCTGCTGGTGCTAAATTTGACAAGCCTATTTTGCATGGTATGTGTACTTATGGTTTGAGTGCCAAGGTTTTATTAGACAAGTTCGGTGGATTTGACGAGATCAAGGCCAGATTCACTGGTATTGTTTTCCCCGGTGAGACTTTGAAAGTCAAGGCATGGAAGAAAGGTGATGTCGTTGTTTTCCAGACTCATGTCGTTGAAAGAGGTACTATTGCGATTAACAATGCTGCCATCAAGTTACTTGGAAACAGAGCCAATTTATAAATAAATATTTCACTAAATATATGTTTGATGATTGATAAAATATATTTCAAAATGCTACATATCGAAGGACTGTAAGGTCATTGAATTGTTTCTCTTCTTATAATAAGGCACTTGAAAATCAACTGGAGTATCATTGATTGGGTCAATGATAGATCTTGATCTTATGTGATGATTGCTTATGGAGGTATCTATGGTTGACATTGGTGTCGGTAAGGGTGTCATATTAGATAATGGTGAACTTATTGTTGGCGAAGAAGTAGATGCATGCATGTTTTGCACAGAATTGAATTGGGTCTTATTTGCAATGGTGGTATTAATCATTAAATTAGTCTTATTTTTGACATTGTTACTACTAGGAAATCTAAAGTCAGCAGTTGATGCAGATGCTGGGGTCGAAACCAATGCAGATGTTGATGCTGGAGTAGATGAAAATGTAGGTTTCGAGGCAGATTTTTTTCTTGATTTCAAATTCTTGGTCGACAAGCTTAATGTCAGGTTTGTAGAACCCAGAGTGTTTGATGAAAAAAACTCGTTGATTTCTATTACGGGACTGTTTGAAATCGAGACGGAGTCCGATGATTCGTTTGATGAAAATGTCGACAAGTCTGACAATGAAGAATTCAATGAGTTGATCGAATTTGATGACTTATTAAATTTAGAAAAGCTAGCGACTGGAGGTAGAAATTCTTCTTGGGTAACGAAATGTCTTGTATCAAAGGGTGGAAGTTTACCAGCAATAGATGTTGAATCATCGTTGGTAAAACTGAAAGTTGAAGATCTAATCAAACGACTAGACTTTTGACGTTTTAAAATCTTGAAATTCTCTGAATGTGAGGTGATTGTAGTATAACTATTGGATCTAGAATGATCACTGAGCTTCGAAAAGGATCTGAACCTTTCTAATTCAAAGTCACATTTCTTACTGAAATTCATGTTTTGCATTTCCACGTAATTCTGGGGGAAACACAGGTCTTTGTATGTTTCGAAGAATTTCTTATAGCCACCATCCAAGATCAAGATATCAGGATATGTCAAATTTGGGTAATTTTCTAAGTTCATTATTCTGTCTGACTTTCTCAAGTGAGAGGCCATGGTAGGACCCCTGAAAAGACTGAATTCACAGTGAAAGATGAGTAAGCGATTCTTATGTGAACAGTCAGAAGGATTGTTAATGAACTTATCTTCCAAATCTTGCTTAGTGGATAGATTGATAGCATTTTTGATATGGCCACCCTCATATTCATAATCAAATCTGCAATCAATAACCACAATTTCATCGAATTTATGAGTGTACTTATGGTTTATAAGTTTATAGAAAGATTCATGGTCAATTCTTGGTATAGAGTCATCATCTACTTTGAACACCTTGATATTGGATTCCTGTAGAAGTGAATTGTTCTGCATGAGGGTGTCTTTCTCTTTAGTGGTTTGATACATCGAATGAAATCTCCTGAGCTTCAACGGTTTGTTGGTACTGGGAAGGACCTCTTCATCAGTGTCATTGAGGTCCAAATCTTCAATTGTTGATACTGTTTCATCAGCATAGTCATTGTCTTTATCATTATCATTATCTTTGTCATTAGTTTGTCTCTTGATGAAATTCTTTGTCGATGATAACTTTTTCCTTCCAAGTGTCATCAAGTTAGAGATATTTCGAAACGGTTTTCTGTTCATCAACGGAGAGGCGATCATAATCCTATTCTTCCGAGGGTTGCTAGGCGTCTCTGTAAGGTCTTCGTCATCTTCTTCGTCAACCTCTGTATGCTCGAGGTCGGAATCTGCATTCCCAGTCTCTACTCTATACTGTTTTTCGGTTTTAATGTCAACAAAATCAGTTGGACCATCTAAGAAGCTACTGACAGGTCTATCTCTTTTATTGGAGAACACCATATTAGGTGATAAGAGCTGTTTGTCCATGTCCCTTGGGTGCTGGAATTAACAAACAAGGATAATCGTTATTTTAAATGACTGTATAAATACGGGTGTGCACAATAAGCAATATGAAATTCCACAAAAGCGAGTTTAGTTTCAAACCATATTGAGATCGCAACTGGGCGTGTTTACATTAAGTCCGAGAAGGTTTGAGATTACGTCGCAAATGTGATTCCAACATGGTGACACGAGAAAGATCTGCATAAGTCGGGCCATATAGAAGTATAATTCCCATTAAGGTAAGACGTTGAAGCACCTCACACAAAAAACTAACATTATTAAAACTTAACTACACGCTGCGTTTCACGTCTTTGTTTATTTATGTCTTATTTAGGTATAGTAATAAGTTACGATGCATAGAACAACTATAATATTCCGCGTCTTACTTATGCCGTGTATTGCTACCCCAATTTCAACAATGAAATCACGCTAGCTTCAATATAAAACGTAAACAACCCCATATTTGACATAAAACAATACCTGATGTCTATCCAACGTAATATTTTGCCTTTTAGGGTTTAATGCTACCCTACTACGTTCTGGTTCATGGTTCACATTTCGCGTTGCTTTGTTTTGCAAACTGCACACTGTATCGGAATTTATGCCTATAACGCTAATAAGGCAATACACACCATTGTTACTCTGAATAATGTATGCATTACGCACCTAACGCAAGTTTGTGCATTGCATTATTAAAAACTCGCTTAAATTTCAGATCGCCTTAGCCGAGTTCGATGAACCAAAATATCCATCGTTTTGGACAAGTTTTGGTAATATTGCGTCCATTGAAAAATCTTCGTCTAGCTCTTATTACGTATACCTTTTCCAATATTTATATTTTTGCTACTTTTAATCTAGATTATCTAAATATTCATGCATGCCTGTAAAAGAAAACTTTTTATTTTCGTCTGATTGTTCTTCACCAACTATAAAGGTCGATTCATTATCAGAACTTTCGTCCTCAATTTCATGTCTTTCATTGTTGCTGACGTCATTATCCGAATTTTCTGAATCTGTCTCTCGAAGATTGATAGACAAATTATCATCGGTTAAATATGCATTTAAGTTCAATGAAGAACTGGAACTGGTAATTCTCATCAATGGACTACCAAAACTATTCTTCTTAGAACTAGTTGATCCTCTTCTACTCTTATTGAAAACACTAGGTGGCTCGAAAACCGCACCGACATCTTCTTTAGATGTGAGTGAACTTAGCGTGGGGGTGGAAATCTGGTCCATACTTTTGATCTTATCGAAAAAGCTTCTTGTTGGACTGTACATAGAAGGTGAGTTTGGTCCAATACTTACCACATGAGGACTCAATATACTTGATGCTGTACTTGATACGGATGAGCTTGTAAGTAAAGGAGATGCAACGTTTTTAGTATTATTAAATGCTAAGGAAGGTGGAGCGTGAACTCGTTCATTTAACTTGGATGGTGTACTTTCGTGGATCAATCCTTCGTTAATATCATCAGGTTCGTTATCACTTTCAATTGAACCCATAGATGATGAGTCAAAGTAACTATCTAGTAAATCATCTACTGGTTCCAATTCTCTAAGGTAATCTATTTCCTCTTGATCGACCTTAATGGACTTAACATTTTCAACGGGTTTACCGCCAAAGAACTTTTTTATTTTATTAGTGAATCCCAATTGGTCGTTAATGATCTGTTCGTTTGACTGCTTGAATCTTATTGTGTCTGTAAGATTAAGATCAAATGTGGTAAAGTTATGCGCCTTTATATCTTCTATGGTGTATCTCTTATCGGGATCTTTGACCAAAATATGCAGAATGAGGTCCTTAAGAACATGAAATTCTGTTCTGTCTGATTCACTAAGTTTGGACCTGAAGTTAATTGTAGGAAACTTCAAATCTTTATTTACTATGTTTTTGAATAATCCAAACTCATTCTTACCATTGAAGGGGAGATCATTGAAAATCAAACAATAAAGAATAACTCCCAACGACCATATATCGATTCTTTTATCAATGATTTTTTCGTTTCTATTACTATCTGTAATCATTGATAATCGATTATTAACAAATTGACATAATTCTGGGGCAAAGAATGCAGGGGTACCCATAGTTTTACCGAGTTCTTTAGCATCATTTGAATTGTTTTCTAGAATAAGACTGACACCGAAATCACTGATTTTGATTCTATTATCTTTTATTAGTAAATTAGAAGGTTTCAAATCTCGATGGATAATACCTTTATATTCATGCAAATACTCCAATCCATTGATGACATCTCTTAAAATTCTGTTAAGGGTGATTCCATTGGGTTTGGACTTTTCATTATAGTGATTATAACGCTTCCAATCTAATTCACCTTGATCACAATACTCAATGATTAGTAAGATCTTATCATACTTTAAATCATCAATTACTTGATATAATTTAACAACATTTGGATGGTTACATTCTTTCATGATCTTAATCTCTCTCTTAATCTTGGTAGTATGATTCAAATACGTCCTGGCAATTAACTTGGCCCTATCCAATCTATTAATAGTCTTAATTGCAACCAAAGAATCAGTGATCTTGCCAGCAAAATCACCACCTTTAATTGTCTCAGAAACAAGGACTTTACCATTTTGCCCCTCCCCTATCTTACGAAGAATTTTGTATTGTCCATTGATGATCTTCTTGTGATTAGAATCACTAGTGATCACCAACTTTGGTACATCCATTGACCGCGTTGAAATTTCTCTATTCTGAGCGCAGCGAAGAGTAGAGAGAGCTTCAAACGGAGGGAGAAGAGGATAATAGAGAAGAGAGGAGGGGAAAGAGGAGAGAAGAGAGAGTATGTGTTGTAATCTGGATCATATTTTGATATTCGACAGTGCCTGTGCGGTTGCAGAGGTATAGTAGGTAGATAGTTGTAGATAGTAGCAGGCAAAGGTTGGTGAAGGGTCATAGCAATTACCTGTTCCGTGGTTGCCCGTGGTTGCCCATAGTCGAGTCGCCCATAGGGCACTCAGTATTGCTATACATCTATTATACATTATATTACATATATTACATCTAATACTCGTCGATTCTTGCTTCATCTTTAGCATTGAGCATGGGTTTATCCTTATCCATTTCTTGATTTAGTTCTTGTATTACTTCATCTTCTTCTTCTGTCAATCCAGTCAAATCTGGTGGTATTTCACTCATCTGAACCGATGGTGCATGATTCAAGTATCGTACTTGTTCTAGTACTGCTTGTTTGACACTTTCTATATACTTCTTCGAATTCTTATTATCTATTCTCCCGTCTAGTTGTGGATGAAGAGAATAGTCTGGAGCAAACCAATCATATGTCGGTAAATAGTTAGGAATTTTGTCATCTAAATTCACATCATTCAAAACTGATGTCTCATAACACCATAATCTTGATACATTTCTAGGGGTATATCCACCACCACCTAAAACTAGCATAGGTAATCCAAATGATTTAATAAATTTGACACATTCACCATGGGCTCTAATATTTAAGTTAAAAGTCCCTAGTCTATCGGATCCTAAAGAATCAGCACCACATTGTTGTACAATTGCTGTAGGTTGAAATTTCGTAATTAATGGCTCCATTATGGACTTAAATAGTCTTATGTAAGATTCATCATCAATTCCATCTTTTAGTGGAACATTCACAGCAAAATCTTTTCCTTTACCAATTCCAGTTTCATCCACAGATCCAGTTCCTGGAAAAAGTTCACCATTATACTTATGGAAGGAAACTGTCATTACTCTATCACTAGTATAAAATGCCTCTTGTACACCATCACCGTGATGGAAATCGATGTCTATGTACATAACCCGAGGATGTACTCTTAGTAAATTCATAATACTCAATACAATATCATTCACATAACAAAATCCCGAGGGTTCGAATTTTTTAGCATGATGTAGTCCACCAGACCAATTGATGGCTATATCCGATTGGCCGGAAATCAATTTTCTAGTAGCATCAAGTGATGCACCAGTATATATAGCTGAATAATCATAGAGCCCATCAAATACTGGACAATCGTCACCTATATTAAACTGAGCTAGTATTTTTTCTGGTAATTTATTTGCAGCTTGTGGAGTGATAGTTTGAAGGAAATTTATATAATCTTCGGAGTGAAAATCTAATAATTCATCTTTTGTAGCTCTTCTTGGTGTATATAAATCCATCTTCTCAAATAGTTTATAGCTTATTACTAAATGGTCTGTAAGCATCAATCTAAATGGTTTCATAGGATGATGTGGACCATAATGATAATTTGTAACTTCTGGATTATAATGATAAGATACATCAGGAGTTTTTAATGATTGACCATAATATACTGGTGTGTGTTCAGTAGTCCGTTTGTCTGTAGTAAACGTTACCCCGAACTCACTCATCTTGTTACTTAAACAAAACTTTTCTCTCACATACTCGCGGATTTCTTCAATCAAGAAAACTCCAAATTGCCACTAAATAAAACATGTCAGGTATGTATAAACAGCTTTAGAAGAAAGTAAGACAAGTATTTAATACTAACTGATTGAAATAGGAGCAGCAGGATTTGATAGACATATCACAATTTTCTCCCCTGAAGGTAGATTATATCAGGTGGAGTATGCTTTCAAAGCTATTAATTCTTCCAACATAACTTCACTTGGAATTACTGGTAAAGACTCTGCCGTTATTATTTCCCAAAAGAAAATCCCAGATAAACTCTTAGATCCTAAAACCATTTCATATATCTTCAAAATAACTCCATCTATTGGTTTGGTGGCCACAGGTTCAATTGCTGATGCTAGAACTCAAGCATTAAGAGCCAGATCTGAAGCTGCCGAATTCCGTTATAAATATGGTTATGAAATCCCTGTTGAAGGATTGGCCAAAAGAATGTCCAATTTAGCTCAATTATATACTCAACGAGCTTATATGAGACCTTTGGGAGTTGCATTAACTTTTTGTCAGGTCGATTTTGAAGATGAAGGAAGAGGTCCTCAAATCTTTAAATGTGATCCTGCTGGTTATTATACAGGAGTTAAAGCCGTAGCTACTGGTCCAAAGCAACAAGAAGCTACCACGTACTTGGAAAAGAAGTTTAAGAAAATCGATCATGTGAATGGTGATTGGAAAGAGACTGTAGAATTTGCTATTAATGCATTGAGTTCTGTCTTGGGTACTGAATTCAGAAAGAATGATCTTGAAATAGGTGTTGCTACAGAAAGTGGATTTAGAAGCTTATCTCCTGATGAAATTGATGAAAGATTGGTTGCAATTGCTGAGCAAGATTAAGTATGTACAGAATATAAGAAATCGAACAACTTTTTATTTTTCTAATAAACATATGGAATGAAGACATATGGGCATGCTTTGGTGTAGGTTTCCCAGTCCTTGCCATATTTCTTCTCGCACTTCCTCTGGTCTCTGTGATTTCTGTGAATCAAGACAATTAAGAAAAAAGTAGGGTGGAACCAAGGTAATGGTGATTGGAAACCACAAACTAAAGCCCAAGTCAAACACATGAAATAATCGGCAGTGTAGTGAGCTTTACGAGCATAAACATACCAACCATCGGTTAACAATGTAGATCCATTCTCACATTGGATGTATTTAGGATTTATAATGTCAGAATAAGGTAAATATGGGAATGACTTTCTGATCTTTTTGTCACCAGCCATAAACTTCCTAAAACTGTTCTTTTGACGATTTCCAGTGTCAAAGAAGTAATAACCAGCAAATAATATGAAATAAAGAATAGCCATGATATACCAAGGCCAGTTATATTCTTCTGGTTTATGATAAGCAATAAATAAGGTACAGTGATAGTAGGTAAAAGGAACACCAGCCATGTTCCAGAAAAGTAACATAAAGCCGAATTTTTCATAAGCCATATCCCAAGTTGGAACGATCAATTCCTCACCTTTGGCACAAGCATTAGCATAAAGCCAATGGGCAACTAAAATGAATACAGCTTGAGGAGTTGGAGATCCATACTGCTCAGTTTGTTTGAATACCAATGAAAGGGCCAAAATAAATAAGATGTACCATGGGATTCTGACTTCGAAGAACATCTTCAAATCTAAGTATTTACCGATTCTTGGGTTTAAAGAGGTACCCATGAAAACATCATATATGAAATTACCAGTCAATCTTTGGTAACTCTTAGAAACGTATAAAACATAAAAGTATAATATAAATGATAAAGAAACACCATACCAAATAGATATGGTAGTGAATTCACCAATCTTATCTATGTTATAACTTAAATCATAAATACCAGTAAAGTGCAAAATTAACAAAATAGCTAAAGTAACATATAAAGATGCATAGGCATTACAGTAATAAGGTAATTGTTCACCATTCTTATGAGATAATGGTTGACCTTTGGTCCATACACCTGGTAATGTTAAGTAAAAAATACCTTGAACAATAATAAATGAAGTAAAAGCAAAAGCAGTTTTCCAAGAGGGAATTCCATATTCCACAAAGTAACCCCATAAATCACCAAAGAATTCAATAAACGATTGTCCTTTGGAAGGCCATGCCAAATGTCCATTGTAAAATTGGGCGGAGATCCATAAGTACCACATCAAGAGTGGAAACCCGATGATCATACCTGCAGCACCAATTGGTCCACCGAATTCCCATTCAATTTGATCTTTGGGAATATACCCAGGGTTTGAGTCTTCAATATCTTCTACCTCTATGACTTCTTCCACCAAAGGAGTGTTTTCATCTGTTGCCATATTGACTTTATTGCTTATTTTTTTTTTTGCCAGTAAACGAGTTTTCGATCTGAAAAATCGACCGTGCACTACTATACGATATACGATACCCATGGTGTAAGAACTAAATACAACCGGTACGACATGCATATATAGAAGAGAATATAAGGAATGTGACCAGAAGGCTAGAACACTGGAGCACACACTCTAAAGGACTCAATATGACACTAAAGGACTTGATAACTCTCTATCGGAAACTATCAGGACTCTGAGACTGAAGACTAGATAATACATGTTACATATTTTATTACAAATTTTATTACATATACAATTAGGCAAATGGCACAATATCTGTATGTGCCAACTCTACTTCATTCGAGTCAATCCCATACAGCTTATTATTTCTAACTTTCTCTCTTCTATCTAACAAATCAGTTAAAGCTCCCATTGCGGAGCCATTACCTAACTTCATCAATCCTTTGAAAAATAACTCTAGCTTTTCGAAACTGTCTTCATCATCTACAAAATATGTCACTAATCTATATGCACTTTGAACCATGAAGGCTTTGGCATTGAATAAATCAGAAGAAATGAAATAATTTGCTGTTTCCACAAGAATTTTATCTTTTCTCAATTCATAGTCCTTACTTGGCTTGGGTAAAACGTAAAACAAGGCGTTCATTATTTTATTCACTAGTTCTGTCACTAGTGGGTGGGTTTTCGGAACTTGGAAAAAACCAGGCGTTATTAGTATACGCAAATAAAGCCCGTCACAATGTATCTGCTGACTGAGATCGAACCACGAGTAGTAAAGTGTTTGCCCGTTACCATTAACAAATACACCATATGCACTTTCCGGTAACTCGAGTTTATTAGGATCTAACTTTGGAAACGATGGATGTGCGGGACTATGTTCCGGTATTATTAGTGTCTTTAAATTCACGAATGGAGCCACCACTGCACCGTAAGCTTTATGAACCAATGACATCAATCTGGCGGTCCTTAGTGATGATACTTGTTGATAATTAGTTGACCTGAGATACTCGAGACATTTAGAATATTCCTGAAGAAGATAAACGTATTCCACCGTAAATCCAACAAATATATTAAATTCTGATGATTGTGGGTGCTTAGGTGTTAAAAATCCCGTGTTTTGCAATGCTAAGTGATACCCTCGATTGTGCTCTTCAGTGAAATATCCAGTATCAACGAACACTCTTTGGTTATTATCTTGAGTCTCCTCTGAATTTTCGGTGCTGAAATCTCCAATAGACTCGGTGGAATCTTCCTTCACCAACTTATTGAGTGTGCCTCCTAGTGGGGTTATCAAGCTTGCCAATGCTTCTAAGGCAAAAAACCATGTTCTTGCTAATGCAAGACCACCAGATACATCTCTATTTTGATTTTTGGTGGTCAAATTATAATTTATCAATAAATCTTTGGCTCCTCTCAAATGGGTTTTCCAACTATTCAAAATATTC
This sequence comes from Yamadazyma scolyti, assembly GCA_003707025.2. Lineage (NCBI taxonomy): Eukaryota > Fungi > Ascomycota > Pichiomycetes > Serinales > Debaryomycetaceae > Yamadazyma > Yamadazyma scolyti. Next base: position 221,343 of record PPMW02000011.1, on the reverse strand, counting down.
CCATTGTCCTTATAGGCCTTGGAGGAAAATATTGATGTCAACAAAATGACAGTGAGCAACAATCTTTCAATATCGTTCAAGAATTGGCTTACTCTATTTGAAGAATTTGTTGCAAATGCTTGACTCAAAGATTTCAAACATACAGATACATATTTTTGACCACTTATTTCATGGACTTTTTTACCAGTGGAATTGAATTCAACGGTTGCAACCATTGCTAATAACGAACTCAAGAGATAAGGACAATTATTAGCATATTTCAATAGCAAATTAATCACCTCATTGTTCTCTACTGATGATGCAAATGGGAATATTCCATATGATACCTCTTCTGTATTTAAATATCTCAAATATGCAGCATGTGGCCCTACTAAATGGTGCTGACGGATAAGCTCTTCAATAAGCTCCGAATTACTTGTAATAGTGTAGTCCAAATGGTTGATATTAAGCAATTGTGAAGAATTTAAGTCGTACTCTCGCAGATAATTTCCGTTATTAGCGTTACTGATGAATCCCTTGGAGAATTCATCAATATGAAAATTATACTTCTCATAAGTTTCACTGGATATAGAACCATTAGAAGAAGTAGAAAGATCCTTTAGTTTTCTCTCAACTAAAGGATTACTGAGTGTCGTATCAGTAATATCATCAGTCCGGTCAAAATTCAAAACGTCATAAGCCTGTAGTGAATCCATATCATTAACTAGTAATGCTGCTTCATCAAATAAATGTTTGACCTCCAAAAAGTTGTTTTGATTGACCACATAATCTGCACTATCTGTAGGAGTCAATATATCGGAAATAGCATTTGTAAACGATTTAGTTTGCGGTGATTGGCCATATTTCTCTATTCTCTGATCCGATTCAGATGGCCTAGTTATTACTTTTATGGCATTTTCATATGACAGCATTCCACCATTAGTTGGTGTTTTGGCTGTCGGTCCGTCTAAGAAAGAATTAAGATAGGATCCATTAGGTAAATAATGCCTCATGGGAAAAGAATCTAAAGGTTGAGAAGTCGAAGGAGGTTCACTCATAACAGCAAGGGCAGCAGCTGATAAGTTATTTAATCCATTATCATTAGTAGGAGATGTTTCACTTAGTTGCGAGCCACGCCTTGATTTCATGCCGTAACTGCATTTTTTATTCAATCTAGTACAGTTGTAACAAAACGGTTTACCCTCATCACACTTCATCTTCCTCCTCTTACATTCATCACACCCAGCACGACTGTATTTCCTCTTCCTTAACACTTTTTTCTTGGGGCCTTCGTTCCCTGTCATGGTATCAAAATAGAGAAACTATTCCGCCCGTGCGTATGAAAATTATAGCTGTGAGGATGTACGTTTTAAGATAAGATAAAAGGAAAAATTATATTTACACTCTAAAATACATAATATAGTTTTTTTGGGATTTTCGGTGTTATAAGACAATACTTTGAACTTTAGACATGATTCTTCTGCCATATGGGGTATTCTTGACATGAGGTAACAAAGGTTGTAATGCCAGTGACAATTTAATTAAGTCGGACTTATTTGCAACATCTAAACCAGTTTGCAATACGTAGTTAGCAAATGGGTCATTCAAAAGATCTTGAAAGTGGGCAGAATTTGCCAATAATGTCTCCATCATAGTATTGGATAATTTATTAATTCTCAATGACTTCTCGATCACATTAGAGCCAAACTTATGTAAAGACATTACAATAAAGTTCAGCTTCATATGTTTTAAAATGATATCAATGGAGTTATCATCACCTCTAGAGAGGACGTACTGGACGACATAATTTCCAAAGGGATCTAATGACAAATTGGTTGCATTTTCAGCTATCTTGCTCGATAATTGCTTTCTTTGAGCAGGAATACCATAATCCAAACATCTTTGTAAAACACAACAACCATGTCTATGAGTAGCAATTTCATTGCAATGACTCGATGCAGTATCAAATATGAACTGGTTTTCCTTGGGGTTCAACTTCTGCAAGCATTTTTGAACAACATGGTTACCATTGAGATCTCTCGATAATGAAACAATATGAGGGGACAAGTTCTCAATAATCAACTGAGACTCTTCCTCGGTGGTTACGCACTCGACTAACTTTTGCAATGCCCTTGTACCATGGGGATCCAATGCAATCCTGATAAATTCAGGAGCGGCATTCTTAACTAGAATAATTCTCTGATCGACAGAAACGTTTTCAAATAACTTTTGTATCAAGTAGTTCCCAAAGGGATCGATCATTAGCTCGATTATCTTCAAGTAAATTTCATTGAAAATCATGGTGGCTGCGATATCTGATGATAATACATTACTATTATTTTTATTCTCGATATCTCTTCCCAAATCCAATTGCCGTTGTAAGAACCTACATCCATGCTGGTCTTTACACAATGAGAAAATTTCGCCGGTGAAATCTTCTAACTTGGCATTAATGTATTTGGAAGCATCATCACCTTTTCTTCTGTTAGGATTGTTATGCAATTTTCTATGAATGTTCATAGCATCAGTCAAATTGGTGCCACCGGTAGTGGCGGAATTGAACGAAGCAGTAGGGTTTCCTTGGTTAGCTAAACGGCGATTGAATCTGTTGGGATTATTCTGAAGAGGATTCAAATATGTATTACCCCTTAAGTTCCCCAACAATTGTTGCTGGACCTGCTGTTGGACCTGTTGGACCTGTTGCTGTACTTGCTGTTGAACCTGTTGTTGGACCTGTTGCTGAACCTGTTGCTGGACCTGTTGCTGGACTTGGTGGTTAGACCAGAAGTTGTTATTCATCAAATAGTCATTATTTAAAGCTGGGTAGTTAAATTCATTAGTAATAGAAATTTCATTTGCACTCACTGGAACATTCTCGGTTGGTTCATAATAGAATGGGGGAGTAGTTTGGGGTACGAACTGACTTCCATAATTCCAGGTGTTGTTGGTGATGAATCCGTTGGGGTTTGGAGTCAAATTATCCTTTGGTGAATTCGATTCCGATTTGTGGGAAGTTGGCTGGATGTCTTCATCTAAGTTCAAGTTACTCAATGCACCAACAATGTCCAAGTCCTTTTCCTTCGAGACAGACCCATCAAAGAAATTAGACGAAATAGATGACGACCGGATATCTGTCCCGAGTAAAGGGGTAGTGTTGACCGACCGTGATCTCAAGTTGACGGAGTTGGGACTGGTGGATGAGATGGAATCTGACAACTTAATATCAGAATCTTCATTATTTAATGACATACTATGCTACACTATGCTTGGGTGGGATGGAAGGGTGGTTAATATACAGTAATGTACAACGGAAATAATGCAGAAAAATGGGGTATTGGTGGGTTGACTCACTTCCAAGTCTATGCTGAATTTAAGATATTGGAAAAAATTTGATTTGATTCGAGAGCTTTCTAAAAATTTTTTTGTACGAAACACGAATAAAAATTTCTTGTGACCATACTCTCCCTTTGAGCGAAACCAGGGCCATTTTCAACATTACTTTGCTACAAGTTAGATTAAGATATTATTGTCTATTATTATATAAACCTAAAAATGGGAGGGGAATCAAATAAATATAAAAATGCTTCTAGTTTTCTATCATAACTTCCGAACTATAAGCAAAGAAATAAAGAAAAATCAATCAATTACTTATTACTGTTCAAGAAAAAATATGCTACAAATTACCCAAAAGAATCATAACAAATTTGTCGCATAAATTTCTTGTTGCAATTAAATCAATTAGGTTGATTTTTCGTGTTGAGTAGAAACTCTTTGCATGGATACTAAGAAATCTTCTAAGGATCTTCTGTCTTGGTTCTTCTCTGGCTTTCTACCGTTACAGAAGTTGTCGAAAGCTTCAGAAGTAGACATTAAGTAGTAAGCACCACCCATGACACAGAAGACACCGAAAGACCAAATCCAAGTTCTGACAACAGTAACAATGTCGGTCCATCTTGGAGACCACCAACCGAATAAGGTGAACATGGTAGCAATGATGTCGACAATTAAGACGGCACCAGATAATTGCCAAGATGGAATGGAGGACCAGAATGGACCTTGAGCTCTGGTGATGAAAATCAACCAGTTCTCAGTTAAGGAAATTTGCAAGAACAAGATACCGTCAATAGCACCCCAGTTTTGGATAATACCGTGTCTTTCACCGTTCTTGAACAAGAACATGGTGGTCAAGGTGATCCAAGTACCAACAGCCAAAATGATACCCAAGATAATGGACATACCCCATAATCTTGGAGTGTTCCACTTAACTGGCTTTGGATCATATGGAGCATTATCGTAGGCAATAGCCAAGGTAGCAACATCAGCGAAAATAGCAATGAAAACAATCAAGTTAATATCCAAGGAGTCGTTCAAGATAGCAATCCATAAACCTAAGAAGATTTCCAAGTGCAAGGACAAAGCAATACGGTAAACAACATAAGAGTACATTCTGTGGAAAATTTGTCTGGAGGTCTTCAAAGCATCAATGATAGCAGATAAACCTGGAGCCAAGAAAACAATATCAGCAGCAGATCTAGCAGCATCAGTAGCACCTTCGACAGCAATACCAGTATCAGCCTTCTTTAAAGATGGAGCATCGTTAACACCATCACCAGTCATGGCAACCAAGTAACCTCTAGATTGTAAGATTTCAACAGCATTATACTTGTGTTGAGGGAAAACTTCAGCGAAACCATCAGCATTTTCAACAAAATCAGCAATTTCAGAACCAGCTAAGTCACCACCACCGGATAAACCTAATCTGTCAGCATCGTAAATGTTAGTACCTAAACCTAATTGTCTACAAGTTTCCTTAGCAATACCAACGGCATCACCAGTTAACATCTTAACTCTCAAACCTAATTTTCTAGCTTCGTTAACAGTAGCAGCAGTATCATCTCTTGGAGGATCCATACATGGCATGATACCCAAGATTTCCCAGTGACCTTCACCTCTCTTTCTAGCAACACCCAAAGATCTGAAACCTCTGGAAGCAAATTCAGCAACAGTGTTTTGGTAGTTCTCGTGGATATCTTCTGGAATTGGATGGTCATCTTCAACAGTCTTCAAGACGAATAATGGGGCACCTTTAACACAGACAATTCTTTCACCTTCTGGAGATTCAACAATAGCAGTAACTTTCTTTGAGACAGGGTCGAAAGGTTGGAATTCCAAGACCTTGTATTTAGTCAAAGCAGCCTTAGCTCTTGGATAGTTGATCAAAGATTTCAAGAAAGCCTTATCAATGGCATCTAAACCCTTCTTCTTTCTGGAAGCAGCAAGACAAGCAGTTAACATTAAATCGTCAGCTTCAACACCTTCAACAGTGTATGGTTCGTGCAAAGATAACTTGTTCTTAGTCAAAGTACCGGTCTTGTCAGAACACAAGATTTCGACACCAGCCAAAGATTCAATAGCAGATAATTTTTGAACAATAGCTTGCTTCTTAGCCAAGTAAGCAGCACCGACAGCCATAGTGGTGGTAACAACAGCTGGTAAACCAACTGGGACACCAACAATGGTGATAGCCAAGGTGTGTCTTAAGATTGGAACAATTCTAACAGATCTGTAGAAACAAGCAGTCCAAACAACCAATAAAGTAACAATAACCAAAACCAATAAGATAGTACCGATACCGTTCAAGACTTCAGTGAAGTGACCGGAACCAGCGGAAGCCTTGTTAACCAAAGAAGCGGCTCTACCAACGAAGGTAGAGTCACCAGTGGCAGTAACAACCATGAAAGCTTCACCAGTCTTAACAGTGGAAGAAGAGTAACAAGCATCACCGTGTCTCTTGTCAACAGCCAAAGATTCACCAGTAATAGCAGATTGATCGACTTGTAAAAGACAGTCCTCGGAGACAATTCTACCATCAGTTGGAATGACGGTACCGTCTTCCAATTGTAAAATATCACCTGGAACAATTTCGTTAGCAGCAATTTCGACTAAAGAACCATCTCTGATAACGAAAGCAGTGTTAGCCAAAGATTTCTTCAATTCGTCAACAATAGAACCAGCTTGGTATTCTTGAATGAAACCAACAGCGGCATTTAACATTAACAAACCACAGATAACACCGAAATCAACCCAATCCTCTAAACCAGCAGCCAAAATAGCAGCGGCTTCCATAACGAATTGAATTGGACCAACGAAGAACATAATGAACTTAACAAACAAGTTTTCGGATTCATCAGCTAACTGATTCAAACCGTACTTCTTTCTTCTCTTGGTAACTTCATCGTGGGTCAAACCAGTAGCAGTAGAAGTTTTCAATAATTCTTCTGGAACTGCTTTGAAAGAACCCTCATCTGGAGTGTCATCCTCGTCCTCATCATCTAAGGGGGCCTTAGACTGTAAGTCAATAATTAATTGAGAGATATCGTCATCTTCATCATCGGAGACGACTTTATCAACCTTTTCATTAGTTGGTTCAGTGGCACTCATTTTTTTACCAGTATATTAGCGTCAATGAAAATCTCTGATAAAAAATGTGAATAATTAAATTGTCAGAAATTCGTCGAGTTTATATGAAAATTTTAATACCTGTATATTTTGAAGTATGCTCAGAATGGAAAATTTTAATTAATTCCCTCAATAAAGAATTATCGAATGCCGGCAATAAAAATTGCAGGATAGCGCCCAAAAGAGTTAATCTTGTTCCGTTTTGGGAAAGTGTGTATTTTTCTTTCCTTATTAGGCTGGCTAATTTCTCTATGTTTACATACAAACAGAATACAAAGAGATGTTAATTCTTTCCCAAAATAACCCGTAGGAAGAATAGATCTTTATGTGGTCAAGTAAACCAAGTTAATTAATTGGCTTATAACTTGTTTTTTCCTTTATTGGATCTGTACTTCGGACTACTCTCACCCCTTCCAATTTTTTTATTGGTATCAATAAAAATTACGCTCGCTCCGGGAGATTTTTTACAGGTTAGGATACTTTATCCACTGACGGTTACCTCAACATACGTAATTGTTATCTTCCGTGCTTTCCAGTCGTGTTTTTTGAACGGAAGTGAAAATTTTGACACATTTCTTGGCCGATACATCCAGCGCAGCCGTTTTATAGCCGTTCGGCTATATCATAACATGATTTCGTCAATTTCCTTAGGCATTTAATTCAATGTCTTAACTACAATTACTTACAGAGGAGGAGGTAGATTATCTATCAATTTTGTTTCTGCATTTAGATTCTGGGCAGTTGGGAAACTTTTGTTACGAAAAAAAAAAGCAATTCTCCTCAATGCATCGACTGCATATATTCTGTAAGATCCACGACTATTGCTTTTTGCTGGCGTTTAATTCGTCAGATGCTGGATTACGAAACTTTGTTATCGGTCTAACCAAGGTACCATTTAGTCCGACATTGGACAATCGCTAAAAACTGTAAGAATTTTTTTTTCTTTTCATTTTCTTGTCAAGTTTCAGATTAATTCCCCCATGGAGTTGGGCTTTATGATTTGCCGGTGTGGTTTTGTGTTCTGCTGGCGGTCCTATTTTGAAAAATTTTTGTAGAATAACTTGCCAGCATTCCACTAGCTTGTCGGATATTTAAAAGTCCTCTAGGAAATACTTATCGGGTATTGAATTTACACTTTAAAAATCTCCGGTCGACCTAGAAGATAGCAAATCTATTTCCATTATCTACTTGCATATTTTCCAATCTATCTTGCATATCTCAATCAATTTCAGTACTCCTCATTTGATTTTTTTTTCTTATAACATCTTCAACTTCTTCCTACATATATAGTTCGTATAGAGCACATTTCTGGAGAGTAACAGTGTATATTACTGGTTCGCTTTTTTAACGGCTCAAAAAAGCGCCAATTGGTCAATATCAGCTAATTCTACCTTGGAGGGGCTGGCAAAAATAGATAATTTAAGGTTTCTTTTTTTCTTTCTTTTTTCAATGGCTGGGGTCGGTTGATTATGCTGTCTTCAGCCCTGCATAACTCTATATTAGATAAACCCGTGATATTGTGTTCTAACTTTCAACACAGTTTTGTGGACCTGTAGTTCTGATTATACTATATATTTCAGTAGCTGTTATGTAGAGATTATAACTACAATTAATGACTTACTTTTTTTTACAAATAATAAACTCATTGCTGGCCTAGAATTAATTTTTGTCGATGTTCCTATTGTGAATTTCACACATTCATTTATTTTTTCAAGAGATAATAAAACTTAAAAAAACGACTCCTTTGGATTAATATCTAGAGTACATCCAGAATATACATGATACGTTTATTGTGTTCTATTTTACTTACATAATTATTATATTTAGTCAATTTGGTCGTGCCCAGTTCATTTTTTTCGAGATCTTAATTTCCATTTTAATGGTCTGAACATTTTGAATACTAAGAACAAGACACTCCCAATAAATCTGTATAGAGCAAGCCCTGCAACTGTCCACAATATAATGGATAAAAATACTTCTGAATTTGGACTGACCCATGTGAATTCATTAGAATGAGCTATTTTGTCCACACCACCTATCTCTAATACGATGCAGATCAATATTAAGTTGGTAAATAACCAAATTAATACCGTAATTGTTCTTATTAATGCATAGTAGTTATCATCTTTGTCCTTTTTCTGATTGATTGTAGTGACTTTATCTGGAACAACCCTAAGCTGTTCTAAAGTATTGAGATAATCTTCATTCATCTCCACTTCATCTGCACCATTGACAACCATTAACACTTCTTTATTGTTACTACTCTTGGCTTGACCCAAATCTTTTGCAACTGGATCAGCTCTAGTACCCCAGGACACATCATTGATGTTACAAAAGGAGTAAATGTTCAATACATTGACGTAGGTTGGAGACAAGAGCAAATATTGAACAAATGAGGTAACCATGAAACTTGGTTCACCATACATCAAAGATGAGACAAAGTATAAAACGTAAGTACTTGCCATGGAAATCACCAAATCACGGAACTTGTAGTTACTCATGAGCATGATTGGTTTAAAATCTGTATTGTCAAGTACAGACTCAACTGTTACAACAGCCAAGTACACTGCTGCAAACAACATATAAACCATGAGGATAGCAAATATTATAGCAATTCCAAGATAGAACTTTTTAGTTCCTCTCGGAGTATTACCAAATGCTAATACAAAAGTACAAATGATTGCCGCAACATAGAACCATAACGATACAATAGATAAGTACTTACCAATTTCAAAGTCTATTGTTCGGGAACCCAAGTTGGAAGTAATGATATTGAACACTAAGAAGAAACTTGCCAATGAAAACCACGATACGACAATAACAACCAATTGGTAATAGAATTCAATTTGTAAAACCAATTTCCTCAATAAGGAATGGTTGGACTTCCAGATACTTGTCCAGTGGAAAATAGAATAACAAGCAGCAAATAATGAACCATTCAACCATCTTCTTCTTTGTAAGACAAAGTCTTCAATGGTCTCTGGTACATCGGTTTCCGCCTTAGCTTCATTGACATACCTTAAGATGTAATTGTAACCTTTCTTAGCTACCAACTCAAAGCACAAAATTCTATCTTCAGCTAAGTACATGTTGCTGGTGAAGATTCCAACTTCCCTAAAATTCTTTTCCTTTAATTCGAATTCGTCATCATCTTCATCACCTTCAATCTTAGTTTCGTGATGTAAGAATTCACCCTTAAAATACTTTTCCAAGGGGCCTTTTCCATTAACATTCAACAAGGCTTCATACCTATAGGCAGAAAATGCACCGGGCAAGACAGAAATGAAGCCAAAGACTGATTCCATCGGCTTATCTAAAGTATTGGAGATCTTATACTCAAAATTTTGGGCTGCTACTAATGGATTTATTAACAAGGACTTCTGAGGACCCAAACTTGTCTTCATTTCACCACAAGCACCAGCAACATTTGGGTCGTTGAAACTTTTCCACAAATGGTAGAATGCTTGCTTGTCAGGTACTGTACCACAGTCTAATAACATAATAACTCTTGGATTCAAGATGGGTGCAAAAGCTTGGAAACACCACCTGTGACTGTTGATTTTTCTAGTATTGTTTTCTTTTAAGCAGAAAACTATTTGCACAGGATGATCGTTAACAGTTAAATGAATCTTGTCTTCATTGATAGTATCAATACCAACGGTGGAAGTGTACTCAAATATATGGGCCTTCACTGACTGATTATTAACCTTAGATTTGGCATATGTTTCTTGGTAAACACCAATAGCTTTAAGCAAACCTTCCACTCTTTTGTTCAAGGCAGCTCTACCATCAGCGACAATGGTTATAACAATCTTTTTCCATGATTCTTCACCCCATGTTGGATGCTTTCTGTTCGTTAAGTTCTTAATATTGTTGAAAATACCTTTCAAAGTCTTTGCAAGTAAAATTTCGTCCTCATTATACATAGTAACAACACACATAATTTCAGTTTCTCTCTCTGGAGTATACATGGCCTGCCTTAAGTTGTATTTAAATTTGCTGAAGTTCGAAGGTCCGCAAGTACAACCACTATATCTTACGAGTGACATCTCTTTGCCAGAATCAGTAATTTTCTTTCCATAGGTATCCAACAAGGCTTTTGGAACAGGACAGTCTATAACATAATTTCCATCAACCAACTTGGCTCTTTTTATAGTCTTGCTGTAGTTGAGTTTAGGACGGAACTCGTCTTCATCATCGAAGGTGTCATTAGTATAAGTTTCCTTGACTTTGATAGATTTCATTCTATTGATGCTAGAAGATTCAGAGAAGATTGAGTCATCGTCTCCGAAAGGATCCAAGTCCTCTTCATTCACATCTTCGAGGGTATTAGTCAAGTAGTTTTCACCATTGAAAGTAAGCTGCCTAGTTGGCATCATACTGTCATTGTAGTCATAGTCATAGTCGTAGAATTCATCATTATCTTGGTCATCTTCGTAGTAATTGACATTTTGGTATGCAGATGTAGGAAATTCGGGGGCATTCTCTTGAAATGCCACTGTTTTCAGTCTTTTCAACTTATATAAATCTTCACCGACCATGGTGCTTTGAGTATAATTGGAGCTTGGCTCTTTACGATAGTAACTCAGATATAATTCTTGGGGAACCTGAGGAGGCATGAATGGTTGTTGGAAGGGATTATCTATACTAGTATCCATACTCATATCCATGGACATATGTGGGTTCACCGGCATCTGGGTTTGATTCATATTCATATTCATCTGCATAGCCATTGGATTCATGAAGTTATAGTTCATCATATTCATAGGATTCATTGGAGTAGGACTACTCATTGGGTCCATAGGCATCATCATGGGAGGTGACCCCATGGGAACAGCACCCGATGGATGCTGCGGATTACCGCTTATTATGCTTTCTCTTCCTTTAACACGAAATGACAGATCACCATTTCCTTCAAATGAGTTCTTCCTGGTTTCAGACTCAAACAAGTCATCATCGCTGTAATTACTCATTGTGTTGGTCAACTACAAAAAAAAGGAAAATTTTTTAGAGTTCCTGAAGTCTAAAGTGAAGTGCTAAATTTAGCTGCAAATCGCATCTATTATTGTTTTTCCCCGAAGGGTAAATTTCGCAACAGAAGTTTCATTATACTCTTTTGGTCAAAATATAAATTAATTAATTAATGCGCCTAGTGCGTCAGGCACATTATGCATACACTACTATGAAGGTTCTTCAAACATGTAGCATGATAACCGTGTCCGCATTTGAAGAAAATTAGTTTTAGAGGCTTTGTTATCTCATTATTAGCTTCTCGCGAGACTAAATTAAGCAGTTGGGACTTTTGTTGTTCCCAGGCGAGGAAATTCAATTCGTCAATATGATTTCCATACATCGCCTTGTTGCAGTTTGTGCACTGTTTGCAATCAATTGACCACCCCTTCAAATTATTCTTGCTCATAATCATTAATTTATCTAAAATGTTTTGATTGAGAATTTTAGAGCTTAACTTGAAAATCTCACTCTCATAGCTATAGCTAGTTAAAATCTCCACTAATATTTGCTTTATATTAAATAAAGTGCTCTGCTCATCATCAAGAAATGTATTGAAAATCTTCAAAAAAGAATTTTCATCCTTGTCCTTGGGGTTTAGCTTTGTATCAGTTATTCTCTTGAAGCTGCGGTAGATATATTCTCTAGAGCCAATTTCATTAAGTTTTTTGATGAGTTTTAACCAATAGTCTTCGTTAATATTCAGCTGTAACTCCCCTTTCTCCAAAATCGTGACATACAAATCATAGTATTTAGTATCAAATCTTTGAAGAATTAATTCTAAACTGTCCCGAGGACTAAAAATGACCGATAACCCTTCTACTTGATTGAAGAAACCCAAGATAGTTTTGAGGTGGGACTTACTTGTCTCATCTAACAAATCATGAAATTTTGTAAGAACCGGGTGAATATCCTTTGGAGAGAATATACAACACTCAGTAATGTATTTGGTAATCAACCCTACATCATGAACGGAGAAAGTGTTAAAAAGTTTTTTCAAGTACTTGTATACAAGTAGCTCATCATCCACATGTAATATCTCCTTATGCAATTCAGGTTCAAACTTTTCAACCAAGAATAAAAACTTCGATAAGTCAACTGCAACTATCCTTGAAAAGTTGTGTTTTACTAAAGTGATCAAGTTTACTTTTTCAACTCCAATTTTAGAATTATGGAAACAGTAATTAATTACACTGATAAACTCTTCCGCACTACTATCCTCCAACTCATTATAATGATCTAGCCAGACTTGTAAGTATTTATAGTATTTCCCTTCTGTTTTGTAAATGTTCATTAACACATTGTAAAACTTTCTGAAGTTCAATTTTTCAACTAACTCTCGTATATCAAATGGTTGAAAGTTGCTTAAAAGACTTTGAATTGCCAATTCACAATCAATTTTGTTTCTCTTGGTACTATAGTTTAGTAAGTTATCAAGGATTTCATTAAGGATTGAGTCACTTAATCTTAGAAACTGAGAATATTTAGAATAATTTCTTCCAATAAAAATAGATAAGTTACAAACATCATCATTTGTAAAGAAATCTTTATTCAATGCAAAAATATCCAACAAAGCATCGATAATATACTGTCTCGTGATGTATTCATTTTCATTCAAGATTGAATCTTCAAAGAATTCATTCAATGTAGATAACATTTCAAATGAGTTGTATTTTAGACATTTTGTAAGGACTGGAAAGATAGATTCATCGAATTCTGTGAGGCTGTGACTGAGTAGTATATCCATAATTTGGGATTTAGCAGTACTTTCTCTATCAAAACTAATAAATTTATCAATGGGGTATTGTCTTCCAGTTAAAATGTAAGATAAATAAGTGAAAATCCTACTGTTCATTTGCTTTAAGAATTCCAAGAGAGGTGTCTGGTAATCGTTCAAAAGGAAATTGTAAATGAATATCTTGCAGTCATCTAAACCGTTCTTTTGGCATATCTGTATGGTCAAGTCGATATCAAGCACACTTATATCAATGGAACAAAGTATCTCCGTGAGGATATCTCCCTTTCCTGATTCTCCATAATATTTCACCAACTCCTTCAATACAGTAGGAGAAAGTTCAACAATCGTATTCCCTAGAAGGTGCTCTTCTAAAACCTGAAAGAATTGATGATGATCCTTAGTGTATTCATATACTAGATCAATTAGGTCTACCTGACTATCATGACTTTCTCTTATTAATACTGATATAATATCGAGGTATAACAGGCAGTCATTGAAATTAGGTACAGACTGCTCAATGACCTTTATTAAGAAGGGTTGAACCAATCGTCTTCTTTCTTTGGCTGACTCTGGTAATGAGTATAGAATCAAATGTCCCAAATCCATGGATGTAAAGAAGAAATAACATAATTTCAATGCTTGTTGAAAGTCTCGTACTTGTAAGAGCTCTATAAGTTTATCATTCCAGCTGGTAGGTTTGCCAATAATTAATTTTCTATGATGAGAAGACTGGTCTAAGAGAATAAACCTAGTCTTCACAACTTTAATACAGTTGTCGTAAGATTTGAAGATAAAGGTCTTATTCAAATGGAACGATGTGGGTACGAGATTGTACAGTATCATATCTTCACCAATAGCTGTTAGTTTATTTTCATGGTAGTAGTAAATTCTGGCTTCATTGGTATCTGTAAAACAACATAATGCACTTGAACTGATCCATTTCAATGCTCTAATATTGTTAGTTTTCGGGAGCCGTATTCTGGCGGTTCTTTTAATGGGAAGGGTTGAAATCGACTTATCTTTATCTTTTAACTCGTTCAACACCTTGGTAAGGTTTGGAGGCAATGACTTATTATCAAGTTCCAAGATTGTGAGGACATTATTCCACGAGTATGCTAACTTTGCGTTTGAGGTAAAAGCTTCATCTTTCATGTAAGGAAACCATGTAATACACGGAATCGTGTCATCAGTTATATCTTGGGAAGCAGGAATATGAGCTTTAAAATGGGTCTTAATATGCAAATTTAAGGGATTATCTAATGAGAACACTGAGATTATGAGCAACACATTCCCAGTAATAATTGCCATCAAAGCTAACAGATCAGTTATTTGGGGTTCATTACCCAAAGGTAGTATTTCGAACTTATATAGTTTCAACTTATTGGTTGGAACCACATTTGAATCGTTTTTACCCACGACTTTCTGAGAGATGTAGTTCTTGGTAAGTAAAGTCTTGACCCCATAATGATAGAAAATTAGTCCAGCAACATCACTGGATATTATTTGATGGATATTTTCAACGTGTATGGACGTTATAGGGATGTTCAAGTGGCCTTCTTTGTTATTAGTGAATCTATCTTGTAAGGTTATAGGATGAATGATAAAATATGCAAGAACTTCTGGAATAGTTTCATAAGTAGGTAACTCCCAGATAGAGATTCTGCCATTACTATAGCCAGCAGCTACAGTGGCTGAATCTTGGGAAATAGAAATACAACTAATGGAGTTATCTATAAGATAACCATTTTGCAGTAGTTCCTCTCGATCTGATTGCAGTTTTGTCTGAACATAGGGTTCGAGAACATTTTGAATCTCTTGATGGTAATTGAATATAATGACATATCCTTTATCGGTACCAACAGCAATGAATATGGGACATGATTCAATATAGCATACTTGACCATATTTGACTAAAAAGTCAGAAGTAGTTGTTATATGAGAAATTGATTGAGTTTCGTGCCATTGGAAAAGCTTATATTGATCAATATCAACCGAAGGATGCGGAGGAGTCAGTCGATGTCGCCCTAGTAGTATACTGATCTGTGTTTGTGACCTATCATCAAAGTTGACTTTAGTCATGGCGTTTATTTTTCCCTCAAATTTCTACATAAATATATACAACCTAGTTTATCTTAGCCTTAACGAAGTAGCGCTGAAGAGTCAAGAGTTGATAAAAACCTACAAGTAGCATGATACAAGATTGAGCTATGATCCAATTAACCACGGTTTCATTTGTTGATTCCGAAAGATCTCTAAATCCTTCCTCCTTCTCTCGAATGAAAAGTTGTTCTCTCTTGATATCCATAAGCTTATCATTAAGTTTATTGATTCTTTCATTAAGTTTTTTAACTTGACCTTTATGATTAGATTTAGTATCTAACATACGAATATCACCAATATCAAAGTCCAACAGGACTCGAGCTCGTATAAACTTAGACTCTTTGATTATTCGAGGATCATCACTACCACCACCACTCCATTTCTTACGATAAAAACTTTTTGGTGTTAGACATATCATATGTTCTCCTGACAGTAAAATAGTAAAGGTGAATTGACCTGCAGGACTACCCTTAATATGAACCAATCGTTTTTTGGATCCAAATTGTTCATGTACATCTATTAAAGCTCCTGTGTTGAGTTTATCTATTGGTGTATAGAATGGTTCGGATTCCGCTACTTGTACATCTATTTTATACTTACCAAATAAGACCGCTCCTTCGTTGAGTTCCTTATAAAAGCATCGCTTATGACCTGCTTCTGAGTAGAAATGAACGAGACTAGATGCCGCTATGAGTCTAATACAGGTAAGTACCACTGTTAGCGCAATCATTCATAAGGGTCTATTTATAGATACGCGATTTACACCATAAACTAAAATTATTCTTAACCAAGTATCAATTACGTAAGAGATGCCTATCTAAAAAGCTTTTGTACGCGTGACACTACAGGACCTAAGATTATTTTACTACCAGAAGTTCACCAATTGTATATCGCCAGCATACCTCCGTGCATGTACTACTATGTTACTGTTGTATCGTAATTTCAGTAGTAAAACTGGCAATAAAATGTAGTAAATTTTGGTCAAAAAAAAACAGCGTTTTCACTGCGAGAAGGTACAAATGAATTTACTGTTGTTAGATCCGTTTGCAGTAGCGAAAGAATATCCAGAGACGTTAACAAACACACTTCAGTATGGACACTGTGTGACGTTTCAGTTCAACTATAAAGGAGATTATGTAGCTAGTGGACTAGGTGATGGACTGATTGTTATTTATGACTTGAGTAGTAATGGCAGTGTGATTGCACATTTGAAAGATGATTGTCATGTTAAACCTATCACCTCAATAAGTTGGTCCAAGTGTGGTAGATACTTGTCAACTACAGGTAGGGATTGGTACTGTAAATTATGGGACCTCAGTAAAATTAATAGAACTGAAGAACAACAGCAGCTCAAAGAAGAGAGTGCAGTAATACGATCGATCATCGTGGATGGACCTATTTGGCAAGCAGTAATAAACCCTAGCAATCCATTCCATGTAATAGCATGTTTATATGAAGATCAGCTAATATCAATTGACTTTTCCAGTGACGAACCCCAGGTGACAAAGCTTAGTTCTGTTCCTGTAGATGAGCCTGAAGATTCCGGTAAACACTTGACATTAGTAAGTATCTTCACCAATGATGGAAAGTATATATTTGCTGGTACTAATAAAGGGTGGCTAAATATCTTCAACACTGCTACTCTCAAAATGGTACATTCGATCAAAATCACCAATTCCAACATAAAAAATGTCGTTCTTTCTCCTAATGGACGAAAATTGGCGATCAATTCCAGTGATAGAATCATCAGACAGATCAATTTACCTGATTTAGTTAACGAAACAGACCCAAAGGAATGGGATTTTGAAATTGAACAAAAGTACCAGGATGTGGTGAATCGACTCCAATGGAATTCAGTTTGTTTCAATCACAATGGTGAATTTTTGGTGGCTTCTACTTTCGGAACTCAAAGTTCACAAGATTTGTACATTTGGGAGACAAGCTTAGGGTCATTAATAAAAATTTTAGAAGGCAGTAGTGAAGAGCTTCTTGAGGTCAAATGGAACTATTCTAGATGTATGATAGGATCTAACGGACTTGAATATGGAACCATATATTTATGGTCAGTTCAATTTCCTCAGAAATGGAGTGCATTGGCCCCAGATTTCGTAGAAATCGAAGAAAACATAGAATACGAAGAGAAGGAAGACGAATTCGATATAATTGATGAAGATGCTCTTAATAAGAAGCGATTAGAAGAAGAAGATTCATTTGTAGATATTTTGAATGCTGAAAAATTCGATGCAAGAGGTTTTGAATTGAGCACTAATAGTTTCATTATTCCTGTAAACTACGAAAATCAAATATAGAAATTTCAGCGAACAAAATATACGAGACGTTCGGAATTAATCAAAAGGGTGTATAATTGTACTTTATAACTTGTAATATCAATTCGTACTTGGAAATATAGTTGACCCCTCTCTTTAAATCTCAATGATCTCTCTATTACCTTTATCATCTCCTTCTATTGATAGCTGGACACACCTTAACTAACCTCCTAAAGTTTCAGGGTCGTGTCGCGCCAATCCTATTCAAAACAAAAAGAGCGTCGAAGTAAATAAAACCAAAATACGTGAAATAAGCAGGCGTCTGCTTTGAAATACATATCAGCCACCGCGTTAAACCACATCTAGAGGCTAAATCTTGGTAACCTATCGATCCGATTCCTATTTATACCCCTAATTTTTGTTGAATCCAAACTGGAGAATAAATTAATCATTCCTAGCAAACCTACTTACGGTTCAGTACTAGCATATGTCTGATACGACTACCACTAAGAGGCCATACGAAGACGAGCTGCAACAGTTCGACGATCCTCAGGACCTTGTGAATGCAGTGATTCTGTGTTTACAAACCCCTACAGAAAAGACTAACGTGCTGATAAATTACTCTAATGAAAAGAATATAGCGACCGAAGTCCAGGCGTATGCCAAAATTTCTGGCTCCAACTGGACGTTCTATGTCAAGTCCTTAGCCATATCTATAGGCAGAAACACCGATAATGTTCCGTCCAATGCATCCCAACAAAATGTTATTGACATTGATTTGGGACCAGCTAAGGTGGTGTCTAGGCAGCATGCCACCATTACTTATAATCTTGACTTAAGATGTTGGGAGTTGAAAGTCTTAGGAAGAAATGGTGCCAAAGTAGATGGCCAAAAAATAGGAGTGGATTCCGTTCCAACACCATTACATTCAGGTGCAATTTTGGATATTGGAGGAACCCAAATGATGTTCATTCTACCTGATTCACCACCGAAAATCGATAAGAAGATGATGGAAGACCGGTTGAGTCGTTATAAGGCTAACTCCACCAAACAACGTAAGGTCACATCCTACACATACTTCCCCCAGCAGCACACGGTGTTACAACAAAATAACAAGACGTTCCAAATGTTCGAAAAGAATCATTTGAACAATTCACCTTCTCAGCTCTCTGCATCATCTCTACAGAGCAATTTGGATCAGGATCTCTCTAAGGAAGAGTCTAAGGATATTAAGCCTCCATATTCATATGCCACCATGATCACTCAAGCCATCCTATCGAATGAGGATGGAGTGATGTCATTGTCTGAGATTTATGATTGGATATCATCTCATTACGCATACTATAAATACTCAAAGACTGGCTGGCAGAACTCCATAAGGCATAATTTATCTTTGAATAAGGCGTTTGAGAAGGTACCAAGAAGACCTAACGAACCAGGAAAAGGTATGAAATGGCAGATCAGTGAATCTTATAAAGATGAATTTTTGAATAAGATCAATAATGGTTCAATTTCAAAAAGCAGAAGGGGTTCCAGTGTATCAAGACAATTACAATTACATTTGGCCACCCACCAGAGTCTTCCTGAGTCTGCCAGATACTACCAAAGACTGGAAAATGGTAGTGGCGAACATCTGAGAAGCAATTCCATTGGTAAAAATTTTATGAATGGGTTGTACTACCAACCTCAAATGGTGCCACCACCACCACCACAACAACAACTGCAACAATCTCAATCACAGCAACAACCTATTATTACACAACAAAATAACAATGGTAATGGGTTCATGCAGGCAGTTAATTACAAACCTCTCATGTATAATATGCCAAACGATTCACAAATCAGACTAAATGATATGAATACTCCTAAGTTGCCAAAAACAAATAACAACTTATATAATTTACCCCCATTGCCTCAAAATTCTAATATCAATAATTTGGGTACATCAGCACCAGCCAATCATTCGAGATCTAACTCTTACAATCAGCCGATGAATGATTCATTCCCAGTGAATGATAATACAAATAGCACAAACCCCACATCAGATCTAGCTTTAGGTTTCACAAGTCCCAAAAAAGTAGCCCCTTTGGAGGCATTCACGCCTGAACGAGGTTCCAAATCATTTAACAATAAGAACCTTAGTTTACCCAATGGTGTGAACACGAACCAGTCATCTCCAGCATTCTGGAACTTCGTTCAGTTTAGTACTCCTAACGGCCAAACACCCATGCGTAAGAATAGCGAAGACCTGAATGAAGGAAGTCCTACAGTAAATAGAAAGCTTAACGACAATAAGGGCTTGTCAGCTATAAAGAAGGAAGCCGAATCGAGTTAGGACAGTTACGTTTAACCGTGTAAGTATATTGTGTATTATTATAAGCTAATTAGTAAGTGTTAAAATGCAGATTTATCTCTAATATCATTTATTTTGTTCTCAATATCTTTGGTTGATCTATTGAGTTTCTTTGCTATTTTAATTCTCGTTGAAACGTCAGATTGAAAGAAAGTCTCTATTAGATCACCATCTATAATATTATGTGCATGGTTGTAGTAGCTTCTAAATTTGATCAGATCTTTATCCAAAAGCTTAGTTTCTCTCAACTCTAATTGAAGATTATTGAAGAATCGATAGTCATTTTCATTTATTGGTGCCAACACACCTATGGTTCCTTGAATCCCAGAATACATAATAACTTCATCACCTCCAACTACCATATTACACCTATTAAAAGACATGGGGATATCATTGATGAAAAACTGTCCTAGAGTTTTAACTCTTGCTGAAGATCCATTTAAAAAAGAGTCCTCCACAAAATAATCGTTATCTTTTGGAACTCTATTGATAAAAATATTACCAAATTTATCACCTCCTACAACAGTATCATAATCCAAAGTCTCTAAAGCCGTTATTTGTCGATTCATAGTATCATCGGCAATGGCAATGAATGCATTATCTTGAAACTTACAAAAAATAGTAGAGTGCTTGGAATCTCCAACGACAATACGGTTCTTACCTTGATATGCGAGTTTGATTACTTTGTTGATCTGGTTAATAACGGTAGATGATTTTTTCAATAGTTGCTTTTTCCCGAGTTCATAAATACGAAGTAGGTTATCCATCCCCACCAATAGTTTACCATGAAACTCAATCATGACTCTTGCTGGCTTATCTACTTCAGTTTTATGAAGTAATTTCAAGTCATTATAGGTATAAATGAACTTACTTGTTCCAATAACAATTTTATCACCCAATTTACACACAGAAAGTACTTGCTGATCAATAGTTGAAGATGCTTGGTCGGAAAGGTTCTTGATGAGTTGTGTACCCACAGTATATAAATCCCCTGTGTTTAATAACTTCTTCGCCTCAACTGACGTGCTCTCGACAATGAAATCATTGATTAACTCATCGATGGTAAATATGACTAATTCGTTTCCATCAAACCCAACAACTCCTTCACCTCCTATATCTTCAGAGTAGAAAGAAGCTCCTCCTTGAATATTTACATTGTTTAAAGGAGCAATCTGGAAAGTGTTGGATTTTTTGAAACCAATCCACGGCTTGGTTGAGATGGCCATAATCATATCATCTATTTTAGTTAATGTAACAGGTTTTGGGCCTAAATATTTGATTCTAGTGTTTGATAACTTTCCTTTTACATCTATGCTCGTTCTTACGAACAACCCATTTTCCATTCCTATATGGACTTCTTGACCATAGAACAACAAGGAAGAACTATTTGAAGATAACATTTGCAATGAAAGAATTTCTAAACAATTATACTTCTGTAATGAAATGACCTGAATACTTTGATCAGCACATCCAACAACCCCAAACTTTTCTGATAATGCAATAGCAGTGATATTGGTTGATACTTCTAGTCTATCTTGGTATTCTATAAGCTGGTCATCACTGTCAACTTCAAAGTAAACAATTTCGTTGTTGGAGAGAGCCACGATTAGCTGCTTGTTATTAGTATTGGCACATATAATGTTGATACCTGCTGGTGGATACCAATCAGTGACTTTCCTCTTTGAATCTATATGTTTGATACCATAGGCATAAATTTGAACTACTGAAGTCTTTCCAACTTGTTGCACCGCTATGGTTGGGTCAGTAGAGAAATTTGAGTCCGTTACTTCGGCAACTTCTTCTCCAATTGAAAGAATCATGGTATTAGAAGTAGATGATAATACTAAATAATCATCGTTTATAGACTCCTGAGATAATTTTGTGGTAAAGATTCTAATAGGATCTATAGGTAAAGGAGATTCAACTATAGTTGAAGTAGGAATTGCATGCACCAAAGATTTTAGGCGATCTGCAGTTAATGCTATTAATTTTGAATCCTTTACTTGAAAGTCTAATACTGGATTTAGTGTTTCAATAGTTTGAACTAATTCGAGATTTTCAAGATCTTCTATCTTATCCGAGGATTCAAGACCCACTATTTGATATAAAAGTTTATTAGCATTAACAGCATCCACATAGAAAAGACCATTCTTAAAAATTGTCATATTAGAACTAGTAGGTATAGTACCAAAATACAGAATCTTTTCTGGTTCAAATTTGTATAGACGACCGAATTGATCTTGAAGTAATACAAGGAAGGTTTTCTTAATTTTATGTATAATGTAGCTGGTGATTATTGATTTTATGTCTAAAAGTTTGAGTTCTTTGTTATTATGTAGAATGAAGCCTTCACAACAAACAATGAGCCCCTCATGTGGAATCAATAAGTTTGCAGACTGGGGGATCGTCTCTGATCGTTTTATGATATGATTTAAACCTTGGTCAAGTTCATAATAATTTAACACTATCGTGCCCTGTTCAATTTCAAGGGCTGCAAAAGTAGGATTATCAAAGCCAGTATCCAAAGCACAAGTAGATATAGTGAACAGTTTATTGAAAGATTCTAAAGGGGCACCCAAATTGATCTGACCGTCTTCAATATGTACTCGATATATCAATTTATTTCTTTCAATTGCAGATATCATAATGGCTCTATTCTGAGGGTCGATATTAAGGTATTCTCCTGGAGTTAAACTTCGAAGACCATTTTTAGAATGTGGTTCTTGTACAAGGGGAGCAAAAGTGTTATTATTGAGCTCACAAATAGTCAAGTTTCCTGAATCTGATGTAATTACTAAGAGATCTTTATCAAATCCTATAGGTCTTATTTTAGCTAGTGATTGTATTATACCAAATGAATATTGTGTATTTATTTTTTCTAGTTTCTCTTCATCAACCGTATAAAGTTCTATACCAGAACTGGTTGCTATAACTAGGTATTGCTTCTTATCGAAATATCCTAGTACTGAACTTATACTGGCTGATGATGGCTTAAGTGTTAGATTGTATAAATACATGAAGAAAATTCATTCTTTCTCTTCGCGGATACTATGGGTGCAAGGTATGTAGTTATGAAGTGATACAGCGATGTGGCAGGAGCTACCGAGTGTCATAGAGACTCAGAAGGTAGAATTCCAGAGGGAAGTTTCACTGTTGGTTTAAGGATACTAACAAAACAGTTGTCAAGATCAGAAGAAAGCGTTGGCTGTTTGTCTTCAAAGATCACCTTGTGTGTTGATTGATAGGAATACTCCAAAGGATTGTTTAACAAAACCTGAACTTAAAAAGGATTTACCAGAATTATGTGTAGCAAACTTCATGGCATATATGGAATGTAAGAATGGATTCTTCGATATGTCTAAAAGAATGAGAGGTAACGCTCCTCTTTCCACAGGTAAATACGATGAGATATACGATAAGTTATCCTCCGGAAATTTCAACCCCCAAGAAGAAATGAAAAAGTTGGAGATCTTAAACAGAAACTTGTCCACTAGTAATAGTAACAAGTAGTTAATTGTAAATAGTAATATACAAAGAAGAACTGGGCACCCTGAGCACACCCTGGGCACACACGACTTTCTAATTTTAAAGCGGAGTTGTTGAGAAGAGAAGAGATAAATCTGCAAGAGATGATCACCACAGATTTAGAGACCAATAGAGTACAAGAATTAGATGAACTCTTGGACTTGATCAAGCCAAAAGTATTAGAGTTCATAGAGAAGTCTGATCCACAAAGTTCTAAATATGAGACTGACTCGCTTGGAAAGTACCATGCACCAGCCTTTTTGAAATCTGAGTTCGATGAGACCTTTGATGGGATCAAAGGAGACCAGAAGAAAGTAGAAAATTTCATAGACAAGGTACTTCAATATTCGGTAAACACATGGAATCCAGGGTTCTTGGATAAGCTTTATGCCTCCACAAATCCTATTGGTGTTATTTCCGATATAATTTTATCGGTTTTAAACACAAATTCACATGTCTATACTGTATCACCCGTATTATCGGTTTTAGAGAATCAAGTTGGTAGGCAATATGCTAAGTTATTTTATCATAATGAAACTTGTGGTGGATTGACTTTTAGTGGAGGGTCTTGGTCAAACATTACTTCTATGCACATCGCTAGATCTTTAAAGTACCCTGAAACCAAGATCCACGGTAACGGTGAAAAAAATTTTGCAATTTTTACCTCTAAACATTGCCATTATTCTGTAGTAAAGGCAGCACAGCTTTTAGGGCTCGGAAGTGATAACGTTTTCAAGGTAGATGTTAACGATGACGGTACTATGAAGCATGAACAGCTCGCAGACCTAATTGAGACAACCATTTCCAAGGGTTATACACCATTATACATTAATGCTACAGCAGGAACCACTGTATTTGGATCTTTCGATGCCTTTGATCAGATCAGTGCAATTGCCAAGAAGTATAATATTTGGTTTCATATCGATGGTTCTTGGGGAGGAAACGTCATTTTCTCAGATAAATACAAGTATAAACTCAAAGGATGTGAATTGAGTGATTCTTTAACTGTTAACCCTCACAAGATGCTTGGTGTACCAACTACATGTTCTTTCTTATTATTACCTAAAGTTTCAAATTTCCAAAAAGCAAATTCGTTAGATGCACCATATTTGTTCCATGGCCGTGATAACGATGAAGAGAATTTCGATTTGGCTGATGGTACCATGGGATGTGGCAGAAGAGCAGATTCATTCAAGTTGTACTTTGCTTGGTTGTATTTTGGAACTAAAGGGTTTGCCGAAAGAGTGAATCATGCATATGATATTGTACACTACTTTGTAGACAAGATCTCAAAGATTCCTAATTTTGAATTGATAGATAAACCTTCGTGTTTACAAGTTTGCTTTTATTATAAACCAGATAATTATAATCAGGAAAGCTATACCGAGATTACAAGATATATTTCGAGAGAGTTACATAGACAAGGAAAATATCTTGTAGATTTTTCACCACATCCAAATGGGGATAAACACGGCGAATTTTTTAGGGTGGTATTTAATTCGCCAATCCTTACCGACAAGGTTGTAGATGATTTAGTGCAACAGATCATAAATGTTGGTACCACTTTTTAGTTAATGGTTGCACTATTGGCTGCTAAAATATCTCAGCCTGTGAAAAAAAAAATACAACCTGATGAATTTCGGTATCGACACGGCAGTAATTTAAGGTTACATTTTAATGATTTACAAAAAATTAGCCAGATGAATTTCCCCACTGTTGCAATTTGGTCAGTAGATCATGACAGTTTTAGAAACAGATGTTGATGTTGATGAACTGATGGGAACCAAAGGTCTTAAATAATGAAATATAAAAAGAAAGAAACAACCCGCTTGGCGCCATTGTAACAATGGGCAATAAAAAAAGCCAATGGAACCTCTCTTATCTTATCGGAAATAATCAAAAATCATGGTGGTCCACTACTAAAAATTTTAGGAATGCAACATTAAAAAACTGTAACGATGAAAATTTCTCGAGTGGATTTTGATAAGATAAGTTTACTATTTAAAGGCGCCGTTTCCCGTGGAGAAGTAAAATACGAAACATGTCTGCAACTGAAGAAAAGAGTACAGGCAATGTCGATGTGAATGCATCGTTAACTTCTTCAGACAAGAATCAGGAATTGGTTGAAACCCATTTAGCGTTGAAGGTTCACACACAAGAAGAGATTGAGAGTTCAGGAAAATGGTATGATAAGAAGTATATATCATTCTTACCTCAGTATTCCAATTCTACTGTACAAGTTGTTATTCTTGCTTTAACCATTTTCTTTTTACCTGGTATGTTCAATGCCCTTAATGGTATTGGTACCTCTATTAGTGATCCATGGACTCAAGAAAATACCAATGTTGCCTTATACTCCACTTTTGCAGGTGTTGGTTTCTTTTGTGGTTCTATTGTTAATATTATTGGTCCTAGAATCGCTATTTCCATTGGTGGTTTGACTTACATCCTTTATGCTGGTTCTTTCTTATCGTATGTATTTTCCCATCTTTTTGATATGCTCATTACTAACTAATTAGATTCCAACATAACCAAAACAAAGGATTCTGTATTGCCGCCGGTGCCCTTCTTGGTATCGGTGCTGGTAGTCTTGTATGTATCATTTTCAATCCTGAACCCCTGCAGATGATTGCCGTATGATCACCCCTTCGGGGAAAATTTCGTACGGTTGTCGGTTATTCATGCAGATTATGAGTTTGTCCCCTCTTTGCAACCATTACTAACAAATCTTCTAGTGGGCTGCTCAAGCTGCTATTATCATGTCGTATCCTTCAGAGAACATGAAGGGTAAGGCTGTCTCTATTTTCTGGGTAATTTTTAATCTTGGTGGAGTCATTGGTTCTATTGTTCCTCTTGCTAACAACATCAATAATGGATCCTCTGTAGCTACTGATGGTACCTACATTGCCTTTATGGTGCTTATGGGATGTGGTGTCGGTGTAAGTTTTTTACTTTTACCACCAAACAAGGTCTACAGAGATGACAACACTAAAGTTCTTACCAAGAAGCACATGGATTGGAAAGAAGAAATCATGGGGGTACTTAAACTTATTTGGAAACAACCATATATCATTCTTTTATTCCCAGCTTTCTTAGCCTCCAATTGGTTTTACACTTATCATTTCAACGATGTCAACGGTGCTAGATTCACCCTTAGAGCCAGATCATTAAATTCTTTGTTGTACTGGTTTGCACAAATGGTTGGTGCTGGATTCTTTGGATTCTTGTTGGATTGGCAAAGATTTAAGAGATCCACCAGAGCTAGAATCTGTTGGGGTTTTGTTTCTATCTTCTCTATGGTCGTTTGGGGTGGTGGTGTTGCTTTCCAAAAGCAATACACCAGAGATACTGCTCCAAACATGACTCCACTTGATTACACCGACAGAGGATATGTTGGACCTGTCTTCCTTTACATCTTCTATGGTATGTTCGATGCTATTTTCCAAACTTTCTGTATCTGGACTTTGGGTGCATTATCCAATAACCCAAGAACAGTTGCTTTATATGGTGGTATGTACAAGGGTATTCAATCTGCTGCTGGTGCTATCACTTGGTCTATGGATAGTCACGGCACATCCTACTGGGGTATGTTCGGATCTTCATGGGCATTGGTTCAAGGTGGGTTGATTGTTGCCATCCCTGTTATATGGAGAATCACAGACACTACTCTTCTTGAAGATGATAACATGGTTGATGTTGATGAAAACGAATTGAGATCTGTCAAATCAGTCGTTAAGTCAGTCAAATCTCCTCAAGTTTAATTCTACATACTAATTAATTTGTGAATATATTTATCGTACTACAACTCATTTAGTCTTAAGAGTCCAAGAAATATAATTTTATTGATAGACAAGATCATAGAATGCATTTTATTCACAATAAAAGGGCGCGACTTAATGGAAAGATACGAACATTAAGCTTTCGTAATTGAAAGACCGTAAGATCTAGATGTAAGTTGGAGTGGAGTTGAAAAGTATATAAGTAGCTATGAGTATGTAGTTATTTAGTCAATTGGGTACATTCTAAGCTTTCAAGCCACGGACGTAATTGTAATCAAAGTAGTAATATTATTAGGTCTATTCATCTTTAACCACAATTATAACTAGTCGTTCGGAATCCCAAACCACCACACTTTAGTTTATTGAGATAGGAGTCAATAACAACTAAGGTTTAACACTTAACCGGCATATAGGCTTTTGTTCGGTAAAAATGCCCTGCTGGCCAAACGGTTAAGGCATCCGCCTCCTAAGCGGGAGACTCCGGGTTCGAGTCCCGGGTAGGGTTTACATTTTTTTTATTGATGCTATATATTAAAAGCCAAAGTCAAAGGAACTCATATCTGGTTCCTCGAATGCGGTAGGGGGTGGCTGACTAGGTGCAAAGGATTGTTTGAAAGCACTGAACCCATTAGATTCAGGTACTTTCTTCTTTTCAGTTTTGTTATAATCGAACTTCCAGTTACTTAATAAAATCAAAGCTAGGTAGTCACACCCCATCTTGGTGTATATGTTACAAACTTTTAGTAAAAATTCAGTCTCTTCTTTTAAGTCAATGGCATTCGAGCCTTGAAGGTATTCTAAATTTTTGGATTTGATTGAATTATAAAGTTGGATGGATGCTGGATCCTCATTCAAGAAATTATCAGCAGAATGTTTCATATTAAGATCAGCTGGAAATACCAAATCGGACGCTTTGACAATGTCTATTGGCGATTTTATAAGTGCTTGTACTGCTCTTTGTTTATCATCTAATTCCCAAAACATCCAACTATTGGTCCACTTATCACCATTTTCAATTACGTCTTTCACTAGGTAAGATCCAAGAATGGATTTTTTATCAACACCACGTCCTCTGACGAAGTTATATACTTTATAGGTCAAAAGGGACAATTGAAAGTCTGCCATTTTGCCATTGATGATATTGCAAGCATCCAAAACTTTATCCCCAAGCAAGAAGAAATAGGCCGCATCTAAGTATCTATGTTTTCCTAATAAGGCAAACGCATTCTTCATTGCTGCAACTTTCCAGCGTTCTTCGTTAAAATCTTTGGAAATGAACTTTAGAATTTTTTCTTTCTCCTTATGACTGACAGTCCTCCAAAGCCCTATCAAAATTTGTTTCTTGTTCATCATTATATATAATAGAGAGATAATCCCTGAGGGGTCCCTATCTCTATTGAATTCAGTTTTAGCCAAGGTTTCTATAATTTGAAGGAGCTTGACATTTTCTACCCAATAAACAAGGCCCAAGCTTTTGATTAAATCCCAAGTATATTTACCTTCGTATGCATCTTCAACTATGGATATCAACAAATCTTTATTTCTGCTGTGCAAAGCGAAGTTAACGTCTCTCATATGTAAAGCACTTTGCTTCGTAGATAATCGGAACAATTTGAATCCAAGTAAAAATCTTATACCATTGTCATCCAATAAAGTTGAATAGCGATTGATATCTTTGGTTATGGTGATCACAGATGATAAGGTAATCTGTTGATGCCTCGTTAATAATGGTAATGAAATCTTGGTTAAATTTTCAAGCAAAAGATTGATCAATGTCTCATTAAATGTACTGAAAATATCGTTATCCTTAGTTTCATCGAACAAAGTTTCATACTGTTGACTTTTATGGTCACCATATAATAGCTGACTTATTATATCTAGATTTAAATGCCATGAAACTTTCTCATCATTTCTAACAGTTTGAAATAGCTTGACAATTATAGTCTTCACAAGACTAAATTCGTTCATATAAAGTAATTGAATCATAAACTGAGGATGGTAGAATGGTAATGGACCATTTAATATCTTCACAATATCGCTTATGTCAAATATGTTCTCGTCTGTTGTATATCCCTTTACTAATTGTTTTGTCATGGAATTGATCAAACTATCACTTGAACTTCCAAGCTCCAACCACCTGTCGTCGATGTAAAATTGGTTACCACATCCGATTACTAAATATCCGTTATTGATCCATATAGAATCACCAATCTCATGGGGAGTATAGTCACTTATATCGATCTTCTTTAGTATCGAATAGGTAGGCAAATGGTTAGTATAATCATATCTGAGCTCCGTGTAAAGCAAGACAAACCGCAGGAATCCTATAGATAATAAAACATTACTACTACCACTGTCATCCCCCTTTATCAAACACCAATCAATATCTTTAACTATTCCATGGGCGGCATCAAACAGTTCTTCATACTCTAATACCCTTGACTTCATATTCCAAACGTACAATTTACTTCCACTTTCATCAATGATGGCTAGCTTATCAATTAGTGAAGATCCAGTAATCATTGAAGGGTTTTTGATATTAGTATTGATACAAGAAGTTGCATGCCATTCAACAGAATCTAGATGGTACTTCATTGCATAGGAGGTGAGAACACCTTGACTGTCACTTACAGTTATCAAAGAACTTGACCTATCATTAGTCAAGTTTTCAACTGTACTGATTTTAAATTTTTCAGTAGGAGGAAGATTGCTGATCTTATAAGAGTCAAATCCAATGGACTCTCCAATCTTGATCTTCCAGCATTTACATTCATCCAATTCAAATATCACAATTACTAGGTACTCAGTCTCAGTTAGTTCTACTAGTTTCATAACTCTTGGGACTCTATTGACAACATATGCATTTTCTAGCAACCCTGCTGCATTATCTTCATCGTTGAAGTTACATTCCCAGAGTGATAGGTATCCAAGTTTATCATATGTCAAAACTAAATGGCACTTTTCCTTGATATGGTTGATGATTAACGCATCGAGTATATAATTGTCAGGATCTTTGTTGGCTCGTGTCAAATCAATCTGATACCTTTTGGTGATGAGCGTTCTTTTATTTGGTTTATGCAATACAATGGGTTCCCAAAGGTAATTGAATTTAGGAAAATTTGAAGTAGATAGGACTAATGAATCATGAAATGGCCTGTTTGACTTGATTAGTTTTCTTATTGACTTTTCATGGCCCTGAAATTTATTAATTAATGTGGTACCTACGAGACTCGAATTGGGTTTAATTAGTCTTCTAAAATCTAAGGTATTGAGCTTAATGGTATTCTTGAGTCTATTATGGAACAATAAGCTTAAGAGAGATTCATTATTGTCGAAAAGCGTAATTTTCGGGACGACTAATGGCTTAACATTGAATGCATACTCCAAAGACAAAATATCCTCAGGTAGTTGAGTTTTAATTTTCAGGAAGCTATTTGGATCGAATTCCATAGCCATGGTATCAACTCTTTCGAATTGTATCGAATTAGGAGGAATGGTGGAGATATTGAGAATCAGGTATAAAGCCACTTGCCCTTGATCACTTATAACGAGTAGTAAGTCTACA
The DNA here is from genome assembly GCA_003707025.2 of Yamadazyma scolyti. Lineage (NCBI taxonomy): Eukaryota > Fungi > Ascomycota > Pichiomycetes > Serinales > Debaryomycetaceae > Yamadazyma > Yamadazyma scolyti. Next base: position 190,568 of record PPMW02000011.1, on the reverse strand, counting down.
TTATCAAAGCGTTGATTTCTAAAGTAAGATGCTAAGTCAGATTCCACTCCGTCTAGTTGATTGAATAGAGTCTTCTGTAAATAGTAATTATCAATTATTACTATTCCAGCAATATTTTGATCATCAAAGCACTTAGAGAGGTCTAATTGACCCCAGCATCTAATTTGGTCATGCCCACTAGTTTCATATGTAGACCACACTCTCAACATATTATGTTTAGTTATCAGAAATAATGTATCTGAGTTTTCGTTGTTACTAGTGTCAATGTAATTTCTTATATTCTTGATATTGGCCATTGATCCATCGACTACTTTCAAACTATTTTCATATATTCTGTACCTCCATTTGAAATCAAGTACAAAATCTTCACTTTCATGCTTCAAGTAAGTTAGTTCAAAGAGTGTGTTATCATCTCCATAGTTAATTCGAGACCAAATCTTGAGTAGTCTATCAAATGTTCCATTAGTGACGGCTATTTTGCTGGAGTTAAAAGTTATTTTAACAGCTGTTACAGGGGTCGGTTGTGATTGGTACCATCGCCTATGAAAACTATAGTTCCCATATTCATCATTAATCTTATAAAGGTGCAAAGAGTCATTGGTACCTACAACAATCTCGGTTTCTACTGGTCCCCATTGAAGACAATTGATAGTGGAATCAATTGGAATAATTAGACATTCTGTCCATTGTGGTTTCTTCATATATTCATTCAAAGGTCTGAATACAATTACTTGGTTATCTAATGAGATGGCTATGTAACCATTAATGCTATTAAAGTCTATTGATCTAGGATCTGACTTGAGATATATTGTTTGTAAAAATTCACTTGAAGTTCCATTTTTAGTAGTTAATGAAGACACTATTAAATTGTTTCCCGATCCATATACAATTATGTAATGATCTTTCCACCTGCCATGCAGAACAGAGGTCTCTGACTTATTCACTTCACCGGGAATAAAGTTAATTGTCATTACAATATTTTCGTTGATGTTCGCACCTAAAAGGCTGCAAAATTGAGACTGCAATTGTCGTGGGACTGCAGTTGAAGCCTTTCTAGTACTGATAAACGTACCTTATGCCTCTATTATATGTCTTTGCTTAGGTTTCGGTGAGTTGTTGATGATCAAAAGAATAATCTTCTTGTTATATTTTTGAAAGAAAGCTAGGTAAAGATATAGTCCCAGAGTATAAGCTCCACGGTATCATCAAAGAGTATCATTGCTGTTTTTTATGATAAGATAGTATTTTGTGTGGATGGAACAGAAAAAATAAGCACTGGGGGTGATGCGGGAGAGGTTATGTTTTGCCTAAAAGGAGGCTAGTGTATATCCGCAATTCTACCACTCTAAGCCTCTATTTCAATATTTCATTGGTGACTTTTTAGAGGAATACTTGGCAAACTTTATTTTACAAAGAAAAGAGAAATACCGCATGGTTAGCCTCTTCTAGTCTTGCCTCTTCTAGTCTTGCCTCTTCTAGTCTTGCCTAATCTTTTCTCTATGACATTCCTTTGATTATCTATATTATCAGAATCTTAAAGAAAAAAACCCCTCGTAAATCTTTCCATATTGAGATGGTAAGACATAGCATATGCAGTACCATCATTTAGAAACCAATAGGAAAATGGGTGACTGTAGACGAGAGCTCGCAGCCAAGAAAAAAAGAAAAGAGTGTAATTGCAGGGGTGAAACATTGATGAGGCCGTAAAAAGGTACGGCACTATTATGGTCGGCTATGAATAATGGATTAAGAGTACAATGGATATATACTGGATTAGAGACGATCTTGGTTATGGGTGTAGGTCATTTGTAGGATCACACATGAACCGCCTAGTCTCACCTCGGCGTTAGGATCAGATGGAATATCTTCCATGAACTCTATCAGAAGCGCGTTGGAAATACTGTAGTACAGAAACTTGGCTCTTCTTCGCGATTACCGAGCCTACGTTCATAGTGCACCGGAATAGGGAAATGTAACGGTCAATAATTATCCCCAATGCGGAAGTAGAATAAAAACCTCAGGCGAATAGTCGTATTTCCGAGACCAAGATTTTCTACGATTTCCACGTGTCACCGGTTTCCTTTCATTGCCCACATCATCTCTAAACCTTCCGTACTGTACAAGTCATCCCACGAGTCATCCATTCAAACCATGCGAATCATTCATAAATAGCTTGCTCTCGATTCTTGCGGCTTTAATCTTTTTTCTTGTGCCCTTTAGAGGCTGTGTAGTATCTTTGATTCCTGTATACAAACCGTGTGGTATCAAAAATTCCATTTGATAATGAGTAAAAAAGTTTACGCCTGGTAATCTATAAGCCTGGAGATATCCGCTGAATTGTTCACATGAGTGAAAAGTCCAATCTTGCATTACCGGATGCCGATGCTCCAACTAGTTTGAATGGTAAGGAACAATATCCTGACGATAGCAATAGCATGAATAGTGCTACACCTTTAACTGATAAGTACGCCTTGTCTACAGATGAGCTTTCGGAGCTTCATGACCCCAAGTCACTCCATAAGCTTGTAGAGATAGGGGGAATTAATGAACTCTTTATAGGGCTCAACACTAATGCACAAACTGGTATAAATGATAATGATGAAGCTGATCTTAAGAGAAGAACAGAACTTTATGGTGTTAATCAACTACCAGTGAAGGTACTGAAAAACTTCTTTCAGCTATGTCTTGAAGCTATGAAGGACAAGGTCTTGATTATATTGAGTATTGCCGCAGTCATTTCTCTTGCATTGGGGTTATATGAAACGTTTGGTACTGACACAGAATATGATGTGGATGGTACTCCAATGCCCAAATTAGATTGGGTTGAAGGAGTTGCAATCATTGTAGCTGTGATCATCGTTATTATTGTTGGTGCTGCCAATGACTACCAGAAGGAAAGACAAATTGCTAAGCTTAATGCCAAGAAAGAAGATCGTGAACTCATAGTAATACGAAACGGCCAACAAAAGTTAATCCTGATCTTTGATTTGGTTGTTGGTGACTTGATAAATTTACAGACCGGAGATGTTGTTCCTGCAGACTCTGTCATGGTAGATGGGGAAATAGAGTGTGATGAAAGTGCTTTAACTGGTGAATCACATACCGTCATGAAAAGACCGGTTAACGAGGCTATGGAATTTTTTAATGAAAACTCTAAGAATGGTGAAGATCTTGGACATCCAGATATCAAGTTCATTGACCCGTACCTTATTTCCGGATCTAAGGTCTTAGCTGGTTTGGGTAATGCTGTTGTTACTGCTGTAGGTACTCATTCCATTCACGGTAGAACTATGTTAAGTCTTAATCACGAAAATGAAGTTACCCCTTTACAACTGAGATTAGATGCATTGGCAGGATCTATTTCAAAGTATGGTTGTATTGCCTCAGTGGTTTTGTTTCTTGTCTTATTCATCAGATTCTGCGTAGATATTGCTCCTGGTGGAAAATATAACGAGATCGAAAATGACCAAAAGGGTAAGAAGTTCTTAGATGCGTTGATTACTGCAATTGCTCTTTTCGTTGTTGCTGTTCCTGAAGGTTTACCCTTGGCAGTTACGCTAGCCTTAGCTTTTGCAACTACTAGAATGGCTCAAAATGGTAATTTAGTAAGAGTTTTGAGATCATGTGAGACTATGGGTGGTGCCACTGCTATTTGTTCTGACAAAACAGGGACTTTAACTGAGAACAGAATGAGAATTGTTAAGGGTTATTTTGGAAATGGTGTTGAATTTAATGATATGGTCAGCAATAAGCACGATCCAACATCATCTGAGGTAGTACCGCAGTTACTCCCTGATTTGAAGAAATATCTTTTAACCAATATTATTCTGAACTCAACTGCTTTTGTGAACGTGGATTATGATGAAGAATTAGCCAGTTTAGTCAAGACCAGACCAAAGAGGAAGAATCTTTTCCAGAAATTGTTTTTGGGTGAATCCGAAGAAGAGAAATTGAGAAAACAAATCAAGTATGAATCCGTCAGTGAACCATTCTCAGGTAATAAAACTGAATCGGCTTTATTGATCTTGGCTAAATCTCGCTTTGGTGTCTTTGAAACTGACAGTTTAGATGAACTCAGGAAGCAAAACGCTAATGATATTGTCCAGACAATTCCTTTTGAGAGTTCCAGGAAATGGTCTGGTATTGTCATGAAGATCGAAAATGGTTACAGGTTTTACTTCAAGGGTGCTGCAGAAATCGTCGTTAAGAGCTGTGGATTGAGATACGACTCCGACGGACAATTGATTAAACTCACTAGAGATGCAAGAGACATGGTTTTAACTAAGATCGACGAATATGCCAATGATGCCTTGAGAGCTATCGCTTGTGGTCATCAGGACTTTTTAGGAATTCCTTCATGGCCTCCAAAGGATCTCGCTCACCCTGAATATGTTAACGAGGCTGACCCATCCAAACTCATAGGGCCACCAGATAACTACGATGAGTCCAAGAGGAATTTAGTTTTGGATTCCCTAGTTGGTATTCAAGACCCATTGAAACCTGGTGTCCCGGAAGCTGTATTGCAGTGTAAAGATGCTGGTGTATCTGTCAGAATGGTTACAGGTGATAACTTGAGAACTGCTAAGGCTATTTCTCAGGGGTGTTACATCTTAACTCCAGAAGACTTGGGCCACGAGTACGCATCAATGGAAGGTCCCCAATTCAGAAAGTTGTCAGAAGAAGAAAGATTCAAGGTAGTTCCTGAGTTAAGAGTGTTGGCTAGATCATCTCCAGAAGATAAGAGGATTTTGGTTGATACCTTGAGAAAACTCGGAGAGGTTGTAGCTGTAACTGGTGATGGTACCAATGATGCTAGTGCCTTGAAATTGGCCGATGTTGGCTTTTCTATGGGTATCAGTGGTACTGAAGTTGCAAGGGAAGCATCTGACATCATTTTAATGACTGATGATTTCACCGATATTGTTCAAGCCATCAAATGGGGTAGAACTGTTGCTGTTTCTATCAAAAAGTTTATCCAATTTCAATTGACTGTTAATATTACTGCTGTCGTTTTGACATTTGTTTCCGCTGTCGCTTCATCAGAGAATAAGTCGGTATTAACTGCTGTTCAGTTATTATGGGTTAATTTGATTATGGATACCTTAGCTGCGTTAGCATTGGCAACAGATAAACCAGATGATTCATTTTTGAAGAATAAACCAGCAGGGAGAACAGCTCCATTGATTTCCGTCTCGATGTGGAAGATGATATTAGGACAAGCCTGCACGCAATTGTGTGTTACTTTCGTATTGCATTTTGGAGGTAAGAAGATTTTCTATGGAGACAAGCATATTGATGCACATACCCAGAAACAATTAGACTCCATGACTTTCAATGCGTTTGTGTGGTTGCAAGTGTGGAAGTTGGTTGTCACTAGAAAGTTAGATGAAGCTGAGGATATCACAACAATTAGAGGTAGAATTACCAACTACAATTTGAACTTCTTTTCTCATTTATTCAGAAACTGGTATTTCATATGTATCACAATTATAATTTGTGGTGTTCAGGTGTTAATAATGTTCGTAGGTGGAGCTGCTTTCTCCTTGAATAGACTTCCTGGTAACATGTGGGCCACATCTATTATATGTGGGTTTGTTTCCATCCCAGCAGGTTTGATTATCAGAATAATACCAAACACTTGGGCTGTTGCCGTTTTCCCTACCAGAGCTTTCAAGTTTGTTATATATTATGTTGGGTTTAACTTTTTGAATAAAAAGAAAAAACCCGATTTAGAAGCTGCTTCAGAAGCCGATTCAGAAGCCAATGAGTAATTCATAAATTTGTACTATAGATACTATTCAATTTTAATACATAAACACGATTGTAGCACCAGCTATAGTACCCAATAGCGCCGAGCCGAGCTAATTAGGCAGGCAAATAATCTGTGCAGTCCAAAGGCAGATCAAATTTGCAATTGAATTTTGCAATTGAATTTTTCTCACCATTCAATGGAGGATTATGTTGATATAACCACCGAGTTCTTCGACTCCTTAAGACACATTAGTGGTAGTCATGTAGTACAATCACCGTTGTTTGATTTACTCGAAGGAGCCAGAGCTGTGGAGGTTACTAACCCCAAGTTGGATACAGGACTTATTCCCAAACTGCTTAGTCCAGAAGAGATATCATTTGACTGTCTCGAACCAATTACAGAAGAGCAACTAATAGCCATTCAAAACAAGCTTCTCAAAGCACTTATGAGCTGGTTGAATAATTCTGCATTACCTTTGACTGTTCTTAGCTGTAGATATGTACAGCATATTGTCGATCTGTATTCCAAACTGGTAGATCGGAAATTATCTAATTTTCATATTGGTGATAACATCTACAATAGGGTTTTACGAAGCTTTATATTGGGGTTATCGAAACTTATAGGAGTTATTTTAACCATTGGTATTACCGTTTTATATGAAGAAGAAGATCTTACCACTAGAGCCTTGGATTTGAACTTTTTAATAGAGGCTGATGGGAATGAAATATTTGAAGATTTAAACAAATCAATTGACCTTGTGAACACAAATGTTGAGTTTAAACATAGACTACTTGTCGTGGATCAATTGGAATTAATTGCTGATTTGAATAAGTTGACAATAATGACTACCTTACCAGTTAATCTATTCAATAATATGGATATACAACAGTACAACTTTTTCGTTGATGTTTTATTGAAGAGTATTAAAAGAGTGGAAACTATACAAAAGAACAAAAATATTGTGGAATCTTTTGAGGTTCCTAAAGGTTCATTCTCAAGATTCATACAAGCGACGTTGGACAATAGGAATATCCCTGGTGAACTCTATGAGATCAGTTTTGATCAATCATTTGAGCAAATAGGATCAATTTTCAAACAGTGTAAAGATATTTTTATCAAGAGTAATAATTTGGCAGATATAGATGATTTGATGAAATTCTTACAATATGATATACAGAGTAATATCAACGATTATCATGTATTAACCAGGGGTATATTTCAGGTCTTCTTTATTCGTGATGATCAAAGTATAATGGGATCTAGTTTGGATTTAGGAGCACTCTCGTTAAAAATAATGGATCTGGTGTTATTAAACTGTAATATAACTAACCCCAGGACATGGAACTTAAACTCCAACGATACCAGTATGGTTATTGAGGATTTGAATAAATTGATAAAGGAAATAGATGTGGCTACCTACCAAAATCTCACTATATATGCTAACAATAGAAGTAGACAAAGACAAATTATGAATAAAAATGTATTGATATGGGATTCATTACAAGTACTGACAGAGAATTTTGAAATGTCAGTTTATGAAAAGTATAACATTTGTGATAGATTGAATGATACTATTGAAGTAGGATTACCGTTAAGTTCATACGTTTACTATAATAAGCTTAAATTAATGATTGATTTTCTTCTTGTTGGAATTGGATTGGATTTATACAAAAATTATGAGATATATGCCATTTATTGGTACTCTAATTACCTAACCAAGCTGTTAATCAACCATATGAAAGATAGAATAATTGGTTTAAATAAGTATAAGCTCCAAAAATTGGCTGCAAAAAAGAAGAAACTGAAAAATAAAGCTGAGCTCGAGGAAAAGAGACAACAGATAATAAAGATCAATGAGATCCTTGAACAGGAATTGATATACTATTCCCTATTACAAAATATGTTGAATTGTGTTTGTTTATTACTAATGTATTATCAAGAGCAAGGGCTAGTGAAATTACTAGAGACCCCATCAGAATTCTTGGTTAGTGCAGAAAAATTGTTCAAATTGAGATTCAAATGCTTTGAGTCAATTGGGGTTCCTACGCAGTTGACATTTGATCAATGCCAACAATCAGTTATTACTGTAAGAATCGAGCAGGTAATGGGAATGCTCAATCAAACCAAAAATGAGTTGATAAACTACAGTAAATCGGCCCATCCCTCTCAAAAAGAATGGATCAATAGCTTGGTAAAGACGTGTTTGATGTACACCATTGAGGCCAAGGGGGCGGATGCGTCGTTTGCCATGGCCAGCGGGTATAACGAGTACTTTCCCAGGTTCTGTAAATAGACGTTCGACTGCTCTCACAGACCGTGGCTCCCAGCTCTCACCTCTTGGCTCAGCTCGCTCTCACAGACCGTGGCTCTCAGCTCCCAGCTCTCACAGACCGTGGCTCCCAGCTCTCTTAGATCACGGAGCTCTCTCACTCACCTCAGCTCGGTGGTAGTTACACCTGCTTCACAAGGTCCAACGTCTCCTGCACACCTCTCCCGATATTTCTCTGGTTCTCATTTATTGCCTTTATATCCTCATAAATTTTTCCTGTTGATTCATTGATTAGTTGAAGCAACCCTCGGGTCTTCGTGAGTACCTGAATCTCCTTATTCAAGTCCATGAAATCGTGCACCAGTCATTTTGCGCCAGGCATTTTGCGCATCAACAGTTGCCCGTTCATAATCCCCACATACTCATGAAAATATCAACTTTGAGCCATCTCCTAACCACTCCTTACCACTTGCCTTACCACTCTCATTACCGCTCTCCTTTCCGCTCTCCTTGCCACTCCCTGTACTGTCTACTCTCCTTTTTAGCCTTTTTGGGATCCGATTTTACTCCTTCGCTCACATGACACGGAACTAGTAAAAGCGTGCGCCACATCAGAAAGTCATTACTAATCCAAATAATTTATAAGCAAGGCAATCCTGGAATTAAAACTTTTTGTAAATTAAGGTGTAAAGATGGCAGAAGTTAAGAGAAGCCATGATATGATTGATTCCCCTGGATCTATTTATAGTGGGGATTCCAAGAAACATATCAAGCCAGGTAGGAAACCTATAGATGAAGAGCCTAAGTCTAAGAGAACAGCACAGAATCGAGCCGCTCAAAGAGCTTATAGGGAAAGAAAGGAAAGGAAGATGAAAGATTTAGAAGACAAAGTTAAGCTTCTAGAGGATGAAAATTTGAAGATCAATACAGAGAGTGATGTATTAAAAGCTCAAGTTAACATGTTAAAGAATGAATTAATTAAGTATAGAGGTGGAGATATTGAATTACCCACGGTAGTTGGTAAATTATCGCATCCAAATAGTTCTAGTACTTCCAGTGGCAACACTTCCTCTGAGTTAGATTCTGCTAGCTCAGCTGTAGATTCAAGTCCTGATACAGAATTGTCAGAAGGTGGACTTCGAACCGAATTTCCTTGGAGTAAAGGTAACAGTTATTTTGATACCAACTTACAGATGATCACTAATGATAAGTTACCGGATTTAGTGTCTGGGTCAAATTCCTCGGATTCTACATCCACACTCAATGATAATATACTAATGGAAGAACTGTCGTTTGATGAAAAGTTGGATCCTTTCTGTTCGCAGTTAAGTGAAGCTTGTGGTACAAGAGATGCTCCAATACCAAAAGCTAAGAAAGATCTCGTTTCTCCCTTTAGTATGTTCAACGATACCCAAATATTAGGTGATGCGGGTTATAATCTTAGTTTGACTCCAAAGTATGACGATAATGATCCATTGTCTTTCTTAAATGATACTAATTTTGATGTAAATTTGGCATTTGATGAGGATCCTAAGAAATCAGCTATAGACAGTCTTGTTACTGAAGAAAGTATTTATGATCCTTTGAAAGATCAGATAAATACTAATTTCAACTTCAATGAATTCGTTAAGTCTTCGTTTTCGTCAGAGAATTCAGCAGAACTCAATGTGCCGTCACACGATGAAGAAGTTGTTCCAGCACCAGAGAAATCTTACAAATGCTCTGAGATCTGGGACAGAATTACCTCCCATCCTCGTTACTCGGAGATTGACATTGATGGTTTATGTAGCGAGTTAAAGACCAAGGCCAAGTGTTCCGAAAGGGGTCCTGTTGTTAGTGCTACGGATGTTAGCGTGCTCCTAGAGCAAAGTGCTACTAGAAGGTAGTTATGTAATGTATGAGTTTCCAGAGCAGCGTAGAGAGTAGAGCGTAGAGCGGTGCCCTTCAGCAGCGACAATTTAAGATCAGCTGCAGCAATTTTCCATGAAGGGCCTGCAGCAATTTTCTATTTAGAGGTGGTGCGAATTTAAGCAAACTAGAAATGGTAAAGAGATTAGTGATTAAAGCGTCCAATAACTACACTGACGACTTCCAGATCGTGCCTATAAACACGCTTGTGCCAGTTAAAATCCCCCTGCCAATTGGCGAATTTGAATTAATAATCAATATTAAAAATTTTGATGGAAGCAAACATCATTTGAACAATAGTTTATTTAATGTTGGTGACACCAAATTCTTGAATGGCGACCCCTTTGATAAGGTCAAGACTCTTACAGATGAGGATAAGATTTCCAACCTTGCCTTTGAAGTGAATTTCAAGCCAAAAGTATCTATTAATGGAAGAGAATTCCTCTTTGGAAATGATTTTACTACCCCAATTAAAGATTATGTACCCACTACCTTACTTTCAGCAGGGTTAAAATTCTTTAATTGGTTTATAAATGGTACAGTTAAGGGCGATATTTATCACGAAAAACCTTACCTATACGGCCCAATATTAAATAGTTGTACTTATATGAGCATCGATGAACCCATTCCTTCCGCTTCAAGTACTAAAGATTCAAGCTCAGTCAAGTATAAGGAAAACTTGAATAGTAACGTTGATAACATCTTAAAAATCCCTCCGTTATCTTTAGATAGAAAAAAGTTCTTCAACAAGCTTAGTAATTGTGAGAACTTTGTTTTTGTAGACTCTAGTGTCTACAAATTACGATTCGATACAAACTTTATCAAGATGGCTGATTCCAACTATTCTGTGAGTCTTCCTACATACAATAATAACACCTTCGATATCAATGTCTTGAATTTTGCCAACGAAAAATTAGATAACTTCAATTGGGTCATCAAAGTAGGCGGTTCTGAAGGCGTTAATCAAGGACAGCTTGGTTTGGTAGTTAACTTTGCGTTAATAGATGAATAAATATGCCCTACTTTTTTCCCTCTACTCTTTTTTTGCAGTCATAAACAATTGGCCCAGACACGTCCGCGAATTCTAAATTGTCCAATGAGTGAGAGAGCAAAAATCTAAAGAGTAAGCAAAGATGTCTACGTCTATTATTCGTACGATCAAGAACGTATACAGATCTGGTATTAAAAGAGCAGCATGGCAAGTTGCATTCTTGAATGACACCAAGCCAGGTGGAGTTTTAGTGGGAACTGATGATTTTGGTAACAAATATTATGAGACTGATGTTGAAGAAGAGATTCATTTAAGAACCAGATGGGTTGAATACAATGCTACGTTTATGAGCATTGATATCTCTAAGGCTGAACCTGGATGGCATTACTGGTTAGGTTATGGTACTAATACTCCACCTAATCAATTACCTGCTGACCAAAAGTCAGTCAGAGCATACCCTGAAGTACAGCATAAACCAAACTTAACGGGTACTAGAGGTGCGTACGTACCATACAATACTGCCAAGCCTAAACACGAGACTTGGAATCCTGTCGTCAGTGAACGAGTTTAGCATAGTGTACATTTAGATAAACATACTTTCTGTTGTAGCTTTTCTGTCGTAGTGAAGGTTAAGGTCGCAGAGACACTGCTAGTATATCGCCCAACGGAGTGTGATTTCCAGGAAAGAGGATTATATACTATGACAGGTGCATTTTACAGATTGCTGGGAAGAATTGTAATATTTGTGAATTTGGCGAAAATACTATAAAAGACTTTCTCTTAAAAATCTTATTTGAGGCAGTCTTCCTCATGGCGTTGCAGCCTTTCTATAGTTTTACGCAAGTCTTACAGTCTTACTACAGCCTTACTTCAATCTTTCTTCCAACATTATTCCCATCTTCTTTCCATCTTCTCCCATCCTTTTCCAATCTTCCATCTACTGCCACTCTGCCTGCACTGAAAAATTAATAAAATTTAGCGATGAGTGAAGATAAGATCCCAGGATTAGCCAGTGATGCAGTCCTCAAGCAGAGTATTCCTGTTCCAGAAGACTTCGTCGAGGTCAAGGGAGTTGACTACTCCAAAGATACCGCCTTCAATATGAGTGCTGTTGATTTAGTAAATTCCATGAAGACTATGGGTTTTCAAGGTACCTCTGTAGGAGATGCCTGTGATATAATAAATAAAATGAGAGAATGGAGAGGTAAACATAAAAGTGAATTAGAAGAACATGATATCAAGGGAGAATTCGACGAAGAAGGCTATCAAAAGTCCACAATTTTCTTAGGTTACACCTCCAATTTGATCTCATCTGGTTTGAGAGATACCTTAAGATTCTTAGTACAACATAAAATGGTTAGTGCAATTGTATCAACTGCTGGTGGAATTGAAGAAGATATTATTAAGTGCTTGGCCCCCACATATTTGGGTGAATTCAGTTTACCAGGAAAGGGATTAAGAGATCAAGGTATGAATAGAATAGGAAATTTGTTAGTTCCAAATGATAACTACTGTAAGTTTGAAGAATGGATGGTTCCAGTATTAGATAAAATGCTAGAAGAACAAGAAGAGTTTGCCAAGAAAAGAAAGGAAGAGGCCTTAGATGCTTCTTCTCCATTCTGGACTCCTTCTAAATTTATTGATAGATTAGGTAAAGAGATTAATGATGAGTCGTCTGTATTGTACTGGGCACACAAAAACCAGATCCCAATCTTCTGTCCAGCAATCACCGATGGTTCCATTGGTGACATGTTGTTCTTCCATACATTTAAATCTTCTCCAAAGCAATTGAGATTAGACATTGTTGCAGATATTAGAAAAATTAACTCCATGTCAATGGAAGCCAACCATGCTGGTATGATTATCTTAGGTGGTGGATTAATTAAGCACCATATATGTAATGCTTGCCTTATGAGAAATGGTGCTGATTACGCCGTCTTCATAAACACCGGTCAGGAGTTTGATGGCTCCGATGCCGGTGCCAGACCTGATGAAGCAATTTCTTGGGGTAAAATTAAAGCCGACGCTAAATCAGCTAAAGTTTATGCAGATGTTACAGTGGTATTCCCCCTTATTGTTGCCGCCACATTTGCTGCAAAGAGACCTATGTAGTGTAATAAATGTTGCAATCTGCCACACAGACGGCACCAATTGTGGCCGCAGTACACGACCTTTTATATCTTATCTCGCCAGCATTTTGCTGGCAAGCCTTTTTTTATCAGTAATACGTTCGTTATGTCAGACTTTGAAGAGATGGCTCATGCCTTAAAAACAATATGTGAGAAGCTTGAGAAGGCCAATGTCAAGCCTGCTAAAAAAGAATCTCCTGAAGCTGCTGAAAAAGTGGTCAGAGAGCCAGTTAAAGTGAATGGTGAATTAGACCATGAAGCTATTTCACAAGCTTACATCGACTTCACCTATGAGTCTCCAACTATTTATCATGTTGTTGACTATTTTGGAAAGAAGTTAACTGCCAATGGGTTTACCTATTTGTCAGAGAAAAAACCATGGACAGACTTGAAACCAGGTAAGTATTATACTTCTAGAAATGGTTCAACATTAGTTGCATTTGTAGTTGGAAAGGACTGGACTCCAGAAAGAGGTGTTGGAATGATCGGGTCACACATTGATGCATTGACAGTCACCTTAAAGCCAAATTCTACTAAGAGCAAAGTTGATGGTTATGAATTATTAGGAGTAGCTGCATATGCTGGGACTTTAGTCAACACTTGGTGGGATAGAGATTTAGGTATTGGTGGTAGATTATTGGTTAAGGACGGTAAAGGGAATGTTGTCAATAAGTTAGTTGACTCTACTCCTAACCCAATTGCTCATATTCCCACCTTAGCACCCCATTTTGGTGCTCCTGCTAATGGTCCTTTTAATAAGGAAACTCAAGCGGTTCCAGTTATTGGTTTCTCCACCGAAGAAGAAGAACCAGCTACCGAAGAGGAGAAATCATCTCCTTTGTATGGTAAACACTCATTGTCATTATTGAGATACTTATCTAAATTGAGTGGTGTTCCCGTTAAAGATATCTTCCAAACTGAGTTACAATTGTACGATGTTCAAAAGGGTTCTTTTGGAGGTATCAATAAAGACTTTATTTTTAGCCCTAGAATCGATGACAGAATTTGCTCTTATGCTGCTATTACTGCCTTGATTGAAGATTCTAACGAAGGCCTAATTCCATCTGATGCCTTTTCATTGGTAGATTTGTCTGATCATGAAGAAATTGGCTCTGCAACAAGAACTGGTATCAAGGGTGGTATTATTGAATCTGTTGTAAGTAGAGTTTTGAGTTCGGATGCATATAAGAGTAGCGTTCCAGTTGAAGAAAACATTAGATTGACTTACGCCAATACTATTATTCTTTCAGCTGATGTTAATCACTTATTGAATCCTAACTTCGCTAACGTCTATTTGGAGCACCACAAACCAGTACCTAACACTGGTGTTACCTTGGCATTGGATCCAAATGGCCATATGGCAACTGATGGAACTGGTGTAGCCTTAATTGAAGAATTGGCTAGACTCAATGATGATAAAGTCCAATACTTCCAAATCAGAAACGATTCTAGATCTGGAGGTACTATTGGACCATCCATCTCCCTCCAAACAGGTGCAAGAACCATCGATTTAGGCATTCCTCAATTATCGATGCACTCTATTAGAGCCACTACTGGATCAAAAGACTTGGGTTTGGGTATCAAGTTCTTCAAAGGTTTCTTCGCTAATTGGAGACACGTCTACGATAAGTACGGCGATTTATAGTTTTATAAAAGTAAGTACGATTTGATTATCATCCTTTATTCTATGTAGTGCAGAGTCTACTCCAAGTCCAGGGCCTCAACAGCCGGAAAAAATTATCACCATATATGGTAATATCGTCCACGCACGACCCCTCACATTGGGCTGAATTGAGAAATCATTAGAAGCATCACCAGAACACGAAACAATATGGGTATGTATAAGTTGGAGCAATTGAGCGGTGATGGCGACAGTTTATCAGTTAAATATACAAGAGAAGATACCAGAAACTAAGAGGGATGATAAAAATTTGATGCATTGTGGGGAATTCGATGACCTGGGACTTGAAGCCGTTCCTCCTTTATAGAGCCAAATACTAACATTATAGCACCCCCTAAAAAAATGTCATTGATGGAGTTTTACAATGATGAGAGTATGTAGCTTCGGATATGATGTGGCTTAAAGAATACTAACAATATAGCACTCGGTGGATCATGGGCTGACGATGATATCGATGTGGCTTCGATTTCAGTACCTATTGAACGTAATCATAACGATGCAAGAAATGTATTTGGTCATACAAGTTCCGGGCGTCCTACTACTATAGCCCAAGACAACGGACCTCCTTATATTGTCAAGCTATTGAATCTCCCGATTACCGCAGATGATGACTTTATAATTGATTTGTTTAAGAGTAGGTACACTAGCTATAGTAAATTCAAAATAGTAGTTGACCCATCGTCTAATATATTGGAAACAAATGTCATCAAAAAAGTGGCATTTGTGGAGTTGGAATCTCACCAGGACTTAGTCAAGGTTTTAAAATGGTTGGATCTATACTATAGAGCCAGTAGACGAGTAGTAGTCGAATTAGCCAACTTCGATGATTTCCAATATTGTATGCTGTTTAATGAAGAGCATCACGTGGAAATATTAAGAATAGAAACAGATTTCTTGGCAGGAAGGTTGAAAGTGAATCAAAATGGCGATGATAGACATACAAGATTGGATAGACTGGACAGATTTGAGAGACTGGATAGGATCGACAGAGTGGATAGACCATCAGCGAGACATCCATTGACTTCCCACGCAACACCTCCATTATCCCACGCATCAGCTTCACCTGCGGTAAAACACAAGCCTAATCCTTTTGGTGCCGCTAAGCCTGTAGATGTTGTCGCTAAAGAACATGAACTTGACCAGAAATTGGAACAATTGAAAAAGCTCAAGCCTCATGAACGTAAGTCTCCTGCTATTTCAAAATCTACACCTGTTACCAAGACTCCTGCTTCCAACCCCCCTGAGAATCACGAAAACGTAGCCACACCCTCAGAACCCAAAGTTGAAACGAATTCTCTGGGTTTGAAGCCGGCGCCTATTCCACAGATAAAGAACAATGGAATGAGTTTAGCTCAGCTTTTGAGTGCCAAACCTGATCAAAGCTTGAGTATGAAAAATTCCCCCAAGCCAACAATAGTTAAACCAGTCATTCTAAAGAAAAAGTCTCCAAGAGTGGATTTGACTGTTCGGGAAAAGATAGACGAAAAAGCTGAAGATAATAACGAGGTGCATAAAAAGGAAGAAGAGAAGGAGGAAGAGAAAGAGGAAGTAGGAGAAAAAGAGAAGGACGAAAAGAAGAACGAAAAGAGGAGGGAAAAGAGAGGAGAAAAGAGGGAAGAAAAGGAGAAAAAGGGCCCAGATGATGACACCCTTAAAGAAGTTATTTCTGAGACAAAGGGACTTGGATTACTGGATAATTCAAACAAGTTACAGGATAACAATGGTAAATTTCCAAATGGAAAGAGTTATGATAGGGCAACACGAGGAAGGAGAGGTGGTTCTAGTATCACACGCAACTCCAGACTCAACAAGTCCAAAGGCAAGGAGAGGTCATCGAGCTCTGAGAGGACCTTCGAAAGGCCATCTCGTGAGAGAAAGATCCCAACAAAATTTCAAGAGAAAAATACTGAAGCTCCCAAAGGAGGACCACCGAAGGACACCGTCTCTGCAGATAACAAGGCGAATGACAGACCTTTAAGTAGTGATGATATTATAACTAAAGCAATAGAGCAGAGTTCGAGACAAAGGCTCAAAATCAAAAACCAGTTGGAAGGCCATAAAACGAGTGAAGTCGACGGTAAACTTAGTACATCCGAAGTGGATGAAAATGGAGGATTAGTAAGAGATGAAGCGAGAAGCGAAGGAAGAGGTGACGGTAGAGGCAGGGGAAGAGGCAGAGGTGGAAACAGGGGAAGAGGTAGAGGCAGGGGAGTAAGAGGTGGTACGCGTGGCAGATATAGGGGTGGAGTTAATTTTAACCTTCACTATTACAGAAGCCACGACGACAAAAAGGACGAACCTCCCCCACATCCCATAAATGGTGCATAAATGTATAATAGATGAATAATACGCTGTAGGCTTTAATATACATTATTATAATTTTGAGAGACCACCAAAAGAACCCGTCAGAGATCTTAAAGAAGACCACTGTCTTTCAAAGCGTTCTCCAAAATGGTTTCCTTGACGGCTGCAAATACTAATTCAATATTCGAAGTGTCTGTAGCCTCGGTGACATGCGGATAGATATTCAAGCCAGATCTATTAACCTGGGTGAATCTCCAAAGGATGTATTTTGCTGCCTTGTTCACGTTATTACCACCTGTATAATCAGGGAAGTGATTCTCCAAAGGCGAGTAAGGTAATTTGTTGACAAAAACATCGATTTTGTTCAAGAACAAAACTATAGACGTTCTTGCAAACCATCTAGAGTTGACAACACTGTCAAATAAAGTCAAAGACTCTTCTAGACGGTTTTGGCTATTTTCTTCCAAGAGGACCTGATCATACTCAGATAAGGCAACACAGAAGATGATAAGAGTGACATTGTCAAAGCAATGTATCCATTTCTTTCTTTCAGAACGTTGACCACCAACATCAAACATATGGATATTCAAGCCAGCTCCCATTTGGAACTTAAAATCGTAAATACCAGATGTCTTCTTTCTGGTTCTTAAAATGTCGTTAGCGGTTGGAATGTAGTTTTTTTTGCAGATTCGAGCAATGTCTGAAAGGAAATAATTAGTAGAGTCAATTAAGTAAAATTCTGCTTGGTGGTATTTAATGAAGTCCTGTACTTTGGGGTTAGTATAGACATTAGAAATTTTATTGGCGATGGTGTCATTAAAGGGTTCGTCACTGTTGATATTGACTTCGTATTCGAGGATTTGATTGAGTTCTTCATAGTCCAAAGTATCGTCTTTTTCGCTGACCGTATCGGTCTTTTTAATGAGTTGAGGTTGCAAGTCAATAATGGCATTGATTATCATTTTAATGCAATCCATGATATTTTTGTAAACGAAAGGTTTATATTCCAAAAGCTCTTCTCTTGAGTATCCGTTCTGGTGTAAGATCTTCATTTGTTTAACAATGGTAGATTTCCCACTCTCACCGGATCCCAACAACAATACTTTAATTTCCTTGTTTTCCATAGTAGAAAGCAGTTGTGTGGTCTTTTCATTGACTCTAGTCGACTCATCATTGCTGGAGTCACTAGAGTTCAAAAGTTTGCTTTGACGTTTTCTAATACTGGGTATGTCATTATTAGAAGGGGTATCTCTGTTACTAGCCCCTAGAGTATTCCCGGTATTTACGCTTGCCTTATTATCCAATGGTTTATCATTGGAGGCACTAGGTTTGCTAGTACTCCCTGAGTTGCTGTATGATGCATTACCAGAGCCTGCTGGTGTCTCCTTAGACATACATGACCCCATTTCGGTTTATAGCTTGATCAGCAACGCTTGAAAATTTTTATCTGCGGCACAATCTGATATGTATGGACGTAAGCGAGATCACTCAAGTTAGAACGTCAAATGTGTCACAAGATTGTATTTGCTAAACTGGACGTAGATTTCCTGTATGTTTAACTAATCACTGTATTTGCTTTATGGCAAATTAATGGGAGGGGGTTTATTAAAAATTCGGAACAAATAAGCTGAAATCCCGCGGTTGTGATTGATTACTTTTGAAAGGCACCAACTGAGGTGAATGGGAGAAAAATGGCGATGCTGTGGTGAGGATTTATTGAAATTGTAGAGACTCCGTATTAGAGATTCAATTAGAAATACATTATGTGAATTTTCAACTTTACTGGTTATTGAATGGTGATCTCACCGATGTTAGTTGGCAAAACCCCTTGACTTGTCATAAAATGTCGAAGTATCGTGTAAAAGTTAATGCGGAAATACTTGCGGATAATGTTGGTGCGGATAATGTCGAAGTTCATGCGGCCACAAGTTGATTTCGGCGCTACTCGCAAATGGTGACAAAATGAATCCCGTAACGCCGAGACTAAAGATGTTCCAGCATGAATAATTTTTGTGTGCATTGCTATGGTTGTTGAAAAGATGTGTATTATTGACCGTGAATGTGAAATGTAGCATGGTGAAAGTTTAATGCACTTATGCAATACACTAATGTAAACCAAATTTGCTGATTATGTCAGCTTCTGTAGAGTTGTTCTGAATGAAGCTTTCGACTCACAGTCAGTAAATATTAGTAATCATTTTGATGCAAGCTCTGAAAGTAATAGATTTCAATGGACTTGTGGAAGGGTCCCATAGATTGGAATTTTCAATTGAATCTATTATCGTAATATGTTTTTCAAAACCCCACTCATCATTATTATTAGTAGTAGTTATGGCTTTTAAAAGTGTGGTATCACTTTTAGAATCGTGAAACCATCATATATATGAGTTGCAAGGGGCGAGTCTGGAAAACACAGTTTTCCTTGGCTCAAACGCCGACTTCCCAATTAGGCAATGACCGATATGCGCTGCATTGAATTCAACTATATAAAGAGGCCCTAATTCTACAATTGTACAATAATGAGCGTATTTGTTTCAGGAGCCAGTGGCTTTATTGCCCAACACATAGTCAAACAATTGATTGAAAAAAACTACAAGGTCGTCGGTACTGTCAGATCCACTGAAAAAGGTGAGACATTGAAGTCTAATTTTGGCAGCAATTTCCAGTATGAGGTGGTCAAAGAGCTTGATGAAGAGAATGCTTTTGATGAAGCATTGAAGAAACATCCAGAGGTCACTGTTTTCCTTCATACCGCATCTCCTTTCCACTTCAATGTCACTGACATAGAGAAAGAGTTATTACTTCCAGCTATCAATGGTACTAAGAATGCTTTAACTTCTATCAAGAAGTATGGTCCTCAAATTAAAAAAGTTGTAGTAACTTCTTCGTATGTTGCTGCTTCCAATGACTCATCTCGTACCGCAGACGAGGTTGTGGATGAAACTTCATGGAGTGGAGTATCATATAAAGACTCCTTGGCCAATCCTATTACGGGTTATCTTGGATCCAAAACTTTGGCTGAGCAAGCTGCATGGGACTTCGTTAAAACTGAGAATCCAAGTTTTACGTTGAATACCGTTTTACCTTCCTATGTATTTGGCCCTCAAGCCTTTGATTCTACC
This sequence comes from Yamadazyma scolyti, assembly GCA_003707025.2. Classification (NCBI taxonomy): domain Eukaryota; kingdom Fungi; phylum Ascomycota; class Pichiomycetes; order Serinales; family Debaryomycetaceae; genus Yamadazyma; species Yamadazyma scolyti. The sequence goes on along the minus strand of PPMW02000011.1, from coordinate 170,412 downwards.
AAGGCCACAAATACTTCCTCTTTACTTGTCAAACAATTCATTGAATCAAATCCTACAGATGAGGTTCCAGGACATTTGGGTGCTTATGTTGATGTCAGAGATACCGCTAGGGCTCATTTGGATGCATTTGAAAGCGATACTACTAATTTCAGATACATTTTGGTCACATCCAGATTCACTGGTCAGCAGATTGCTGATATTATCAACAAGAACTTTCCGGAACTCAAAGGAAAAACTTTGGTAGGAACCCCAGGTTCTGGCCAGGAAGCAATCGAGACGTTACCAAAAGTCAATAACGCTAAGACTACTGAGAAAATTGGAAAGGGAATTCCTTTGGAGAAGTCAATTGTTGACACCGTTAAGCAGTTCCTCAAGCACTAATATATATAGTATGAACAAATCTATGAGTTTATCGTAAATAGTCTGAATATATGTATATGGTTGAGCTGTAAAATTCCCCTCCGGCTTTTTGGTTTCATATTTGAACAACTAACAAGCAAATATAGTTCTCCTTCAAATAGAGGGGCTTTACCACGTCGTTTGCTAGGGAACTTCATCTAAGGCGTGTAAACTTATTAGCACCTGCAGCATCGGGTATTTTGGGCACCTTGACTTCCGGTAGTATCTCATAACCATTATTTTGCAATCCTACTCGCTTAGTAATACAATATACAAATACACTGCAGAGTACGGCTTCTTTTGAATTTTCTATTAAAGGATCTCTTCCTCCAGAACTTCACCGTATGTGCGATCCAACCATTTGAGTCATGCGCTTGGATAGCAGTCTTTCAACACCCCACAGTTGAGATTGCTGCAAAAAAAGTCCTGCAAAAAGTCCTGCAAAAAAGTATTGAAAAAAACCCAAAAAAGTCTGCTAGTCTGCAAAATGTAACGTTGTTCTGCGCGTGCTACCAGTTTCCGTTAGGAGATAGATTTGCCACACAGTCGGAAACCCAATTCCCTGACCATGATAGCTAGTAGTGTAGGCAGCTTAATCACGTGGCTTTTTCACTGGTTTTTGGGCTATCAATACCCATGATCCAAAGACCAGCATACATGAAGATTTCATTGGTTTAAATATTGTTGATTCTGTCGATTTTGGATGATGTCGTATATTGAGCCTATATTTAGACTTTGTGGGTGAATACTATAAAAGGCGCGTTGAGCGCTAAAGAAATCTAGTGTGGAACATGGTTGATTTAGAATTAGTGGATATAAGCGACAACCAAGAGTTGATAAGATATTCTAGAGCGCAAAATTCGGAGTCATGGAAAGGTAGGTTGAGTCTGGAGGATTACGTCAACAGAGAGGGGGTTCTCAGTTCTTGCGCTATGGCAAAAGGCATACGTATATATATGCTCCAAGACAAAGAAACCGGAGCGAAGTTAAGCTCAGTTGAGATTATGTTTCGTGATAGTGTTATCTATGATCTTGTTGATGGAGAAGTGGTTAAAAGGAATGTTAAGAGTGGCTGTATTGGTGGGGTATACACCTATAAAGATCATAGACTGAGAGGTTATGCTAGAGTAATGATAGATAAACTTGTTCAAAAGTGGAAAGATCTATTAGGAGATGGGTTTATTTTCTTGTATTCAGAAGTTGGCGAGTATTATAGTAAGAGTGGATTTAAGTCTGATCATGTTCCAATTATAGAATTTAGTGATATCACTAAAAATGACATCTTCAGCCATGATGTCACTAGGTACGCAGTAGCTGAAGGAGAATTGGAATTAATCAAGTTCCGTGAGTTTTCAGAGTTGATGGAACAGTATAGGAAGGATAAAGAAAGCGAAATTGAAACTAAAGTCAAGCAGGATGGAATTACAAGGGTAGCTATATCTCCTCACTCTGATTATATAGATTGGTTCCACGTAAGGGCTAAATATCTTTGTCACAAGTTATACCATCCCGAAACTAAAGTTGATTTCACGTCTATTGATACTGCAATTGAAGATTTTAAAAATATTGAACCATTCTACTTCGGAATAAAAATTAATGGCTTGTTCATTATTTGGACTAATGATTATACTACTGATGGTGATTGTATCAAAGTCATCGCAATTCACGCGTCAAATAATGAAGAAAGGCTCAGGTTACTTGAATATTTGAAACAATACGCATCATTTACTGGTATCAAAAAGATAGAGGTATGGGCAAATGAATTACCTGGACTTGAATGGTCTTCACTAGGTAAAGTTAAAGAAAACCCATCTCGCAGTGCCATTCAAATGCTTGACTTCAACGACCATAAAAAACTCATTGATGGTAAAGTCAAATGGGAAATCAACAACAAAATTCCCTGGTTTTAATATTGTCTAAGCTCAGAGTATGTAGATGTTGAAACGGTTCTCTGGGGTATTTAAAAATATACATAAAAATATATAGAAATTTTAGTAGTCGCAAAAAATATGTTTAAAGCACTAGTGAGTTACATATACAAGAAGGACGATGAGTCCGACTTGGGTGATGACACAGGTGCTAATACACTCGAACAAGATATAGATTCAATGATTGAAGATTTTGAGGGGGATTCTTTAATCATAGATGAGGTTAGATCAGGACCAATACAACCAGCTCCCATACAATATGGAACATCATTTGCTGATGCAATAGAGTACTCTTCAAATTCTGACTTTAAGGTGGTGAAATTCAACTCAACATTCGATATAAACTGGGACAGGAAAGATACCGAGTATGAAACCAAGATCAATAAGTTTTACTTACCAAGTCTAAAGCAAAGGTTTCATATTCCTCAAGAGTATGATGAAAATAATTTTCAATACTCTATAGATGAATATCTAAAGGAGGTAAGTAAAGAGAAGGCATCAAAGGAAGCTAAAGTATCACCATTACAGCCTGATGAATTACAGGAAGTTTCACAGATATTTAAAAATAGAAATGGAGCACAGAAAGTGGTGTCGAAATATCAAATTGATTTAACAATACGTGATTTTGGTACTTTAAAACCACAGAAATGGCTCAATGATAACATAATTGATTTCTATTTCAATCTCATCTCTGATCAAGATTCTAACAATATTTTTTGCTGGACAAGTCATTTCTATTCCACTCTTAAGGAAAGAGGTTATCAAGCTGTAAAACGTTGGGGAAAGAGGAAGAAGCTTAATCCCTTTGAGAAATCGCTTATATTTATTCCTATTAATATTAACTCCACTCATTGGGCACTTGCAACCATTGATAATAAAGAAAAATCAATCAAATATTATGATTCTTTAAGTCAATTTGGTAGTCCTTCTGATGTTGTGCATTGTATAAAGAATTACTTAATTGGTGAAGCTGAGAGATTAGCGGTGAATATTGACATTAATTTGTACAGCACCACATTAGGTGTTAAAGTGCCACAACAGAGAAACGGTGTAGATTGTGGTGTATTTGCTTGTATATGTGCCAACTACTTATCTCAGAACAAACCCTTGACATACACCCAAGAAGACATGCCTATTTTCAGACAGAGAATGGCATACGAAATCTTGATTGGAAAACTTCTCCTGTAAAGGACCCAGGGCAGTGATTACAGATAGACTGCAGATGGACTACAGATAGACCACACAGAGGCTGAAATACTACACAAAGACTACACAAAGACTATAGACCCAGACTACACTATACTTGATGATGAAGCTTGTAATGATAATGTACGTTATAGAACAACAGAAGGCAAGCGCTTAGAACTAATAAAAGACCTAAGAAGCTACTCAGTAAAAAACTTTACCACAATCATATGTAGTTTTTGCATCTGCTCCGCTTATGAAAATTTAGGTTCCCCATTTTTCCGCCGTATAAATATCGCATGAAAATTCCAGTTGTGCATAACAAGTAAGATAATGGAAGTATCACCTAGTGCATTACAGTTCAAAGGAGAATTTAAATCACCTACCACAAGTTACGTCTCACTTCAAAACACTCTGACAACTCCTTTAGCGTTTAAAATAAAGACAAATGCTGCTAAAGTTTATTCTGTCAGGCCTAATTATGGGGTAGTTCCAGTTAATAGTTCAATTCAGGTTTCAGTTACCTTACCTACTTTACCTTCATCGTTACCAAAGGATTTCAAATCCACTCACAAATTCTTGGTTTTATCATTGCCTAGTGATGGCTTAGATGCCTCTTCTGTCCAGAAGAATTGGGTTGACTTACAGAAGAAATATGCCGATGAGTTAGTGACGTCAAGAATAACTACTACCTATTCAGATTCCGTTGAGCCTGCAACTCCAAGACTTAATGGTAAGTCACAAAGAATTTCCAAGTTCGTTCCCAATGGTTCTGCTTCTCCTTCAAAACTGGCTGGCTCCACTTCAAAATTCGGGGAAGAAGCAGGCGCAGGCGCTATTGCAGGTGCTGCTATTGGTACTGCTACTGCAGTCTCACTTTCTAAAGCTTCTTCAAATGGAGGTACAACTCTTGCAAGATCTCCATCCATTTCTCAATCCCAATCCCAATCCCAAGCTCGTCCTGCACCACCCTACAGCAACAAATCTTATCAACAACAGCCTCCTCAACAGCAATATGCTCTTGCTACAGGTAAAGACTATAACGCCCAATTGGACAATTTAGTAAGTCAACAAGAAAGAATTACAAAGAAGATAGAAAATATCGAGAGATTATTGATAATCGCTTTAATGCTTCTTTCATTTATTCTAGGAAAATCAATGGTGTAGAAAATATATTTATATACAGTAATACTTAGAAAATTCCTAAGATGGTTGATTTTGACTCTTTTGCTGTCTTAAGGTTCTTAATAGCATCTTCATACTTAAGTATCTTAGAATTTGAGTCCTCAATATTATCGACTAAATAAGAAAGTCTTCCTTTAATATTCAAGGATTTGTAGTCTAACTTCAGTAATTCGTCTTCAAATGCAGATATTTTAGCAGCTTCTATTTTAGCCAAATTTGCAAAATAGTTCATTTCGAAGTTTTTATAGATGTCTCTATCCTCTACCAAATACTTGAACGCAGCCTTATAAATAGGTCTACCACAAGTAATTTCACTAATCAACCCTTTATCACGTTTCAAAGTGAGGAAGTCATTCTTCTCAAGTGCTGATAAAGTTGCAAGAGTTTCATTATTGGATTTGAACAATGGAGAAGTAGTAGTAAGATCATTAAACTTAATAGACTCTTTCTTGGAGAGGATCTTAAGAATTTCCCATACTTGTAATGGGTCCCAACTCTTGAAATCAGCATCACCACTCTTAGTAGAGTTGAATAAGAAGAATGTGGTTATTTGTTCAGCAGCTTGAGAGACTATTTCAGTAAGAGCCTCATGTGCACCTTCACCGGATTTGATTCGTCTAATAAAACTCTGAAGATCTAACATCCTTCCTCCTAAAGGCTTCAAACACTCGTGTATGAGGTTCTTATCGATCTTTTCATATCTCATGTCTTTCAATTGATTCATGACGTAATGGAAACTACCTTCAGGAGTAGCATCACTCAATGATATAGATTTGAAAACCTGATTGGGTAATGCCGTTGTGAGTTCTTGAACTGACCCGACATCATTGGTTATGAAGATAACATGTGCAGTATTATTCTGAATCAACGAGGAAGACCATTCGCTTATCATTCGGCAGAAAAAATCGTGTTGACCATGAGCTTGTGACCTGAACTTGTTGATTACAATTATAGGTTTTGTTTCGGGATGCAGCTGTAAGTACTCTTCTTCCTTCATGATTTCTTCAATTTGAACCTCTTGCTCAGGGTGTGATCTCTTGTACTGTTCTTGTCTTCTACGTTTCTTTTCCATTTCTTTCTTATAGTGATTGTAGTCCTCCAAGGCTACCTGCCTAACTGCCTGTGTAGTCAACAGAAACATGTTCTTGACTTGGGTTTCTTTGGATTCACTCAAGCCCGATTTTTGACCAGTTAAACCCTGTACACCTAAATCCACAAATTGGGAGATGGAATTAACCCAGCTGAAAAGAGGGAAATATCCTAATTGATCAGCCAAGTTCTCTAAGAATTTATTATCACTTCTAGCTTTGAGAATGGTGTCACAATCCACATATAATACTTTCCGCCTGAGCTCGTCATCTCCCATTAATGCATTATCAATTACCAATTCTCGCTTCCCAGAACCTTTAGGACCTTTTACCACTATGAATGTATTCACATTTTCATAGATCCAAAGCTTAATTTGTTTGATCTTTTCATTTCTTTCTCTCCATAAGGAATTTGCATCCACCACGTCGACATTATCCAAGGTACTTTCATTGCTGACAACATCATCTCGGCACAATGCCTCGCCTATATAATCATAGCTGGAACAAAACCATCCCTGCACAATGAACAATGGTTTGGTAAAGAATTGAATATACTTGTTATTCTTATAGGTACCAAGTGAATGTTTATGGTGAATCTTCTCTTCTATGAAGAACTGTCTAATAGGATCAAATATCATAACAGCAACTGTTGCCAAAAATGCCAAAATCGCTGGAATTGCAATCCTCTGGTGGTTAGAAATAAACTGTGTTAAATGATTAACACGTTTTATAGGTATATACTGTAAGTGTAATATGGTCTGACCATCATTTAGCTTGATACCAGTAATACAGTTTTTGGCACTAATAGCAGATCTAATAAGCATAAAGTTTATCACAGCATAAGAAACGTCTTTTGTAGGGGGTTCAATATCAGTTATCATACCATACCGTCTGAAAAGAAGGTACAATTCTTCCTCTGTTAAGGGAGTACCTTCGAACTTCACCTTAAGTTTCGTACTTGGGAACCTCCGCAAATCTTCTACCCAAGGTGTACCTTTTACATGGAACACATCAGGATAAGAAGAAAAGAATCTGTTGGTAAAACGGCCTACAATATTGGCTGTACGCTCTCCTTTATGCTCACTGACATTAGTACATACTTTAGCAATGATATCTTTAGGGGAAATATCACTGGGAATACTAAATTTGACAAAAGCACCACCATCTCTTTGTAATGGTACAAAATCGACTATCTTAACATCTTCTGGTAATGGATTGTCATCACTATTAGACATCTTTATCACTTCTTTCTTCAACTTTTCATGGTTATTCTTTTCAGGGAACATGAAATTAATGTATTGACGTATTTTGAATTGCAATGTACTACGATTATAGATATGATCATAGTACAAAAGAACTTCCTTGTCTTTATCTACATCAACAACACCAGTAACACTTGCTGATGTATCTGTATCATCTGCATTTGATTCCCTCTTAACCTTCTCAATGTCACTACTAAGGAACCGTACGGATTTGTTGTTAGACGCTGTCAACCTAGTAGGTGACCTAGTAATTCTATTGGGCCCCAATCGACTTCTCAAGCACGATTGACTATAGCCTCTTATCATTGTAAGCCTATTCATAGCAATCAATGATACCCCCTACCCAAGTTGCGCAATTAGCTGAAACATCTATACAGGAATAATGTCTATTATACACTATATACCATTAGAACCATAGAATGCTGAACTATAATATCCACCACCAGAGATGAAGGGCCCGACTAGTCAATAGTAGAAGGAAGAGTAGCGTTAGGGATGTTGCGCAAGAAGTCCTCGGTTCTCAACGGCTTTATCTTTTCATCAGTATCGATTTTCTTGCCATTCTTGTAGTTTGATCTGATAAACAGCCTCATTGAAGTCAAAGCAGCCTCACGACACAACTCCTTCAAATCTGAGCCTGAGTATCCACTGGTATTCAATATGATAGTATTCAAATCGAAGTCTATAGGATCTAATTTACTTTCATTCAAAATCTTAGTTAAGATAGACTTCCTCTGGCTTGCATTAGGCTTACCTATAGCGAATTGTTTAGGTAATCTTCTCATGAAAGCAGCATCAATGTCATTCTGTCTATTAGTTGCACCCATTACCATTACTCTACCATTACTGACTAATCCGTCCCATAAGGTCATAAATTCAGCCTTGAGCATGGCACTAACTTCATGGTCACTGGAGCTCCTATCTCTTAAAAATGAGTCTATTTCATCAATGAAGATTATACAAGGTTGTAATTTATTAGCCAAGCTAAAGATAGCATCGACAATTTTGTTACTCTCACCATACCATTTATCCATAACGGTAGACATTCTAATCAGTAAAAAATAAGCACCACTTTCTTTAGCAATAGCTTTAGCAAGCATAGTTTTACCACAACCTGGTGGACCATGGAACAATACTCCTTTTGGAGATTGAATTAAAGATGAATGTGCTTCAAATAATTCAGGTTCTGTTAATGGTAAAATTACTGACTCTCGTAATTCATCAATGATTTCATTCATACCTCCAATATCATCAAAAGTTACTTCAAGATCATCTGGAATTATAAGAGAGTTTAAAAGCAGTTTCTCATAGTCTGTTAATGTAATATTCTTCAACTCTGAATTCAGTTGCTGTAACTTCTTTAAAACTCCTGTAGATTTCTTCTTAGACTCCTTGGATTTGATACTATCATTCAACGGATCATTCAATATATGATTAAGCAAATAATACATGGATAATCCCGCTCCTGTAAGGAAGAATATATCTCCAAGTAACTTGAGATCTATTTTAATCTTACCCAAATCTAGTTTAAACCTGTTCATAGTGATAATTCAATTTCTTAAGCGCCTGCGAAAAACATCTATAAAAATTGTGATGAGCTTAGTATGATGCATAGAAGGAATACTACTACTGACGATAAACCTCATGGTATACGCATGCCTGGAACCCTATTGGATTCAATAAGGAATAAAGAAGAAAGTGGTGATTATGAAGATAATACTAGGTTCAACTTGAAGAGAAAGCATGGTGTATCTAGAAAAGATAAGCGTAAAGAAGAGCGTATGCTTAAGAAAAAGAAGAGCCAGCAGAAGAGTCAAAAAAGCCAGAAGACCCAACATGTTCAACACAGCCACAAGAATAGCAAAACCAGGAAAGGTGAAGCTACCAAGAAGACTAAGGAAACTGGAAACAGAAATGACAAGATCAATGATGAGCTTGATATACAGGAAGAAGATCCCTTACAGGCATTAAGAAAGCTTAAAGGGGAGAGAACAGTCTCCGATGTGAGAATAGTTAAAGAAGACGAACTAGATGACGACGAGTTTGATGATGAGCTCGAAGATGAGCTCGAAGATGAACTTGACGATGAACCAGGTGAGCTTGACGATGACTTTGGCCTGGAGGAAGTAGCAGATTCCAAGGAAAGAGATCCTTTGGAGGAATTAAGAAGACTTAAAGGGAATAGGAGCAATTCTGAGTTGAGAATTGTTAAAGAAGATGAGCTTGATGACGACAGCATATCTGACGAGTCAGGTGAAGACCCATTAGAAGCATTGAAGAAGTTAAAGGGAAACATGAAAAGTTCTGAAGTTCGAATCGTCCACGAAGATGAGCTCGTAGACGATATTATTTCTGATGAAGAAGTATACGAAGACAATAGCATGTCGGATTTCGGTGGTTTTCATGAAGATGTTGAAGAGTCTGGAGATGATATTGATGAAGAAGACCCAATGGAAGCACTTCGTAAATTAAAAGGAAATAGGAAAGATTCAGAGATCAGGATTGTCCATGAGGACGATCTTTCTGATGACGACGTATTGAATAATGCCGCTGATGAGAAGGAGGGAAAGGAGAAGAAGGAGAAGAAGAAGGACAATGAAGAGAAGAAAGAAAAGAAAGAAAAGAAAGAAAAGAAAGAGAAGAAAGAAAAGAAAGAGAAGAAAGAGAAGAAAGAGAAGAAAGAAAAGAAAGAGAAATACGCAGTCCCCCCTGATGTACAGGCGCAACTACAGAAAGATGAAGAAGATATAGCATACTTCGCCAAAAAACTTGGATTGAAAGGAAAAAATGCCAAACTTTCCAAGATAGACGATGATGACATGATTGGAGGTTTGCTTGATGGTCTCGATCTCGATTTTGGTAGTGAGCAGGAAGAAACAGTACAAAGCGAAGGCATGAGCGAGGACGGAAGTGAGGATGCAAGCGAAGATGCAAGCGAGGTGGAAGAAGAAATTTCACGAGGAGAAAACCTTCCGTTTGGAGAGGATGACAGCCTTAGTGAAGGGGATTTTGATAGTGACCTTGGAAGCGAGCTCGAAGAATTATACGGTAAAGAAGCGATGAATGAGTCTGATGATGAATCCAATACTGTTCCAACAAATGAAAATCCATTTGTTGCTCCCACACAAGGGGATGACACTAAGTATATTCCACCTTCATTGCGTCGTAAGATGGCATTAGAGGGAGGTGAAACGTCTGCTGAAGTAATTGCATTACAAAGAGCCATCAAAGGTGCCATCAACAAAGTTTCGGAAGCAAATATTTCTTCTATCATCAACGATATTAATGCATTATACTTGAATAATCCAAGGCACTTAGTTAATGAGAACCTCACTAATATAGTAATTGAGGGTGTACTCTCTGAAGGTAGACTATTGGAGACATTTGTGTATTTACAATCGTGCATTGTGGCTGCCATTTATAGGCTACAAGGTATGGAATTCGGAGCCCATTTTATTCAAACTTTGATAGAGAAGTTCGATAACAACTATAAGAATCCAGTAATGACCAAGGAAGTTTCCAATATGATTTCTCTTTTATCATCAGTTTATTCTTTTCAGTTGGTTTCTTCAAAGTTAATTTACGATATTATCAAAGTATTGATTAACGAGTTTAGCGAAGCTAATGCCGAAATTTTGTTAAGATTGATAAGAACATGTGGTAATCAAGTTAGAAGTGATGATCCAACGGCTTTGAAAGAAATTATAATTTTAATGAACCAAGTTTCATCGTCAATGAAGGAAATTAACCCAAGAACTCAATTTTTGATAGAAACTATTAACTCATTAAAGAATAATAAAATGAAAGGAAACAATGACTTCAGTCATGAATTGACTGTTAGGCTCAAGAAAATCTTGGGAACTTTAACAAGCAGTAAGTTGAATGATCCCATTCAAGTAGGACTTGATGACATCAGGAACGTTGAATCAAAGGGAAAGTGGTGGTTAGTCGGATCTGCTTGGAAAGGTAATGAAGAGAGCCAAGAAAATGTTGATGCCAAAGCGTTATCAGATATTTTAGATAGCGCTGAGCCTAACTGGATGCAAATTGCTAAAGAACAGAGAATGAATACAGATATCAGAAGGGCTATCTTTATAACCATAATGTCAGCTGAAGATTATGTTGATGCTTTGACCAAGTTAGATAAACTACAACTCAAAAGGTCTCAGGAACGAGAAATTCCAAGGATTTTGATACATTGTGTAAGTGTTGAAGCTAGCTGGAATCCATACTATGGTCTCTTGGCCAATAAACTATGCGAATCACACTCTTATAGGAAAACTTTCCAGTTTATGTTTTGGGACATTTTGAAAGACTTCGATGGAAACCTCAATGATGACTCTGATGACGAGTTTACTGGGTTTGACGGAGAGGATGATGACTCGAAGCTTAAGAGGATTTATAACCTTGGAAGGTTTTTTGGGTTTTTATTAGCTGAAGGATCAATACCTTTACACTCATTAAGAACTATCAATTTCTTAGTAGCGTCTAATGATAATAAGCTATTCCTTGAGATAATGCTCGTTACGTTCTTGGACAATATCGGTAAAAAGTCACAAGTGCATTTAACTGGTACTGGACTCAATGGGAAGATTAGAACAGAAGATATGAAGTTCTCCGACCAATTATTGATTGAAAGAGTCTTAAAAGCAAAGGATGAACCCATATTGTTGAGAGGGTTGCAGTACTTTGTACAAGAAAAAACCTTGAAAAGCAGTTTTGTTAGTGGAAAGAGACAAAAGAAGAGAGTCGAATGGGGGTCTAATAGTATGTTTGATATCATTGATGAGTTACTTGCCGCAGACAATGCGTGAAACCTCTTGTCAATATCTGAAAGTCTAATACCTGTATAAAGTGTATAATAATAAATAGCTATTTACTTCATTCTTTGAATAACAGCGATGCTCTCCACATGTTTGGTCTGTGGGAAAAAGTCAAATCCTGTTACTTCTTTCACACGATATATAGGGACCTGTTGTAGTCTCAAGAAATTACTAATGTCTCTCGCCTGTGTCTTGACATTACAGCTAACGTAAATAATAAGTTTTGGTTTAAAATTTACAAGTTGTTCCAAAAAGTCAATATTCGACCCCTGTCTAGAGGGGTCCATGATTACAATTGAATCTTCGCCTTTGATTCTCGACCTCTTGAACACAGAATTGGTGAAAATCTCATTAGCGTCGCCATTTATGAATTGTATTTGATCTGGAACTTGAAGGCCATTGATCTTTGCGTTATGAATAGCATACTCAATAGAAGGTTTGGAAACTTCAATACCAAAGACCTTACCATGGTCGGGTACATTCTTACTCAATGATATACCAAAGAATCCTGAACCACAATATGTATCGATAATATTAGTATACTCAACACCCTCTAAATGGTACCGAATGTAATCAAGCACGGAGGGTAGGATGGAATTATTGGTTTGAAAGAATTCATTGGTAGGAAATTGAAATACAAAATCTCCGACTTTCTCTGTAACGATTTTATTATTTTCTGACAAACACACAGTCTCGTAATTACCAGTTTTGAAGTCTATACGAATACTTTCTCTCAATATGAGAGTGGACCTGGGTTTCTTAGGCCTGCGGGTTTTAACGAATTTGAGTGCATCTCTTCTGGCTGTGGGAAGTTGAAGATTCAATGCTTTAGTTGCAATTGGACAGCTTTCGATATCCACGATACCTTTTGCTTCAACTGTATTTTTAAATCCTATTGGAAGGTTATCTGGTTCAAGTTTTTTGTAATAATAATGTGGGGTGAGCTTCGTTCTATATGCATATTCCATGGGAGAGGGAAATACATACCCTAGTTCATAATCAGGAATGTGTTCGTAAATATCAGGACAGAAATTATCATAAGCTCTTTGGATTACTGACTTTTTGAAGTTTAACTGATCATTGTAACTAAGCATTTGGAGATCACATCCAGAACATTCATTGAATTTATCACAAACAATGAGGCTGTCATCACGCCTGCTTTTCCTTGAACCTCTGTTTTGCACCTCTAGAAGTGAACATTCAACGTAATGTTTATGATGTCTAAGCAACTGTACTTTAACAATATCACCAGGAACGGTTTTAGGTATAGCAAATAAAGAATAACCCTTAGAGTCACTATATTGTGATCTAGGTATTATTGCTATACCAACAGCCAAAAACGACATGTGTATCACCTCTACATCGGAGACCGTTACGAATGGACTAGAATGATTGAATAGAAATTTTTGTATTAGTGACTCGTCATTTTCAAAGTCAGAAAGCGTAAGCTTAGTTCCCTTCACACGATTATAGGCTTTTATCGTGTCTTGTAGGTCAATATTAAATACTGACTCCTTATTCGTAAAATCAGACGTATCTCTCTTGGTCTTCTTTTGCAATCGTTTTAATAGTTTTGTTGTATTAGCGATGCTTGACAGCTCCACCTTCTCAGGAAGCGGAGTGATCTGTGATTGTATTGGCCGTTTTGCTGGTCTTAGAATGATTGTACGTACCCATAGGCTTTTATGTGGGGAAAAAGGGGCTATACAGAACCTAGTTAGCCTCTGCATGGTGGAAATTTTAAGATGGCATCGCGATCTGCGAAATGGTGCTAAGTAGTATAGCTTAGTTCATGATTATGAGTTTAGCATCTGATTATAGTGTTGAGATAAAGACCGTTAGTATCAGGTACTAATCTGTGAAAGATAAATTTATATTAGTTGGAATATTTGTTGAATTCATTATACAGTACTTTGATTGTAGATTATATATGGCTGCAAAATATTTCCTACTGGTTGTTCAGGCGACTGGTTGCGCTTCGTGAGGGTAATCTCTCAAATCCAAGCTGACGGTTCTGGAACTGTTTTCAGTTTGTTCTCTATAAATACCCACCAAAGCATCTGATTTTTCGAATAATGCATTTTTCAATGAAATGACAATAAACTGGAAAGTTGGACTAGAGGTCTTTTTGATATAATTGGCAATACGATTGCCATTAGTGGCATCTAAGGCGGCATCTATCTCGTCCAATACAAAGAAAGGAGACGGTTGAAAAGAATGGATTGCAAAAAGTAGTGCTAAGGCAGCCATGGTTTTCTCACCTCCTGATAATAATTCCATATCTCTAAATCTCTTTGAGGGGGGCATAGCGTGATATTTGATACCACTGAGGTATGGTTCGTCATCAGATTCAAGTGATAGGTAAGCTGATCCTCCCATTGGAGCAGAAGGTGAATGAGTCAACTCTTTATAAATTTGATCAATACAATCAGAGATATGCTCGAAAGCCTTCATAAAGAGGTCATAACGTCTAGTTTTCACCTCTTCAAACTTTTCTATAATCTTATTTTCATTTTGTCTGGCTCTAGTGAAGTCCCTATCAAACTCTTTCAATCTTACTTCTGTGTCTCTTAATCTCTGCGATGCTTTAGTATTAGGAGTTAACTTTTCTAACTCTTCCATAATCATTTGGAGTTTTGCCACTAATTCCTGCTCCAACTTGACAGTAAAAGCCTCTCTTAGCTTATCTTCCAACATGTCATAATCTACTTCTATCTCATATATGGCTTTGACTAACCTTTCAGCATTATCATCCAAGGATATATTCTCTAATAAGCCTTCAATTAATGGAATATTGATATTTTGAATCTTGCAGTTTTTCAAGATATTTACTCTATCTGTATCAACCTTCAAGAGTATTTCCTCGGTACTAGTTATATCTCCATGAAGAGTATTCATGTCATTTTTGATTTCCTTGATTTCTTGTTCGATATGCTTTGTAAATTTAAGCTTTCCCTTCAAGTTTTCTTTCAATTTAGTTTTATTATCAGTTATTACTTCTTTTCTGGCTTCAATTTCATCTAGTTCAGATTCCAAAGTTTCCTTTTTAATTACTACTTCTTGAATCTTTGCTTCAATTGTTTTGACTTCATTCTCGAGAACCTTCTTCCGTTGTTTCGTTTCATTGAGAAATTCAGTATCAAAGTTCAACTTATTAGTTAAGTTGTTGATTAGCTTATTGAATTGAGCTCTCTCTCTAGCTTTAACTCTTAATGATGACCCATGTAGATCCTCATACTCTTTTATAGTAACGAAGTTATACTGGTTACAAAACTCCTGGTATACTGAGCTTTGAATAGTTGCAATTTCTTGGTTCAATTGTGTAATTTTAGACTCAATCTTGTCGATTTCAGTTGATTTTTGTTTCAAAGATTCCTTTAATTCAGCTATGTTAGAGTTGGTAAACTCAATTTCCCTCTGTTTATCATCCATTGATCTTTGAATGACCTCTTTCTGAGATCTCAAAGAGGGGAGCTTATCGTCAAGTTCAGTTATCAAATCCGTTACTAAGCTTATTTCCATCTCTTTAGGTTTTAGTTCATTTATACGTGCAAGTTCTGCTGATAAATCTTCCTTAACATCAGTCAATGATTTGATTTGGTTTTTATCCCAAGAAACATTTTGCATTCTTTCAGCTTGCGTACCACCAGTCATTAAGCCAGATTTATTGATAATGAAGCCTTGAAGTGTAACAAGTTTATTGTCAACCTTTTTAGTACCCCATTTCAATTCTCTAGCTACTATGATATCATCAGTCACTAAGGTATTTCCAATAACATAGTTAACAGCATGCTCCAAGGTCTTATCTTCGATCTCAACTATATCAACGCCAGGTTGAGCTTGTGGATGAAGAGATCTTAAATAGTTTAAGTTTATAGGATCAGATTTGATGGAATCTAATGGGATAAATGTAGCTACTCCTAATCGTCTTTCTTTCAAGATCTCAATACATTTATAAGCGATAGCCGTGGTATCAACTATAATAGCATCAGTATTTCTTCCTAATAATGCTAATACGGCATTCTCATACTTCCTAGCAGAAGGAACAATAAGTTCATAAACGAAACCTCTGATAGAATCTTTAGATACCAAATTTTTAAGTAAAGACATTATTTCACGTTGCTTCTTTAACTTATTAGATTCACGTTGTTTAGACGTTAAATCATCAATTTTTATCAACACATCACGTAAAGAACTATTGAGTCTTAATTCCTTTTGATTAAATTCTTCACGAACTCTCAACATTTCATTTCTTTGTTGAATTTTCAGTTCTTTAGTCCCCAAGATATCTGATATTTCTCGATCTATAGAATCTAATTTAACTTTAAGATCTGTTTCCCTAATGAATTGAAGTTCTGTAATCACATTATTACGGTTGTCAATCTCTTCTTCTTCGAGTCTAATAGCATCTGTGATCATGTCTCTTTCATTTAGTAACAAGCTCAATCTTTCCTCTAATTCAGCACCTCCCTTTGATAAGAATTCAGCTCTTAAGGCTTCATATTCTCTATGAGCTTCTGAAGGTAAGTTAGATGAATTTGCAGCAGCTATTTTATCTTCGAATTTCTTAAGATTTCTTTTAGTTTCTCTTAGTTGAAGTTCAATGACTTTAATACTTGATTCATTCTTCTTTATTTCTGATGATAATTCTTTGATTTTGATTTTATGATTGTTGATCTTGTTGATCCATGATTTCTTATTAGCTTCAAGAGGTATGATTTTACTCTTTTTATCATCAGCACTAATTTGTAATTCTGACATTTCATCAGCTAGTTTAGAAACTTCTAAACAATCACTAGAGTATTCAGCGATCATATCTTTATAGTTATTTTCTTCTTTTGATAAACTCTTCTTGAGCTGATTTAATTCCTTGTTCTTAGCTTTTAACGCTTTTGCTGTATCATCATGCTTTAGTTCATTATGGTAGAGTTTATATAAGTTTATGATCTTGATCAAATCGGATTTTTCTGTTAGTTTGGTTTCAAAAATTTCTTGTTCTTGAAGTTGCTCTTTATACTGTTTAGACTCCGAATTCAAGTTTCTTTTAGTTGCAAAAACAGAATTAGTGAAATCACGAGCTTTCTCAACTTGTTCTTTACTTTGATCATACTCTTGAGCTAATTCAATTGAACCACTAATGGTCTCAATAAGTCGGGTTAAATCTTTTGGTGTCTGAGAAGCTATCAGTTCAACATCACCTTGAAATACCAAGAAATTCTTCGCTTTAATCAAAATGTTTTCCTTCTTGAGTATAGCCGAATACTGACTAGCTGTTACTGATTTGTCATCAATCTTATAATCAGTTGTACCAGTAATACTAATTGATCTTTGGAATTCGACTTTGTCACCATCATCAGTTTCATATATAGCTGTGACATAAGCAGATGTTGGACGTAAGTTCTGCTGATCTACTACATCGAATGATGCATCACTAAGACCAGAATCTTCAATTCTTCCTCGATATATAAGGTCTTTCATGTTAGACGACCTAAGTTGAGATGACTTAATACCCAACACAAACAGGATAGCATCGATCATATTTGACTTTCCTGCCCCATTGGGACCAATGATGGACGTGAAACAACTGGTTCCAAACCCTATCTGAGTTGTTCCTTTGTAACTCTTGAAGTTATGGAGCTCTATTCCTACTAATCTTCCCATACGCGGACGCGTAAATTTCCATTTCTCATTTTTACTAACTATCAACAGTCGTGTACGGGAGAATATGGATTGGTTGCAAAACTTAGCGAAGGAGGGAATAAAGGAGCTTCTTTTCTTCTCAAAGAGAAATCAAAGTTGTAATCTATATGTTTAGTCTGATGTATAATCTCAAGTATTCACGAATGGACATGTTCTTCTTGGCTCTGTTTCAAAGAGATACTAGACTAGAACAAAAAAAGATAATGACAGATGAGGAAAGACCATCAAATGCCCTTTACACTCCTGCTCACTATACCAAGGAATTTTCTTGATGTACAAATAACCTCTACTGCTTTCTTATCAACAAATCCACTTTCGTAATAGAATAATAACTCTCCGGATAATAGTTACCCGCCCATTGAAATTCATGGCTCAGAACTTTTAGACCAGGACACCAAGTTCCATAGGCCATAACGCCAAGTTTAATTCTATTTGTGAGCTTCAAATATGAGTACAGGAAGCTATGTGGTTTAATATGTTGCACAGGATGTTGAAGAAGGGTATCGGGATATGTATTAATAAACCCGATATTACTTAGTCAATGCGTTCCGTTATCTTAAGCTTAAAATTGTGGTTGAGCTCAAATTTGGCTTTTGAAATCGAAAAACTACCTCCAAAAACTTAAATCCTCTTCCCAAAGTATACCCTATAGTCATACATAATAAACTAATCTACAAACTAATATATATCATCTTTAATATACACTCTTAATCTGCACCTGCATATAATCTTATCAATTAATGTCGAGCCTCAGAAGGCAAGGCACTAATTATGTATATGTCGGAGAAGAAATTGTACCTACAGACAGAGGCCCAGGAGGTCAGCACCATTACACGTCCATCCTTCACTAGTTTACTCTCTTCACCACTTCAATGTTTAGGATTGAACCTTGCTAAAAGAACGGAATATGAGAAGTTATATGAGTCCCTCAGTGACGATGAAGATGATGAGTTAGATATTCTGGAATTGCCATACACCTCGTCTGGTTCTAAGAGTTCTCTCGCCGGGATTTACACTTCTGGAGAGAAACTTTTTAAGCTTAGGAAATTGATGAAAGAACATGGAATTGCTGTGTATATTGTCCCCAGTGAAGATGAGCACCAAAGTGAATATACTGCTGCTGCTGATAAACGTAGAGAATACATTTCAGGATTCACTGGAAGTGCTGGAGTTGCAGTTATCACATTAGACGACCCAGAGACTCTCTCGGGTGAGGCTGCAATCTCCACTGATGGAAGATACTTTCTTCAAGCTGAGAAACAATTAGATCCTCACCATTGGAAATTATTGAAACAGGGGTTACCACAGTATCCTAAATGGACTCAGTATGCCATTACTAAGGCTTCCGAATCCAAAGTATCTAATGTCATCTCCTGTGACCCCCGTGTACTCAGTTTATCCCTCGGTGAGTTCTTTGAAAAGGCAGCAAAGGCCGCCGATTTGGAATTCAGTCCTTTCTGGGATTATAATATGATCGATAAAGTCTGGGGAGATGAAAAGCCTCAGAGATCGAGAGACCCTGTCTTTGTGTATGATTTGGAATTTGCTGGTGAAAGTGTTGGTCATAAGCTTGAAAGAGTACGTGCTAAAATGGCTGAACATAACGCAACTCATCTCTTGGTCACAGCATTAGATGAAATCGCTTGGTTGTTGAACTTGAGATGTACAAGCGATGTTGAGTTTACACCAGTTTTCTTCAGTTACGTCATTGTCACTAAACAATGTGTCCATTTGTATATTGATCGTCGTAAGATATTATCTTCTAAAGTTGCAAATCATTTGAAAGACATCAATGGGCTTCAGGTCAAATTTTATGATAAATTTTATAGAGATGTCGCCCTTTTGAAGAGTACTACAGAGAATCCGAATATTAGCTTGATTCTTCCCGGTAAGACATCTACTAATTATGCTCTTTATGCCGCAATTCCTGCTTCGACGGCTAAGCAATCAGCCGTATTTGATTCTATTGTGTCATACATGAAGGTTTATAAGAATGGAACTGAGCTTTTCAATGCTAAAGTCGCTCAATACAAGGACTCCTTAGCGTTCATTATTTTTTCATCTTGGTTAGAACATCAGCTTATTGCAAAGAAAAAAGTTATTAATGAGTATGAGGCTGCTCTTAAAATCCATTCTATCAGATCTAAATTCCCCAATTTCTTATCTGAGTCATACGAGACTATTTCTTCTTCTGGTCCTAATGGTTCTATCATCCACTATGCTCCTTCTAAAGACGAGAATTCAATTATCGACCCGAAACAGATCTATTTGATTGATAGTGGAGCTCAGTACTTAGAGGGTACAACTGACATCACCAGAACATATAAATTTGGGAATGAGGGACTTCTTGAAGAGGACAAGAAGTATTACACTCTCGTTTTGAAAGGCCATTTAGCTGTAGCTACCGCTAAGTTCCCACCAAACAATTACCTTAGTGGTGCCATCTTAGACTCTTATTCTCGTCAACCATTATGGAATGAAGGACTTGACTTCAATCATGGATCTGGACATGGTGTCGGGGCTTGTGGAACAGTACATGAGCTGCCATTGTATTTGCTGACAACTGCTGGTGGACCAAGTACTGAATCCTTGTTCAAGCCAGGTGCAATCACTACGATTGAACCAGGTTATTATATAAATGGAGTGAAGGGATTCAGGGTTGAAAGTGAGTTAGAAGTCATTGAATGTGATGATAGTTTTGGTAAAAGTAGAAGTGGAGCTAACTTCTTGGGGTTCAAATATCTTACCAAAGTACCTTTCTGTAGAAAACTTATTGATAAGAAATACTTAACAGAAATTGAACTCATCTGGATCAATGAGTTCAATAAAAGTATTCAAGAAGACTTTGCTGAGAGATTGTTGGATTTAGGTGAGTATAGAGCATACAAGTGGTTAATGAAAGAGACCGCACCTTTATAGTTCCATTATAAGGTAGTATAGTAATACAGAAATTAGCGCTTGCGGACTGACACAGCTTGTAGGACTGATAGAGCTGTCCCGACCGATACTGTTGTGTATACAGGCTCTTTTATGGAGTAGATTGTGGAAATATAAGCTATATATATTATTATTATACAGTATGATACATTATTGCTTTATTGAGGTAGAATAGAACTGGGGAAAGGTCATATTCTTACTCTTCTTTTCATTATAACTTGGCTTCTTGAACGTGCCTGGTTTCTTGAGGTTCTTGATATTAAGGTTGTTATTTTGTTTGAATTCAAGTTCTTTCTTCTCATCATTCTTATAAGCTGGAAATTTCAAATTCATTGTTTCAAGAGGTTTCAATTTCTTATTTGGTGGAGGAGCCTCCGCTTCATCAGATGACGTCTTAGGCTCTAGAAGTTCAGGATCAACTCTTCTAATATATGGTTCTGGACCAGTTGAAGTAGTTGCTGTTGTTGCGGCAGAACTAATGGATTCCAAAAAGTAATCTGTATCATGCAATCCATTATCTGAACCTTTAGCCAAGTAAATTAATCTTTCCTGTTGCTCAATGGAAGTAAAGCTATTGAGCAAATTGTTCACTACATTAGTGGATATTGAATCAATTCTCTTAAATTCTAAGGATGGACTAATTGTCAATAGGTAAATAATGGAAATACACGAGATGGTGACAGCTGTCGTATTCAAACCAGTTTCTGGGTCATCTTTTGGGGCAAAATTAGTAAAGATATTGAAGAAATCTTGTACTGCTTGAACAAGAGTTCTATCTTGGATAAACTGATCATTATTGAGTTCTGAAAGGCCTTTGACTCCATTATCTTTCTTTTGTTTGGCTATACGACGTTCTCTCCTTCTGTTGAATTCTTCTTCAATCCAATTAAGTTTCTCTATTGAATCTTTCAGGCCAAACATGTTGTTTGCTCTTTTCAATACTCTAGCTCTCAAATCGTTATCTTTATTTCGTTCACTATTTTCTTCTCTCCATTTCTTCTTCCGTTCACGATTTTCTATCCTGATTTTCTCCTTATACTCCAAATTGGAGAGCTTTGGTTTCTTGAAAAAAGTATTCTTAAATGTTTTGAGGTTCTGAAAGTTAGATATGCAATTGATGATGGTGTTGGTGATAAGGGATATGAGGTTGTAGTTATAATTCAAAATATCAGGTGTAGATGTTTTCCCAAACAATATAAGGATATTATCAATAGCAGTAATACATTTTTGTTTAGAATTAGCTCTCAAGTAATTCTTTGAAAGGTTAAGGGAATTTATGAATAAGTTTTCAAGATTACTATTCTTATAAGTGTTCAAAATAGATATTAGGGATTGAGAATTCTTGAAGATTTGAAAGTTGGAATTGGTGAGGAAATTAGTCATTGACTTTATCACCGATATCAAACTAGAATCATTGGTCTTTGATAAGTTGAGCATCATAGAGCTTAATTGATTACTTAAATCAGTCAGTGTTCTACGTGATGCTAATGATTCAACTATTGAAAGTCTCTTATTAAGGTCGATACTCTCAATTTCACGATTTTCAGTTTCCAAATTATTAAGAAGTTCAGTAGGGTTTTCCATAGCCATATTGAAGGCATTTGTTAAAATATCATTCATTTGGGAATTATTGAGCTCCAAATCCTTATTGTTAAGTTGATCATCCGGTAGTTGTTCTGTAGATATAGTAGCATCTTTATCATTTTCTATAACAGTTTTGACTGCATTAGCAATTGTAGATTGAAGTTGAGAGTCATCAAAATCGTCATCACTCTTCTTTTCTCTGTTGATTTCATTGACAAAGTGGTTCATCACATGCTCATCGATCTTAGGTAATGTCAAGTTCTTTGTCCTGTTTTTATGTTCTACGTCTATTTCACTCACCTGATGAGTAATCTCCTTGGCTAATTCTTGTAATACATCCTCAGAAATCTTGGTGGATGCTTGGTCATTTCGTTGTACTAATTGATGAAATGACTCTGATATAGCCTTATTTAATTTATCTTCATCAAAGTGTTCATTATCCTTTTTAAGTGCATCAAATGCACTTCCTATAGCATTTTCTAGATCATCTTCTTCGTCGTACTTTTCCATCTGTAACGGTGAGTATACTTTCTTTTCTCCTTTTTCTTTGTCGTCCTTCTCTTCTTGTTTTTCATGCTCGACATGTCGTATTTCACCGGTATTGATACTTTGAAATGCACTATCTATAGCATTTGCTAGATTGAAGTCATCCTCATCTGCTGGCTCTTCCGCCTGTTCTGCATGATCTTCATGATCTCCGTGATCTTCGGAATCTTCACGGCCAAACTGCCTTTTTCGTATTCCTCCATCTATACTATTGAACGCATCCTGAATAGCGCTGTCAATGGTCATATCTAAATCCTGATGACCTGTATCCTGAGTTCCATGTTCATCTTGGTGATCAGGATTGTGTTCGTGTTCCGGATCTTCCACCTGGTCTTTCTGCAGTGACTGTGTATCGTCCAGTATTTCAGGGAGATCCAACAGCTTGAATACATCACCTATAGCGTTATTTAACTCGGTATCAGACTCCATCTCCGTCATTGTTTATTTTAGATAAGATGAGAACTGCGGAAATTTACAGTAGATGAGATAAGTATTGTAGTGTGATGTAGTAGATATGTACAGTGATACAGACCTTGGTATGTACGTTGACAGAACACTGGTGCATACCTTCATACGGACTTTGATGGGTGCGTTGACATGCACGCTGGCATTGTTAGACATATGTAAACCTGCTTCTTCACTACTGGTTAATTATACTCTAAACTTATTACTGGCAACTTACTACTCACTACTCCCCTAGCTACAGTCTTCAACGTATTCTTTGTTAACCACGTCGCTAGCTTGTATTGTACTACTTATTACTTATTACTGACTACTCTTTGCAGCAGCTTACCAACTCGTCTGGCACAGGCTCATTGTACCCGAACACCAACCTTCCAAAAAATGCACCCAATATACACGAGATGATGATATACCCGTTATAGTACATGAACAACAACATGATAATGTAACTGACACCCCATTGGATAGTATATAATACCGTACGAATCAAGTGGTCTGGGAAGGTCACTCTTGCAGGACGTAACATCCATTTATGTCCCAACCAGCTTTGGTATGTACAAACAACATCTTCGGAAGTCGTCCTCAATGCCAACTTATCGAACTCTTTTGCAACTCTGTTAAGCCATTGGCTCACGAATACTAGTAAAAATACCCCAATACAGGACCCTGCAAACATTCCTTTAGTGTGCACATGCCATGACCTTGCAATAAAGCAAGAGTCAATGGTGTACCAGTTCCATAACATGGAAATCTTACAAGCATGGTCATCCATTCCGCTCATATCCATTTTGATGAGTTTTTGCAGCAACAGCAGCAACTTGCATCTTATATAGACATGAGCAAATTATCTTCCATTTTTGTTTACGAAAAATAAAGTACGACCACTTACTGGTACGATCACTTACTGGTACGATATCTGGATGATGTATCTATTGGTTATTTTCTAGAAATCTCTTTTCATCTATCCTTCATACTAATTTCGAGCTTCGATTGAGCTTCGAACGAATTGAGAAGAGCTTTGAATGGAGGTAAGCGAGCAGAGAGGAGAGAGTAGAGAGTAGAAAGAGAGAGGAAAGTGGTAGCTACAAGAAGACGGTAAGTATCAACTATAATTGTAACTATGGCACAAATGAGTTCATTGAGATGGAGTATTCTTCTGTCTATAGCAGTGGTTGGTTCTCCATCATCTAATCTCAGGATGACACTGGGTATTTAAGGCTCTGCCTGGTGGTCCCGTGTCTTGCCCCTTAAAGTCATCGTCTCTACTCTGCCACGGCTTTTGCTTCGCTCAAAGCTCCTCAAGCCCAAACATCTCGTCCAAGCTCGGCACCTTCAACTCATCCTTGCTGTTCAACATCTGGATCCACAAATCATCAATCTCCTTCAGACTCACAAACCCAAAATCGTTCTCCGGCTTGGGCATCACCGGGAATTCCGTGGTTTCGGTAGTGGGAGTGATCTCCTCAAAGAAATCACCACGGGAAATCATATCCTCCTTTCCCAACCCCTTCAACGTAGCTTCACAGATAGAAACAAGCTCTTGAACTTCTCCAGGAGTGAGTATTTGCAGAGTCAAGTTTTCAGAAGTAGCATAGTTTGCTTCAAAGAACTCTTGATTGATGACAATATTAAGTAAAGAAGTATGACCCTTAGTAATTCTCCAAGCATAATAATATCGATTACTGATTCTAGAAACAGCAGCAATTGAAACTTCAAGACATCTTATCATACAGCTTGAAAATTGATGTAAAGTCTTATAATAATGCAAATAAGGAGATACCGATAATTTGGCCTTATGATCAGGGTTTCTCCTTAAGCGATAAATGATATGGTGCGTTCTAATCAAGAAGGAGAAGAGAATTAGATTCGATTTATGAACAAATTGTTCAAAACTTGGAGTTATGAATAAATCCATTTCACCAAAGGCAAGTATATCAAAGTAATGAGGCATAAACTCAGATACCACAGTAGTTAAGATCTTTCTGATATAATAGAAACATAAAGACGGACGATTGTCTAAACAATATTGAAAAAGATTAAAGCTTAAGATGGTAGTAAATGCAGTCAATTCCAGGTAAGTTTTAGTCTTGTAAGCTCTAGTTATTTCTTGACGTTTATCAGAAGCTGGAGATAAACAATCGGACAAGTTCCCATACTGAAGTTTTAGGGCCAATTCTACGTCTGTTAGTCCTTGGCAAACTTGATAAACTTTTACTTTACCTTCGACATTCAATGTTAATTGAAGAAGGTCTCTAACAGGATCACTTGTAATTACTCCAGTAACTGAACATAAAGCTTCAGTAACGAATTTATCATATTCTTTATCAAAAAGACATTCTTCCTTCTCTCTATAGAATGGAAGCTTAGTATCATAAGAACTTCTCGAAATCCCTACAGGATGTCCAAAAGCCCAGCCTAATTTCAAGTCATAACAACAAATGTAATGCCAGATCTTACGGGTGATGTTATTTATAGGATGACGATGCTTTAATTGGTTGACATTATCAGGTTCTCTATGACATCCAAAAGATTTAGCCATTTGAACTAATAGTGATATCATTGAAATTGCATCTCCACCATCGGCTCCATCGCCATCTTCAGGTGCATAAGTGTGATAGAATTTCAGTAACATAGCTAATTGAAGTACTGGTAAACTTGGGACTCTAAACATATTGAATTGATCCAAACATTCTTGAGCAATTTCAACACTATTTATACTGATTGGGTTTGAGAGTAAGTAGTTATTGTTGATCTCTTCAACTGTGAAGTCTTTGTTGTTATGAAAGTGTGTAAGGTAACCGAATCTCATCATAATGAATAGTATACCAAAGTAAGCTAAATCCAATTTCCTTTCTATTTTGAATTGATGGATTTTTTCATCTTTATAACCTCTTGGTCCAATAAGGCCTTCTACTATCTTGACAAAGCAATGTTGATCTATAAATGCTAGGAAAGGGTAGGCATCTCTAAAGAATATATCTATCAATTCCCATATTACTCGTTGTTTAGGTAAATATACTTGTAATTTATCAATAAGTGCCAATTCCTTAGCTACTTTCCCATAACTCAATCCTAGAGAAATGTTCTTCTGGTTAGACTGTTCCAAGTCCTTCTTCACTAAGAGCTTGTAATATGGTATCATATCTCTTACTCCTTCTGGCTCTAGAAGTCTCATTTTGAATAATTTCTCCGTGCTAGTGTCTCCATCACTGGCTCCCTCTGTGGCTCCATATGTTAGTACAGACGTGGCCTCATCCCCCATATCGTCTTGGTTGGTAAAGATTAGCGCAGTGTTAGCTAACAGCTTGGTCTTGGTAGTGTGATCCCATAGAAGCTTGAGCCATGGGTCTTTTTGCATGATAGCTGACCAGCTAAAGGGGCCAAACGACACTCTTCTGAACTCTTGCTTGATGTGGATGGAGCTGTATCCTTCGTAGAAGTTTATAGCATCCTCTTTTGTGCCGTACGGATTAGGGCCCAGAGGGAGCGGACTGTATGGCCCTTCTTCATCCGCTGTGGAACTGTATGTTGTGTTGGTGATATGTGGGGGAAGGGAGTCTCTCGGATGGACCCTTGTCTGAGGCAAGTATTCTTTGTTGGTGCTAGTAATATGTTTATCAGGATGACTCTCAATCATCCTTAACCGCTGCTTCAAGATCTCTAACTCCGCTTCCCTGGAAGCTTCCGCCAACGACTCCGAGTCCTTTGTATTTGGGATTGCAGCAGTGGTGTTTGATGGTGCCAACGTCATGGGGTTGTTCACACAAACCATATAAGGCTGGTAGGCTGCCCTTTTCTTAGCCTGTTTGATGGCCTCTTGATCATATGTACAAAAAGAGCCTTTGCCACTCCGTACACAGTTGGAGCAAGGAGACTGTTTATCACATTTGATCTTCTTTCTACGGCAGCCGTTGCACACCAAGCTTCTACTCTTTCTCTTCTCCATTGAGTGATAAGAGATTACCAGGATCCTGGGTGAGGGACATAGAGCGTGTGAGGGTGTGAGGAAGATGTGGAATGGAAGGCGTGAAGCCGATGATTAGAGAAGGTACCAGATACGAAGACGGCAGTAGATATGAGAGAGCGAAACTGGAGTGGATAGAGGAAGAGTAAAGACTTCAGCAGAGAGTGCAGAGTGTAGCAGAGTAAAGCAGAGCATACTATAGCAGAATACAGTAAATCAGAGTACACTATGTAGTGAAAGTAGACTAGAGACTAAGGACTAAAAACTTGGAAGTGGTTGGACAGAATGGCGAGACAGAGGGGGCTGGACGGTGTGAAGTGTATGCTTAGCATAAAAGTGAAAGTAGACAAAGACTGGACAGATGGAGTCGTCAATAGACAGCAGAGAGTCTTCTCTCACAGAGACTAGAGCGAAAGCAGCAGTTTTCTATAGGCTTTTAGTAACTACAAACCCAGAGTATCGTGGTGATCGTCTGTCCAACCATGACCTTTGGGTCTCTGCCTACGCCGCTTCTCTCTTAGCTCGAAGCTCCCAGGCTCCTACTCGTAATAGACATGTTTATGGTGGTCACGTGATATAATGATACTAGGAAGTCAAACAAAGAGACAAAGCAGGAGAGGTGTATTGAAATAATGAATGCGTTAATGCCGTATTAGTACCAGGTGGGTCATATTTAGAGGTATGATATAATTAGAGTATACATTTTTCGGTAGTGCAACGAAGTAGAAGGCTGCAAAAATGGTACAAGAATTCGATTACAAAGCCGAACTCCGAAATACGAGAATCCCCTTCTAGAAGTCGGCTATAAGAAACAAGCTGTTACAAATAATGAATAATGAGGCACGGCTAAACCTAAAATATACACGGGCAATTAGTCTGGCACACGGGCAATTAGTAATTTTCTAAGGTGAACATCCCTCCGAATTTTCTCAATTTGGCGAGTACCCCATAAAAATTTCACCACAGTCCTCCGAGCGGTCCACCAACAAAACATGATTCATCATTGAAACAACATGACTCGCGGTCAACTTACCTCCGATTTAAGCCTCTTTCAAACCGTTTGAACCCACACTTCTAATCATTAATAAATTAATTAGTAAATGGAACTCTTCAGAACTTTGCTCTCAAAATTGGGTGTAAAATTCCCGAGTATAAATACATGGCCACACCCACTAAAATTTTCCACCTCAACAAATCATGTCTAACTCTTTAGAACAATTAAAAGCTACTGGTACTGTTATTGTCACCGACACTGGTGAGTTTGAATCAATTGCTAAGTATACTCCACAAGATGCTACTACCAATCCATCTTTAATCTTAGCTGCTTCTAAGAAACCAGAATATTCTAAGTTAATTGATGTTGCCATTGATTATGCTAAGGACAAGGGATCTACTAAGTCTGAAAAGGCTGCTATTGCTTTGGACAGATTATTAGTTGAGTTCGGTAAGGAAATTTTAAACATTGTTCCAGGTAGAGTATCTACTGAAGTTGATGCTCAATTGTCTTTTGATAAGCAAGGTACTATTGACAAGGCTCTTGAAATTATCAAATTATACGAAAGCATTGGTATCTCCAAGGAAAGAGTCTTGATTAAGATTGCTTCTACTTGGGAAGGTATTCAAGCCGCTAAGGAATTAGAAGCAAAGCACGATATTCACGTTAACTTGACCTTATTATTCTCCTTTTCTCAAGCTGTTGCTGCTGCTGAAGCTAAGGTTACTTTGATTTCTCCATTCGTTGGTAGAATCTTGGATTGGTACAAGGCTGCCACTGGTGAAACCTACACTGGTGAAACCGACCCTGGTGTTGTTTCCGTCAAGAAGATCTACAACTACTACAAGAAGTACAATTATAAGACCATCGTCATGGGTGCTTCTTTCAGAAATGTTGGTGAAATCAAGGAGTTAGCTGGTGTTGATTACTTGACCGTTGCTCCTAAATTATTGGAAGAATTGATCAACAGTTCTGATCCAGTACCAAAGAAGTTGGATGTTGCTACTGCCCAAACTTCTACTGATCCTAAGGTCTCCTTCATCGATGACGAAGCTGCTTTCAGATTCGCTTTGAACGAAGACGCCATGGCCACTGAAAAGTTGTCCCAAGGTATCAGAGGCTTTGCCAAGGACGCTAAGACTTTGTTAGCTCAATTGGAAGAGAGATTCTAAGTATCAATAAATATTTTTAAGTAACGTTTTGCATCGTAGAGGCTTCTGGTGAACATGTGGGGAGATCAGAAGAAATTTTGATAGCTGAAAAATGAGTGAAAAATCGATTAGTAAAAGTTTCTAATAGTATGAGAAAACCGATAAGCAAGACAATACAAGATCCTTACCCTATTATAGAGGAGTCAGAGATCATTAATGGGTTTGGACGTGGTTCTGCAGAGCTTGGTATTCCAACTGCCAATGTACAAGTCTCTGAGGCCCTTGAGAAGCTCGATCCAGGTATCTACTTTGGCTATGCTAAAGTGTTACCGGAAGAAGGAGAGGTAGAAGTTAAAAAGAGACAAGATGGCAAGGAGGTTGAATTTAACAAAGGCCGATATCTTGAGGATTCAGAAAAGGATGTTTTACCTATTGTGATGTCTATAGGGTTTAATCCATTTTATGGAAATAAGGTCAAGGCCGCTGAGATCCATGTTATCAAACAATTTTCACATACATTCTATGGTGCCAAAATCAAGTATGCAATCGCTGGATATGTGAGGGATGAACTTGATTACACTACAAAGGAAGCATTAATTAACGATATTCACCTTGATATCAAATTGAGTATAGAAGCATTGGAAAACGACGATTACCAAAAGTTGAAACAGCTATTATAGACATATACGACACTCTGTGGCACTCTGTGACACTCTGCGTACCCTGTGATACTCTGCCTCCACATTCATCTCTATCATTACATCATCGTGACCCAGATCTTCAGGTCCCACCTGTTCCACATGTCTGATATCTGCCCCCTTATCGAGTTTTCGAGGCTTATTTTAGTGCAGGTCACGGCATTATCTTATCTGCGAAATTCCATATGAATGCACTTGAGAATAGCTGCATAGTCCAGAACTATACATGTAGCGAGATACGATCATGTTCTGACTACTATAATATAGCACAACGATATTACTGTGGAAATCCCACAACAGTGACTTTTCTAGGATATAATTTAGGGATTTTACTATCATTAATATTTTTCATAGTGACGCTAAGTTTGATAATTAGCAATTATATGTTTGTTAACCTTGAAGCAATTACCGATAGGTTTCATATCAATAAGGTGTTTCTATCATTTATAATTATACCGTTTATTAATTCCTTTGGTGATATAATCAATTATCATATTGGGTTAAAAGAAGGTATGGCTGAGCTTATTCTTGGTCAACTTATAGGATCGATAGTAATCCTCCTAACTTTTTTAATTGGTATTATAAGCTTGACATATTCAGTGTCTATCAAATACAAGAAGATCGTATTAGTAGATCTTGTTTGGTTAGGAGTCGTGTTGACCATCTTCAACTTGATATTGAAAGATGGTAAAATCACCAAACTTGAATGTATATTAATGGCAATAGTATATTTAGCTCATTTGATTTACCTTTACCATTTCAATTTTGGTGCTGATGAAACAGATGAGATCATGCCAATTAATGTAGATGAACAATTAGATGAACTAGATAAGCCAAAGTCAAAATTTCACTATCTAGTGGACTTTATTCATCTTCTCACTCATTCTTTAAATACTTTAATTAGGGTTGTTATTCCTCCAGCCCATACTACATTGAAATCTTATGTCTGCTATTACTATGGCTGGATGATATTCTTAGCTTATACCAAGAACTCATCTGTAATGACAATAATTGTGGGGTTAGTTTTATCACCCACTATTTATTACACTAATCCAATTAATGTTATAGGGCTAGTGAACTCAGTAGTGGTAATTTCAGAAATCCTGGAATTAATCTTAAAACTCATGAAGAATTATGGTATCATAATTGAACTTTCAGACTACTTACTTGGATTTTTAATAGTTTCAATCATCAACAGTATCAATGATATTGTCACAAATCTTTCTTTATCAAAAGTTAATCCTATGATTGGTATAAATTCATGTCTAGGGACCCCACTTTTGCTTATACTTGTTGGAATAGGTTATAATCTGCTTACTTTAAATGGTTCAACTGAGTTCCATCTAGGTTATAATCTTATGCTTACAGTATGGGCTCTAGTAGGAATAGTAATGAGTCTAGTTTTATTGATACCATTAAACGATTGGAAATTTAATAGAAAAGTTGGAGCATGTTTACTTCTTCTATGGTTATGTTTGAGTCTATTCAATTGTGTTTACTAGCTGATTACCAAAAGGATACCTCAATCATACAAATGTTTTGTAGGGATAGCTAGGATATACTAGAAAGCATATTTGATACACTCTCATGTAGAAATACTTGGTCTTTGTAGTTTGATTAGTTTTTTGGTTTTCATCATTGATTGCTTATGATTCCCCTTACCAATGCCAGCAATTCCCTCTTCGAGTCTACGACTCCCCAAGATGGTGGACCTATCAGATGTATGATTGTTCCATCCGGTGACTAGATCATGGTCCAGTTACTGTATGCGTTTTACAGGGAGCCGCCGTAGGGTTCACAACCATATTTGCCCAGTCAATTCAGAAGTTCTCATACCAAGAATAACTACATAAGCTTCGCATGGAGATGTAGTAGAGAAAGGATAGTAGAAGAGCGATGGTGGAGGAAACCATTTGTTTATTTTCTATACAATAACACTTTTTTTTTGCTTTTATAATTTCTATCTATGTTTTCTTCTATGGTTTCAAGTGCTACCACCGATGATGAACATTGCATCTTTGCTGTCTTCAGTCTTGTCAGCTTTCTTTGTTCCATGTGGTGGTAGTAATAGTGATGGTAGCGGGTTCTGTAGTAGCTATGTTTAGCATTGGGCCAACGTTTATTGGTGGTCCAGGGTTTAGCAGCGGTGGGTTTAGTAATGGTCCAGGGTATAGTAGTGGCCCTGCGTTTGGCATCGGCGGAAGCAGCAAGAAGCGACAGAGGCTGATAAAGCCAGTTAGGATTATAGGTTACTGGAGGATCATTTTCGTCATACCAATCGAAAGACTCATCGATATTGTAAGGCCATTTCAATCTTAAAGTGATGATAATACAATACTGCTTTTAAAAAGGGGACTATGGTGTCTCTATACCTGTATTCACGGCACCAACATCTTATACTCTCGTATTAAAACTTACCGGGTTTAGCATCCAATTTACAGTTATCACCACGAATCAAATATTTGGAGAGGCCGATATGACACGAGCGATGAAAGGCCTTGTTTAAACTACTCAATCTTGAACGCCAAGGAAAGTTTCATAGTGTATCCTACTATCACAAGGATGGGGAAAATTCAATGGCTGCAAAAACATAAACTTGATTTCCCAATTGAGGTGTTTTTTTTTTGAAACATTTCCTTTTATTTGATTAAAGGCTATTGGTTCTGATTAAATTCAACAGTAATGCTATCTATTTCGCTTGATGTCAATTAACTCTCTCTTGATTTGGGGTTACGTTGTATGCGGTATGGGCGGAGATGTACTTGGTTTTGCATTCATGGAGCTAAATAGGCACATTTAAAGACCTTTACTAATTTATTGAACTACAGATGAGATATATAAAATAAAGACGTTCAAAAATAATCGCCCAAACCAAGGGACGGTCAATCCTTTGACATTACATTGATTTATCATTATTTGACCAGTGATGTCATTCGAGAGAGAAAATATAAAAACAATTGGAACAATCATTTACCATCTTATTAACTATGGAACTAGCGAAGAAGAAACTCAGTATATCAAATTGCTTATGCTGTGGATACTTTAGCTGATAATATTAAGGACAACTACCTTGCAATTGCACCTACGAAAACGCAGGAAACTACTGAGACAATTTGTGGTGAAGAGATCAAAGGTCCAAAGCTAAAGGCCATTGGTCTATTAAGAATGGTGCAAGAGATCTAATTGTTCATTATAATGTGGCCTACAACCAAATCTCTCTCTTATCTCTTCTCTCCTCGAACACTTCCTTAGCAAAACCTTATAGCAATTTGGCTAGTTCCTCATCAAACGTTTCCTCTTTAATGCCAAACTGACCCTTTTTATCAGGATGGTAAAAAAGCCACTTTTCAAGGGTCCTTTTATATGCTTCTGAGTCATCTCCATTCCTGAGTAATTCTTCTTGATTAACATTGAAATAAAGTAACTTTTCCCAATCCCCTGTATTATCAATATAATGTTTAACATTCGGATCTAATTTGACAAGTTGCCTATTATGCAGATAATGGGTAAGAATAGTCTTGAGTGCAACTTTATTGCCCAACTTGAGAGTTACATCAAAAAGCCTATCTAACAAATCTTTGTTGTATGGATTAATACTTATTAATCTCTTAAGGAGTTCATTTAAATACCCTAATTTGGAGCATTTAGTAAGATAACTAATATATTTGGAAGCAATATTAGGATAACTAGCTGTTCTTATAAGAGCTCTTTCAAATACTTGTATTAGATATTCATGCAGATAATTCAATTGGATATAATCAACATATCTTTCCCAACATTTAAGCTCATTTACTGAAACATATGCAACATCCCAATAGTTAGTTAACCTCTTCTCAAAATCATATAATAAGAATGTTTTCAGTTGAGTAGTAGTATAAGTTTCCACCAATTGTTTCTTGAATTGTTTAGGGTTACTATGTACATAATTGAATCCTCCCTTCGCTTCTAAATCAAGAGCTATCTTGTGAAAATAACTATAATTGTATAATGGTATTTCGAGAATACTTAATAGGAATGTTTCATAAGTTTCACCAAATTTCAACTTCGGGTTCAAATCTTTATATGAATACAAGAAATCTAAATATAACTTATAAAACTCAAAGGAATGATACTGATGTCCTATAAATCGCCTAGCACTCTCAAATATCAAATATAAGTCTTCAACCAGGTTAATGGAAATTGCTACAGTATCGATTTTATATCGAAGATACTTCATCCAGAAGTAAACTGAATAGCTTAGGTAGCGAAATCCCATGTTATATATCTCTTCACATTGTACAAAGTTCCCGAGCTTGTATTCAAGATCTATAAATCGCAAATAGTATTTCTCTAATAGTGGAAAGTTATTAAGAAAATTACAATAGATCTGTCGTATAGTATCAAGATCTGACTCAGAAGTCAGCTTGGTTATTTTCTTAAATAATGGTGACTTAATGAAGAATTCCGTCCATTTTTCAAGGCTATACGGATCCTTCAATAAATCTATTGATAGTTGTTCTGCCGAAACACTCATCTATCTACGTAAATTTTAATCTCTTCTGCGAATTTCACCAAATACACTACTATAACAAAATAACTCCCTACCAGTGATTATTATTAACAGAGAAGCCAGAAACAAAGAAAAAATAATAAATGAATAGAAATACAAAGGGAATGCAACGGGAATGCAAAGTAACGAGAATCAACCCCGGGACGGGTGGTAAATGGCCGCGTGGAGTGCATAAACGCATAGCCTTTACCCCATTATCAACTAAAACTCTAATCTTATTACGGTTGTTGGTTTGGAGGTGGGGTAGGTAAGTAAACTTCTTTACACAAAACAAAGAAACGGCGTAACTCCTAACTCCTCGGTCTCCAGAGAATACTACTGGCGCGATGCGTGAATTACCCGGGGTATTGCGTGAGGCTCAACTACTGAATATTGAGCAACATACTGGCCAAATATTATCAGCTTACCGAAAATCGTTTAGGTGGCAAGCGTTTGTTTAGAACATATGAGATCTAGAAATGACCATTTCTGGCTTGTATCTTCAAACGCTCCTAGCAATGTTGTGGTAGCTATTAATCTGCAGGTCCACTTGACCATGTTAATCTGCAGGTGTATTCTTCCCTGCCTCACGTCTACCAAATGGGGTAATTATATACAATTCTCGCGGGTGTTCCGGTCGTCTACAGAACACTTCCGACCGGAAAATACAGGATAATGACAGCTAAACATATATTTGCTTAGAGTCCTCCATGAGTTTTTTCTCAAATATCAGTTTTTGGATTGTGATGGTCCTGTAAACTACAGGACCTCTATGAACCCAAGAATCACTACCGTAGCATGTCTGTGGCAACTGCTATACCCAAATCTTTCGCACTCCCTTTATGTCAGCGTCAAAAAAAAGATCTGCGTTACGTGCATGACATAATTTAAAATAAAAATTCTCTTGATGAGTTGCTATAAAAACATTATTATAGAGGGGACCACCAACCATCTGAAGTCGGGGAAGTAAATGTTGGGAGTACGTTCTCTAGCCTTTCTTTTATAGCGTACGTTAACACTTTCTTTTGTAGATCTTCTATTTCAATAGAATCTGTTTCAGGGAGCCCTGGGAGTGATTGTCCTTATGAGCCCTTTCAATTGTTGTGCATATTAATTATTCCGGACTGGCTGTAGGACAAAAAGAAAACTTAAAAAAAACCGACTCTATGCCAGCCCCATTAGGTTAAAAAGTCTTTAAACCGTGTCTGTACTATTGCATCATAATACTGGCTTTATTTTCTTTTCCTTTTTTTTTTTCACCAATTTCCTTTTAACTGGGGAACTTGAAACTATAAATAAGAGTATAGGCCCAGAAATTTTCCTCTAAATAAATCTTGGTTCTGTCAATATGGGTTTGAATATATTCGCAAGAACCAATACTTTTGGATTAAAAGGTAGACCTTTAAGAGTCGCCATTACTGCAACTGCTGTTACTGGTTTCTCCTTGTTCGGTTATGATCAGGGTTTAATGTCTGGTATTATCACTGCTCCTCAATTCAATCATGAATTTCCAGCCACTTTAAACCACACTGTCAATCAGGGTGCTGTTACTTCTTGTTATGAATTAGGTTGTTTTTTCGGTGCTATTTACGCCTTAATTAGAGGTGATAATCACGGTAGAAGACCATTGGTCCTTGCTGGTTCCTCTATCATTGTTCTTGGAACTGTTATTTCTGTTGCTGCATTTAGAGACTCTTGGGGTTTGGGTCAGTTTGTCATTGGTAGAGTTATTACTGGTATTGGTAATGGTTTAAATACTGCTACTATTCCAGTTTGGCAATCTGAGATGTCCAGAGCTGAGAACAGAGGAAGATTAGTCAATTTGGAAGGTTCCGTCATTGCTGTTGGTACTTTAATTGCATACTGGTTGGATTTCGGTTTGTCGTATGCTAGCTCTTCAGTTTCTTGGAGACTTCCAATTGCCTGCCAAATTATTTTTGCTGCTTTCTTATTTGCTGGTATGGCCCAATTACCTGAATCTCCAAGATGGTTGGTTGCACATGACCAAAAACCAGAAGCTTTGACTGTCTTGGGTGCTTTGAATGATGTTGAGCCAGAGTCTGATCAAGTTTTGGCCGAAATTACGGTTATTTCCGATGCTATCAATAGATTCGACAAACAGCAGGCTGGTTTCCGTGACTTGTTTACCGGTGGTAAGACTCAACATTTCCAGAGAATGCTTATCGGTTCCTCTGGTCAATTCTTCCAGCAATTCACTGGTTGTAATGCTGCTATATACTATTCTACTGTTTTGTTCGAAAATACTGTTGGGTTAGAAAGAAGATTGTCTTTAGTTTTGGGTGGTGTTTTCTCTACTGTCTATGCCCTCGCTACTATTCCATCCTTCTTCTTGGTTGATACCTTAGGTAGAAGAAACTTATTCTTGATTGGTGCTATTGGTCAAGGTTGTTCATTTTTGATTGCTTTTGGATGTTTAGTCTCCAAGACCGAGGAGAATTCTAAGGAGAATGCTAAAGGTGCTGCCGTTGGTTTATTCTTATTCATTGTTTTCTTCGCCTTCACTATTTTACCATTACCTTGGATTTATCCACCAGAAATCAACCCAATGAGAACTAGAACTGTTGCATCCGCTGTATCCACTTGTACTAACTGGATCTGTAACTTTGCTGTTGTTATGTTCACTCCTATTTTCATTGGTAAATCTGATTGGGGATGTTATTTATTCTTTGCTTGTGTTAACTTCCTTTTCGTCCCAATCATTTTCTTCTTCTACCCAGAAACTGCCGGTAGACAATTAGAAGAAATTGATATTATCTTCGCTAAGGCTCACGTTGACGGTAGACAACCATGGAGAGTCGCTGCTACTTTACCTAAGTTATCCTTGCAAGAGATTGAGGACCACGGTAATCAATTAGGCTTGTTCGATGAGGACTTTGAAAAGGAGCAACATGAAGTCAAGGATGAAGTCAACTCTTCTATAGAGAAGGAGTCTTCTTCTAACGACAACGGAGTCTTACAAGAAAACGAAGCTCCATCTTCTGAAGCCGATGTTGAGAAGACTGCCAACAAAGTCTAGATGTAATATAACTTATTAATAAATATACCACCTTCTATACCATAGTAGTAGAATATATTTGATATCTGTTTTCTTGAATTACAGAATTCAAAATTGTGGGGTAGTAGGCCAATACACCTTTATAGTAAGGTCTAGTCTTTCTTAGCTCTGATATTGATATCAAACCCTATGTTACTAACTAATTCTCTACTTCGCAATGTCCTTCGGTTTACTCAATGTAACACTTTCTTATTTTCTTGAACATGTGCTTCTACAATAGCACCTTCGCTCATACCATATCGTAAATATACTATATACATGCCCTATAAACTTTTATAGGCCAATATTATTGTCGAAGAAGAAGTTTGGAGTGGCAGAACCAAATAATTTCTCCAAGTCTTCGCTGAACTCAAAGTCTGTAATCGGACCAAATTCACCAGGAGAAAACGTACTGGGATCTGTTGAAGCAATTGGGTCTGCTGATACCTGCTCTGTACCTTTGACTGCATCCAGCGACATAGATATATACCCGGTGGGACCTGGTAAAAGCGAAG
Source organism: Yamadazyma scolyti (assembly GCA_003707025.2). Lineage (NCBI taxonomy): Eukaryota > Fungi > Ascomycota > Pichiomycetes > Serinales > Debaryomycetaceae > Yamadazyma > Yamadazyma scolyti. The sequence goes on along the minus strand of PPMW02000011.1, from coordinate 132,408 downwards.
TGAAAGGCTGAGCTATAAAGGAAGCATCGGAAAGCGAGAATGGTTGTTGGAACGCCTTATCTACTTGCCCATTTGCTGCAGGGTGTTGATACTTCTTGAAAAGTCCAGGGACAAAATTTTGGCATCGAAGGGACATATTCTCAAATTCTGGGTTCTTGTCCATAATCTTATACAAAGAATTGGCCTCGATAATAGATATTCCAATATTCAAAAAGATCACACATACGATGAAAGTCACTGAGTCTCTTTGGTTGTATATCTTATGTGCTTGAGAATCCTCAGATTCAGTATCAATAAGAAATCCAAAAAAATTGAGACACACGTCAATCAATAAATCTGTATCAGTTAAAGTCTCTAAACTACTCGGCCTGTTAAGACAACTTGCTAATAGATTAAAGAATGCACCAAAAGGGTAGAATATTAACCAGTTGATACACGAATGCGGAATTACATTCCTATCGAGTTTCCTAACGATATGTAAGATTGTCCTCGAACTCTCCAAAGCCAAGCTTCTGAATTTCAAGACCTCCGCATTCTTTATCTCACAATCCAATACAACGTTATCAATTTGACTTATTAATCTGTTCAAAGTTAAAAGATGAGTGAAATAAGCTAATTGAAGTGATATACATAGTTCCAAAGAGATTCTTGATTCATCTGATGTAGGTCTTTGGAAGCTATACCCGGTATCGAATTCATCATCATAGTAAAAGCGTGGTTTGAATTTGGGGTCAATGTTGTTTGCTAATTCTGACATCTGTTCATTTAAACTGATAACAGTTTTCATGATATCTCCGATACTTTGCTTGCAAGACGAGGCACTAAATAGGCGTGTATACGACTCGGACCTAATCTTCATTAATTTGTTGTGAAAGAACGCTAAATAATCGTCGGTTGCAACCTGTGCCAAGTAGCGGAGTAACAGCTTGTTATATCCATTTGCACTATCCTGTCTGAGCTCTGGTGGTATTCCCTTGCTAAAGCTAAAAAACATCAAGTCTTTTGATGAAAAGGCGGAAACATCATTCTGGTTTATTAATGGAGGTTTGCCTAATCTGTAACTTATTTCAGTATCAAAGTATTCACAATACCACCATAGTTTCCTTCTCTCATATGCTTCTTCTTCTGGAAGTCCATCGTTGGATTCTGCCCGATGAAGACCAATCTCTTGGGCCCATCTTACAGCGAGTGTGGCCAAAATGTAGTTGATACTCGACTTTATCCAGCTGGTCTCCACGTAGATTATGAATAAGAGAAGACCTTGGACCGTTCTTATTCCATCACTCATTATGCTTGCAATCTCATAATGGACTATTGCACCACAGAAGAACCTGCTTTGTAGTTGGATCAATTCGTCATTTGAATAACGCAGGATACTTGGCGGTGTACCTTGAGTATAATCTTTTGAACCCCCAATCATCCGTGTATCAAGTATTTGTGAAATACACAAGGCCAAACTGATATTCATAATGAGTAAATCTGACTGTTTGAATTTGTGAGGTGTGGGGCTATAGTAGGAATCAAATAACTCACACAAAAGATCATGGCTGCATATGTTATTTGCAAGAAAAACACCTGAGAAATAGTTCAAAAGGTCATATACCAACTGTTTATCTTCTGGAAACCATCCCTCATGTAACTGTTTCCTGGTCTCAACATCGAGAGTTTTAGTGGAGAACCAAATACTGGTAAAAATCTTGTAACATAAGGCAAACACCGTTGGGATATTCTCTAAAGCTGTTAATAAGTAAGTAAATCGCTTAGGGGTCTTATCGATAATCCAACGGGTACTCTTTTCACTGAATATATGAAAATTCGAGTGATTTCCGAAATACTTTTCTGACATTATAAAAAGTTGATGTGTACCTGTATCACTGGTCATTGGAGTATTGGGAGTTGTATGGGATTTAGAATCAGCTTCAGATTCATCACTGTAATCTATATTCACAGACTTGGAGAGAGGGACATCAGAATCGACATCATCCATTTTACCAACAAGTTTCGTCAATAGACTTTCCAATTTACCTAACCGTACATCAAGGTCATTGAAACTTTGAGAGTTGCTTCCCTTAGACCTTTTGGCTCGTGGCTTTTTGTCAGTATCCAGGGGGTATACGCACTCTCTATTAGAGTTCTGGCAACTGTTACATGGGACGTTTCCATCACACTTGACCTTCTTCCTTCTACAGAAAACACATGCTTTGGCAACTCTATCTCGTTTCTTAGAGTCTTCTAATATCGTCTCCATGGTCTTGGTTTCAAAATTATTGGTGGACTTTGCCTTCACCTGAAATCTATTTTCTGAGAAGAGATTTTATTACTAATTGTAGGAATAGCGAATAATAAATCTATAATATACATTAGTGACACTGAGGTGTATTATTGTTACTATATTTGTAATTACAGCTCCATAATCTATCAGTACCAGCTACTTTCTTCTGTATAGAGGAAAAGTAATTGAATGATGAGATACATGTCTCATATAACTACTATTTTTCTAAACATGTAATATTCAATGACAATATGAAATTAGCTTAGTCAGCACTGCAAGTATATTAATCTCTACACATATCGTATTATGTATTAAGTACAAGTTCCTATATCATTCTATGTACATTAAAAACCCAAGTTGTTGTCAAAAAAGAAATTGGGTAACTGATTGATTTGAACGTTGAACAAGTCTGTGAAGGATTCGTCATTCATAGCCAAGTTGATCAAACCTGGTGATCCGTTTGCTGTCGAGCTGTTAGACCTATCAGGCTGTGATAACCCTGGATACGGATGAGTTCCTGTTCTAGAATCATCACCTCGGTCTATAATATTAGCTAAAGATGGGTTGTAACTTGGTGAATCGCTATGATAACCAATGGTATTCATGCTGGGTTCCAATATAGACTGGTTTGGAAACTGAGCATTTATAGGAGAATTATTGAAACTCCTCAGACTAGAAGCGTTAGAATTGGATAGAAACTCCTTCTCGTCATATGAGCTCTTGATGGTGATATCTAAGCATTTGACCTTATCATTAAACAACTCCGGGGCAATCTTCAGTAACCCTCGGAATTGTTTCTTATGCTCAGGTGAAATGTCCAATTCAACTTGGCCTTGTTTCTTTAAAACTTCTCTTGTTAATTCTACAAAAACTTTCATAACAATCACACAGAACCTCAATTTAGAATAGTAAAAAGTACCAGCATCTTTGGGAAAGTTGGTCTCCTTGAAAAGTTTAGTAGAAACATCACATAAGAGCTTGACATCCAGTGCACTTTCAGGATGTGTAGGATTGTTCATACAATTCGACAGTAACATCAAGAACGCAGCAAATGGATAGAGAACAATCCAACTAAGCATAAAATCTTGCTTACCTTTGAAGTCTATTACCAATGCTAAATGAAGTAATGTTCTGGCACTTCTTACATGGATACGCCTAAACTCCGCAATGTTGTTCTTCTCGGAAGAGATTTTAGTCATGAATGGAACACGATTGGTAAGCAACAAATGGAAGAAAAATGTGAATTGAACTCTGATTATTTTGTCCCTGGTCTCTACGTCTCCAACCCCCGAGAAATCTGCAAAATCCGGATCATCGTAAAATCTTGGTTTGAATTCATTAACCATAAGGCTGGATATATATAGAGCATCGTTGTTCAATTCATTAAGTAAGCTTTCGAGGATTTCAACCGTTTGTAAATCACCAACAGCTAAAAAGAGCTTGAAATATGACTTCAATCTTAGACGATCCAATAAGTAATTGCAATAAAGAAATAAGAAAGCTAGCAGGCCCTGATCATAGCAGTTCACTATAATCTGGTGATTCAATTGAAAAGCTTGTAGTCCAGGGTTATAAAATACGGAATCTGGCCCATAAGTATTCTCATCTGCATCTAATGTCAGAAGCATAAATTTAACATCACTAAGGGTTGTCCTTGATGCGTCCAAAGAACTGATAACAGGAGGTTTTCCATTTCTGAAGCTGAACTCAATATCCAATTGCTGGCAAAGAAACCAGATACCTTTCCTTGCAGCAATTTCGCTTTTATCTAGTCTCAAGTAGCTTTCAGGTCTGTGTAACCCCATCTCTTGAGCATACCTCATGGCCACTGACAATAACATGTAGTCAATATCGGGAATACCAACATTAGAGACAGTGACAGCGAACATCAAAATAGCACGGATGGTATCCATTCCTTGACCAATAACACAGATTCTATAATAAAACAAAATCCCTGAATCCAAAACATTACTTTGGTAAACCAGAAGTTGTTTATCACTATATCTTTCTAAAATTTTACTTGGTTTCCTAAATCCTTGAAGACTTTTATCCAACCTAGCACTCAACATGAAATGAAATACACTACATATAATCAAATATTGTGAGTTTGTTAACTTTTTGTGGTTGAAATAGTCATCGAAAAGTTGACGGCATTTCTCATATTCAATGAATAATTTGAAGTATTGCAAACCGCTATGACACGATTCTAAAAGAGCCATAATAAACTCCTTATCTTCTATAATTGGTCTTTCTAATAATCTCTTCTTATTGTCTGCAGTAACCAATACAGGATCTACCCATTTTTTGATAATGGCTCGAGAACTATTATAGTATACATGTGGGAGCTTATAGAACATTGCCATTACTTTCTTTTTATCGGGTTCCAAACATTTAGTAATCCAATCCATTGACTTCTGTGAGAATACCGAAAGAAATGAATGGCTTTCAAAAAATTGTTCCCTCAAACCATAAGCAAAGAATTCTTGATCTTCATGATGGGCAGAATTTTGGGATCCTTCTGCTAGTGTTTCAGCACGGGCATCAATAGGAATAGGACTTTCTTGCTTGACATATTCTTCTGTATCATCTTCTCCATCATCTTCTTCATCTTCGTCTTCTTCGTCTTCTTCATCCACCTCATCTTCTGTTTCGCTGGCAGTTTCATACTGAGGGCTCTTGGAAACCACGGGGTCTAAAAGGTCTAACTTGTTGGATATGTTGGAGATGAAATCCTCTATTCTTCTCAACCGAGTGTCCATGATCTCAACTGCTTTGGCATTAGAGACTCTTTTACCAACCTTTTGTTTATGGGACCCTGCCGACCTGATCCGCTTACTCTTAAGCTTCTCTATGTATTTACATTCTGCTTCTTTCAGCTGTACACAATTTGCACAAGGTGACTCACCGCTACACTTTATCTTCTTACGACGACATGTTTCACAAGCCACCCTTGTTCTCTTTTTGTCAGCCTTTTCTGATTCTCCCATCTGTGCCGTAGAAGTGCAGCTGATACTAAAAATATTTTGCGCCTCGGAATCCATCTGTTCCGGTGTTCCAGAAATCGTATTCTATATTCCAGATATATAATATATGCTACACAGTAATATACATAATTCGTCATTAAGTGACACCATGTGTCATTAGAAGTCATGAAAAAAGTTAGGCAAGTTGAAGAAGTTGGTATTTACCATTACCAGTAAGTTATCTTGGTATAGGTTATTTTGACTCAAGTTCCCGTCATCCGTATTGATAATATTAGCCAAAGTAGGTTCAAGATGTTTAGAATTACAGTAAACATCTCTAACCGCTTTATCTATTTCGTCGAGTCTTGTTGGGTCTAGAATGTCATTAGATAGATTCGAATCGATCTCATTAAATAACAGGTTTAAGTTGAATTTACTAGTCAAATCTTCATTGAGTTCCTTTCCTACAACATCTATCACCACTTTGAGCATCATTCTAGCAACTAAATCGAAGGCCACAAGTTTTTGCTCAAAAATTGATGTGGGTTCCCATTCTTTAACGAGCTTATTCGATGCAAAGTAATTCTTTACTGTGTCTACTAAGAGAGACACATCTTTCGAAATTTCGGGGTTTTCAGCGGGATTGGGAAGACACACACAATGTGCCAACAAGGTTAAGAACCCCACACTTACAAAAAATGATGTCCATCCAAGCGTCATTTTTGTAGCTTTAGTGAGATCAGCTGAACTTGCCATTACTAAAATTGTTCTAGCACAATCAACTGCGGTGGTCAAATGCTTCCTCATGATATCATCTGGAGGAAAATTCTGAAATGCAGATGATCTTTCTACTATTAAGTAATGGGCCAAGTAATCTAGTTGGATGAATAAGGTAGGGAACCCAATCTTTGAGTAATAGATTGTGTCTTCAGGTGAATTTGAGTGGAGCAATCTGGGCCTTAAAGAAGGATGCATTTTCCTAGCAAACTCATCTAATCCAGCTGTAATCTCATCAAGCTTTCCATAGTACTCTTCGGGCTCTTTTTTGGTGCTTTGAGCCCTGGCACTGAATAAAATTTCATACGTCCTTCTTTGGATTTTCTTAAGAAGTAAGGTATGGGAAATGGTGTAATGAAAAAATTCTTTGCTCTGGTACATTTTCTCTATGCTACCATATTGCAGAAGGTCGCCTAAATGAGTCGGTAGAGTAGGTACAAATCTCGGCAGGCTGTCGAATTTATTTCCCCAAAGTTCCATGAATGTGGTTGTGTCATTACAATTAATCATTGGTGATCTACTGGATCTATAACTTGTAGTGATGTCAAAATACTCACAGTATAACCAAATGTTCTTACCTCTCTCCTTGTCGGCGGCAGAGAAATCTCCGCTTTCCAGTAGTCTATGAAGGCCCAAATCTTGGGCATACCTAATGAGTAAAGAAGTAAGCATATTGACAATCTGATCAGTAGGATAAAGACTTTCGACGTAAATTGTCATTAAGGTTAAGCATTGAAGAGTAGGTAAACCTTCACTCATCACAGAAACCATCTCATAATAACTAATGGAGTTATTAAAAAAATTCTCTTGTAGGTCAAATAGTTGTTGTTTAGTCATATTTTTAAGGGAAGGAAAATAACTTCTGACCTTTTCATCATCACCTCCAATATTTGCTAGGCAGAGGGCCAATACTGAATTCATCAAAATGAGATCGCTATACCTAAAAGAGGTTTGAGATCCATTATAGTAATTTTCAAAGAGTTTCCAGATAACAGCCCGTTCAACCACATGATCGAGTATAGGACACAGGTTGTAGTAAGCCTCAATAATTTCAAATACCAAATTTGGCTTTAATGGGAAATATCCTTTATTACCATATTTCAATACTATTTCCTTAGTTGGAGGATGTAACCAAGTATCTGTAGACCGTCTTAGAATAGACTCCATGAGTAAAGGGATTCTCTTCAAAGGCTCAAGTAAAAGATCATTCTTAACTTTCTTTCTAAGCCACCCTATACTAGAGACTGAGAATATGGAATATACAGAATGACAACCAAAACTTTGTTCAGACAAACATAATCGTTGAGTAAGAGAAGGTTGAGACAGATCTGTACTGGACACTGATTGTCTAATATCAACTCCTGGAGATAAGATATCGTCAGAAGAATCAGAGTCAACAGAATCATCATCACTTTTATAAGACTCGTCAGTTTTTGAATCATTTGTAAGATATTTTGATAAATGGCCATTAGTATTTAATAATAATTTTGTTTCATTAGAATCACCTTTATCCAAATGAGATGATAGTTTGATTATAACATTCTCCAACGCTTGTAATCTTTCATTAATTAAATTGATTTCATGCTTATTATTTGTCTTACCTTTACCTCTCTTTCTTCTTGGTTTTAATTCAGGATATTTACAATCTTTTTTATAATTAACACAATTTGTACATGGACTTAATCCATCACATTTGCTCTTACGCTTTCTGCAGCTTACACAAGCTGTCTTAATCCTTACCTTCTTTTCTTCCATGGGTGATTTTTTGTGTTCCCGCGAGTAAAGCCGTTTTATTTGAATTCCGAGCCGATATTACTAAGTAAATGATTTTTCTATATTATTTGATATTATTGAATGACTTTTTGGCATAGATGGATTGGGGCACGTAGTAGTGTCTATGTGATTTATTTTAAGTAATTTTGGACAACCGTGATTTTGTTACTGCCACCATTTAAGTTTGCATCGGCTGTTGATGTCTCGTAAATCTGAGCCGTGCGGTGGTGAGCTGGAGTGAGCTTGAGCTGGAGTGAGCCTGGGCTGGAGTGAGCGGCTAGGAAATACGAGTAAATAGAGCAGACAATCGAGGGACTCGGGGCTAGTGTATTGGAGAGTAGAATAAGCAGAAAACAGTGGAGAAGAGTTTCGCCAAATGAGGCCTGAAGGTTAAAACGTCAGGTTTTGCTGCCGGAGAATGTAAGAAACGTCAGATTTCTGCGGCCTCGAAAGCCGAATTTCTGTGTCTCAAAGGCCAAATTTTTCGGCCTCAAAAATTTCTGCGATCAAGTCGAAAAATTTCAATGGCGCCAAAGAAGCAGATCTTTGGCAATAAAGAAGATGCCCAATTCAGGGACGCTTTAAATTTATATAATTCAAAGCAATACAAAAAGGCATTGAAACTTGTGGATTTTAACTTAAAAAAAAATTCTCTGCATGCTGAATCATTAGCTTTAAAAGGGTGTATTTATTACCATAATGGTAATAGAGCTGATAGTGAAGCATATATAATTAAAGCTTTAAACAAAGAACCCGAGAATTATCATGTGGACCATTTAGCTGGTGCATATTATAGAACCATCGATAATTTTCCTGAAGCTGCTAAATGGCTAAAAGCTGCTGTTGATAATGGTTCTCCGGATAGAAGATTATTAGTTGATCTAGGTGCTGCTCAAACTCATATTAGAGATTATAAAAACTTGACTAAAACCAGAAGAAAATATTTGGAATTAGAACCTGGTTACAGAGCCAATTGGTCATCTAGTGCTATTGCCTTTCATTTGAATAAGGATTATAAAGCTGCAATTAGTACCTTAACTAAAATCGAAGGTATTATTAAAACTAGTTTACAAGACCTGGATATGTATGAACAAAGTGAATGTATTTTATACAAAATTGATATCATCTTCGAAAGCGGTGATGTTCAAAAGGCTCTTGATCAATTAGAAGAAGATAAAGATTGGATTAAGGATATCTTGTCTTACTATGAATATAAAGCAAAATTTTTAATGATTTTAGGAAGATTAGAAGAAGCTTCCTTTATTTATAGAAGATTATTACAAAGAAATCCAGGAAATGTCGAATATTATAACCTTTTGGAATTATGTCTTAAAACTGTTGAAGCTCCTTTAGAAACTCGTCTTAAATTGTATGATAATTTAGCCAAGTTTTATCCAAAAGCCGACCCTCCAAAATTTTTACCTTTAACTTTTATTCCAAGTACTAATCCTGAATTCAAAGCAAGAGTATCTCAATATATTATCCTGCAATTGAAGAAAGGTGTTCCAGCAACATTTGTAAATATCAAGCCTCTTTTGAAGAATAAGAAGAAGTTGGCAGTAATTAAAGAAGTTGTCGAGAAATTTTATAAAGAAACTGATTCTGAAGCTCCTATAGTTAAATTGTGGACTTTATATTTCTTATCCCAATTATATCTTTTTGAAAAAGACTTAGAGAAAGCCCTTGAATTCATCGGTTTGGCTTTGGATCATTCTCCAACTTTGGTAGAATTGTACATATTGAAGGCCAGAATCCAAAAGCGTTATGGTAAATACGCTGAGGCTGCAGAAACTATGAATGATGGACGTCTTTTGGACTTACAAGATAGATTCATTAACTCTAAGGCAACCAAATATTACTTGAGAGCAAATAACGTTGATAAGGCGGTTGATCTTATTTCCATGTTTACTAAACTTGATGAGGAGGCAATTAATGGATGTAAAGACTTGCATACAATGCAAGCTAATTGGTTCTTGACTGAGAGTGCTGAAGCTTATCTGAGATTATACCATCAATATGAAGAAGAGTTAAATCAACTAGATAAATCCGCTAATGAAGAACTTGTTAATGAAATCGCTGAAAAGATTGAAATTTATAAAGGATTGGCAATCAAGAGATTCAGAGCTGTGGTTAAGATTTTTGGGATCTTCTACCAAGACCAATATGATTTCTACTTTTACTGCCCAAGAAAAGGTACTGTTAGAGATTTACTTAAGACTTTGCAATGGGAAGATGAATTACATGCAACTCCTATTTTTGTTAGAGTAGTAAAAGGATTAACTGCGATCTTATTTGAACTTTACGAGCAACAACAGCAGAAGAAGATAAATCCTGAAGAGGAAGAAATCAAAATCAAGAAGAATAACAAGAAACAAAAGAAAGTTAAGACTAAGCTTTCTAAACAAAAAGAAAGTTTAATTGCAAGAGTTCAAAGTGAAAAAGATGATGCTGATCCTTTGGGTACTTCCTACTTGCATGAGCTTGAAAAGGGAGATATTCTTGAAGAAGTAAATGAAGTTGGTCAGAAATTATTCAAGGAAGCTACTGGTTACCAATTTACTTGGGAGCTTTCATTCAAGCTTAATTTGTTACAAGCCAAATATGTCTTATGCTTACAAGCCATTAAGAACTTGAACAATATTCTCAAGGGTAATGACAAGCACAGTAAGGTTGAATCTCTGATTAAACAATTATGTGATGCCGTTTCTAAAGATAACACTGTCAATGCAGCAATTAAGACAGTTGTACAAAAAGGACTAGGTGCTTCGTTTCCCCAGTATGAGGAGGTGATCAACTCGTACTTTTGAGCTATTAAATACAAGTAATTAATATACAAAGTAACCTTGTTAAACTTCTCTATAGTACATTCTACTAGGATGAACGCAACAAGAATATGGATATATTGAATATAGACTAAAATCATACTAGACTAGGAATTGACCCACGTATCCACTTGTGATCTCGCCACACTACTGGCAAGGTTCAAAGTTTGCTTTCCTAGCGGGAAATAACTAACAGTATACCAGATAGCACTGATTAACTGTATAATGGCAAAGATAAGGGACAAAAGGGTTGATTTCAAACCAACACTAGAAACTAACGTCATCACTATACTAGTTACAAAAGTGACCGTGAAGATGATTCTGGTAGACAGACATAAATGCAACAAATAAGGTTTGACACCTTGAAGAACACCGAAACTGACCAAGAAAAGTATGGAACCTAATGACCAAAGCAATGCAAACTTACGGGGTTTCAATGACAAAACAGGAAATAAGAAAATGCAAATAAGGTAACAACAAATTGATCCGCCAAATGTTAAACCAAAAATCAACATTCTATCCCATCTACTTAATTCAAAGTATCCTGGCTCGGAGGTAACGTAATTCTCATCGTCTTCCAAGTATACTGAGTTATTTCTAAAAGGGTTTAACTTTTGTAGTCTAGCACTGAATCCAGGCTTTGGATCTTGTGGTTGTGTAACTGGTGGTGGCAAAGGTGCCCCGTCATCTTGATTCAATGGCTGATATCTATTTGATTTAAAGAAGTTCATCTGATAAAATAACTGACACTCGCGATCACGATGGAAATTTTATTACCACACTATGGAAGTAGATCAACGTCAATTTATATCATCATACCTCGAACTCATATCATTAAGTGATGAGAAGGTAGATTTGAATGAATTCCCTGATTATAGTAATGTACAAACCTTAGGACCATCATTACCTACGGTGAAATTCCCATTGCCTAGCTCAGATACTAAAGGCAATAAAGTTAAGGTTAGTGTGAAATCCATTAAACCTCCCCATAAATTCCTGACAGAGTTAAATGATATTAAAGATTCGGATACTATATTTACTGTTAAACTGGTGTTGATAGATCAATTGAAATTATCGAATGTTAAACCTGCAGATATAAAGTTACTATTAAAGGGTAAAGTTCTTCAAGATTCAGTTGCTTTGTCAACGTTAGATAATCTTAGTTTCATGTGCATGATCTCAGTTGAAAAAGAGCCCAGTCCCAAAGAAGAGTCGGACATTCCAGAGCCCGAGATTCCAGAACCTGTAGTGGTATCCCTGGAATCATGGACGAAGATTTATAATATCTTATTAGAGGATACAAAAGATCCGGAATACGCAGCGAATTTAGTCTCTAAGTTCAAGAAAATCATATAATATACATTTAACTAAACATCTTTTTTGAAATATTTATAGACAACCAGATTCAATCTATGTTCTTCGGGTTTATTAGTCCTTCTTTCATGTAAGTAATAAGCAGAGATGCCAATACCTACCCCGATCAACGGATCTGCGTACTTTGATATCAAGTATTTGTACATAAATTTTTCCCGGATGCGCTGACAACTTCGTAGAGTGAGAAGCGACTGAAGAAAGTTAAGTACAGATTGATCTATATCAGTGAGTGTTCAGATATTAGTTATTAGTAGCTATCCCAGATGTAGTGAGTAGGTGGCTTGATTGAATTTAGTAGTATTCATACCGATCTTTATTCTACCCAATGTCTTTACCGGCTAGTAGCGAATTCCCTATATATTGATTATGAACTATTAACTGTTGAGAATCAGCTAATTATGCAGCAAGAGATTACTTTTAGAAGCCTTTTTACTGAACCTCTTTTTCATCTTATTGCTGATATTGTTATTCCAAGTAACTCCACTCATGATACTTCTATTGAATCCATAAACATCATGGATTATATCATCGCTATTTAACATTTTTCTCTCTTCTTCATTCAATTCAGGGCTTATGACCGAACTGGTTTTATTCTTGATTTTATTTCTTTGTTTAGCAACAAATGCCCTGCATTTATTGATCTCATCCTGTGAAAGTGACCCATAACCGTAGCCACCTATTTTTTTAAAACAACTATCTACAATAACATTTGGATCTATAAGTGTTTTGGGATAACTTTGCATGAACTGAAATAATTCAATTTGTTTCAGTTCTCCTCCAGTATCATATTTTTTGAACTTATCACTATCAAGACATATTTTACATAAAGTTAATGAAAATCTGAATATAGTTTTGGAACCTTCATACCACATTATATCCCAAATACGCAATACACTCTCTATAGGTAATATGCCAATAAACACAGACATGAACCAAGATGATGTTACTAACGTCACTGGTGGAAGTTTGGTTAAAATCTTATCTTCTGATAGTGTCTCACCTTCAAATGTTTTACCTAAAATAGACCATAACGATGGTATATACTCCTTAATACATAACATTAATACCCCCTGATCAGTATGAACACCTTCTAAATTGGTAGAATGGACCTTAGGGATGATTCTTTCGGTCAAGATAACAAGCATCCAGAATGTTCTCTCTTCAGTCATGAACAAAAGTAACAACCCCGCTAAGAAGTTCAATGATTGACAGTAGCCTATCTGAGGTTGAAAGTGAGAAAATGCAACCAATACTCTCCTTAATGACCTGATCATAGGCGTATCTTCTTCCTCTCCCGGTGTAGCTACTGGTGTAGCTAACATACGACTAAAATGAATATTGTCAGGAAATGTACGGTGCAAATCTCTCTCAATTACTTCTGTATCCTTATTCTTGAGATTCTCTGTATCCCTAACAATTTTGTCATAGATACCAACATTTTTATTCAATTTATCATACCCACCAGCAAAAAAGAACCATGCACTTCCTCTCCATTCTGCAGGTATTCCTTTTCTGACGAATTTCTTGACCTTATCCGATTTCGGGGGAAACCTTGTTGGTATTTGTCTTTCTGAAGTCACTGGTAACCCATTTGATTTCATTAATGATTGCCATTTCTTTTTACGTTCTATGCAATATTCACTATAACCTTCAAACCATTGATTATAACCTACATTAGCAGGTTTTCTAAAGCCATATCTATCATAATCGCCTCTATAAATCTCTTGAACTGTCTTAGTATTGATTGGTTTGATGTACAGTTCTCGTTTAACATCTGCTAATAGTTCATTATTAAGATTATCATCAGCGGTTACTTCATTATCTGATTCGTCATAAATATCCAATAAGGAATAACTATTGGAATAATCCGATAATCCTGATGGATTTCGTTTATGACTTGAATCAATTTGAAGGTTTGCTGTCATGGAATCTCAAGTCAACCTTCAAGATCCAACTACTGTTAACTATAGCTCTCTATTAATATAGATCGAGGAATCTTTTTCTGCCCGCATTTATACTGCAGAGCCACTAAGAGAGCAAACAAAGCCACCATGTCGTGGAGAAACATACGATGGATCACGAAGCTCTATCCTTCATGTGAACCCATAAATCTTGATAGTGGAGTGCTTGTGTTTAAGGATCCTGGTAGGTTTGTTTTTATTCAAGAGGCTATTTATCAGATGAAATGCTATCAAGGCTCGGTTCCTATGATGAGCACTAGTACAGGTAAAATAGGGAATATACCTTTGACAAATCTACCTATAATAACGAATTCCTGGGAAGATTTCACTACTAATGATAAGAGAGGAACTTTCAATTATAGTATAGTTCCGATTATATATTCTATTTCTGCTCTGGCAGTCACAACTTGGTTTCTAACATTATTTGTGGTTACTAGTTATACAATTAAACCATCGTTTTTGTTAAAGTCATCGACTATACTATCATCGATTTTCCTTTTAATTGTGTTTATAAGAGCTATAGTTGATACTCATCATCAGCAACGTGAAGGATACCTTTTTGGCCCTGCTTTATTAGATTCTATTAATAGTTCACTTTATTTGAATATCCTAGATTTGATTGTGGTCATACTATTACAAATTAACCAAGCTCAAGTTATAATGAGATTGTTTTCACGTCAAAATGATAAAAGAATGACCCTTGTAATAGGGTTAACTGCCAGTTTAACGTCTCAAATAATTTGGGCAATAGCTAAGTTTTATAATTTTGCACCTGGTAGTGAAGCAGGGGATATTCTACCCACTTTTATTTACCTAACAAGAACAGCTATGGCCATCTGTTATGCTGCATTGGTATCGATTTTCTTGGTAATGAAGATCAATTATATCATTGCCAATAAGCAAATTTGGCTTTTAACAATTTTCACTTTCATTTTGATCTACGTACCAGTAGGTTTTTTTGTGGCAGATGTGGCCAATGCATTTATCTATGAACTTTCAGAAATTTTCTCTGTGGTATCTTATGTAGTATGTGTGGTTATTCCATGGGAATGGTGTAATAAGTACAATCTAATCATGAAAGCTAAGGAAAAAGAAGGCGTTTTGGGTAGAAGATTTTATGAGGATGAAATATACCATTTGGACGGTCTTGAGTTGTTCATGGAAGAGTCTGAATACTCTAGTGATGATGGACAAGAAGAAGAAATCGAACCTGCCAATAATAGAAGAAAAATAAAAGGTAGTAAATACGTTAGTATCGGGGCCAATAATAAAGAACCTTCACTCATGGATAAAACGAAGAAAGCCCTTCTTGATTTCACAGATGTAATTATCGCAACTGGTTTTGCTATTCCGAGACCATCTAGTGTATCTAGTGCACATTCTCCTCCAAATGACCAACCACAAGGTTCTACAGCACAGGTAAATAATCTAAGCGATCCTGAAGAGGAAGAGCAACAAGATGTGGACCAACATGCAAGAACAAGAAGAGATATATTTGTCTACTCCACAAAGAAAGTGACGTTGGACTTTAGTGATAATGAACTGTAGTATATATTAATGAATTACTTATGACCTTTCTTAGCAATTTCTAAGCACTTTTCTTCGTATCCAGGTATATGAATGTACTCAATACCACCTGCTGCAAGTCTTGATTTACTAGTGTTATCTTTAACAAAATCATCCGGTTCTGATATGCCAACAAAACAAGTACTGATGTTGTTTTCTAGAATTCTATCAGCACAAGGTAAATTTCCGCTTAATCTGAAAGTACAAGGCTCCATTGTGGTGTATATCTCAGTCCCTTTTGGGAGCTCTTTAGAGCCTGTTCTATCAAAGTACTTTTCAAGGGCGCATTGCTCGGCGTGTGTATTTCCTGAGAGTTCTCTGGTATGACCGGTTTCTAAGATCTCACCATCATGAACTAAAACAGCCCCAACATTGAATTGAGTTTCTGTTTCACCACATTTTTCTGCCTCTTCCAATGCAAGTTCCATAAACTTGCGGTGTGGGTCTAATGCCCAATCTGGGAACTGGGTACTATACGACCACGATTTATCATGGGCTTCATATTTGTAAGCATGCAACCATAAATCGAGATCGTTAGGACCAGGATCAGTATATAAAGGGCTCTTACAAACTTGACAGAGCTCACCACTCAAAACTTCACCATCCTCTTGGGGGTGTATCCAAGTAGATACCGCACGCCACTTGCCTATATCATCCATTCGTTTGACAATTTCTTCGGTGTCACCGTGGTTGTTTTTTCCTAGTTCAGGGCCCCAAATATATTCATTGGAGTAAATGGGATCATTTGCAATTGGATGACCTAAGTATTGAAGGTGAACTCTTATCTGGTGACTTCTACCTGTCAATGGGAGACATTTTACTACTGAAGTATTGGATTCTTTATCATAAGAAACTCTATTAAAAATTGTCTTAGATTCCTTTCCATTTTCTTCATCAATCCTATTCAAACCTAATCTCGGAGCAATTGTTGATAACGGACGATCTACTTCAATGTCTTTATCTACAGGAAACTTGCCAATTACTCGGGCAAGATATTCTTTCCTTACAGTACGAGCTCTAATCTGCTGAACAAAATTATCGGCACCATGAGCATTTTTACCTAGAAACATAAGCCCACTAGTTAAACGATCAAGACGGTTACAAGGATGAACTGTCTTTCCAAACTCATGTTGAAATATTTTGGTTATGGTGTTATATCTATACCTACCGGTAGGATGTACAGGAACCCCGGAAGGTTTATCAATTGCAATGATATTTTCATCCTCAAAGACGATTTTGATTGGCCTGGAAGTAACAGCAGGCTCATGACGGTGGGTACGATGGCTTATAAGATCTCCGTTCTTAACTATAGTATCAAGATTGGCAGTTTTTTTATTTAGGGTTACTTGCCCTGCCGCGATGACTTCTTTATAGAAATCAGGTTCACGGTCTCTGAACTCATTGGAAAATATATCGAACAAGGTCCTATCCCTCCATCTCAACTTACAATAAGTCAAATAAGTGAAGAAATATGGTGGCACTCTACGAAGTCTACCATCAATAACATAACTTGCACCTTCTGTTTCCTCTTCTTCTATAGTCTTTGTATGAGTAAGAGTATTTGTAGCATCTTTATAACTATCACCACCTAATTGCTCATATGCTGTAGTTTTCACTTTGTCAATCTCTTGTTTTCTTATACGAAACCCATTAGCGTCTCTCACCTTTTGAGTCTCTCTTTCGGGAGTTTCTGATGCTGATCTTTTATATCGTTGGCTCATTCTTGTTAAAGCTCGAAGCATAAATTTTACAAAATGTGAGAAATGCGTTTATTACATCTATTATATCATACCTTGTTTTTTCAATTGAAGGTAATCCTTTTCTGTCATTACATTACCATCTTCATCTTCTACTTCTATAGCATCTTCTTCTTCCCCTTCTTTAATTCTTTCATTTTTTTTGATGACTTTCCATAATTCCAATGCTTCATTCACTTTGGTGATATTAATGAAAAATGCTATTTTACTTGGTTCGATACCTAAAAATTTAAGTCCTTTTTGATGCTTAACTGAACTGAAATGTTTTTCAAATGCTGCTCTTCCTTTGTATTCAATATTGCCACATATTTCACAACTAAAGCTATGATGTAAACCTTGAAGTTTAAATAACCAAAATGGTATAGGTGTGCCATCAGGTCCTATGGGCATATCCTTAAACAATTCTCTATCTTCATCTTCCGACTCTTCATTTTCTGTATCTGAAGGTTCGGAATCCGCAGTGGTATATTCTGATTCGTCCCCTTCAAGTTGATTAGATTCAATCATTTTCTCTCTTTCTGTCATTGCTTCTTGTCTCACTACATTATTTATGGTTTCATCTACAACCGGCTTCAAGTACTGTAATAAGTGCTTCAACCGTGATGAAGGTGACTGTGTGGACTGTGTCGACTGAGAATTTGCCGACAAGTGCTTGACGTTCTTTTTATGTTTTTTACCTTCCAAATGTCCTTTATACACTGATTCCTTATTGAAGACTTTGTCGCAGGCTTTACAATAGACTTCACCTTTATCATTTGGTTTACCATCATTGTCTTGATCCTCATCAGTTATATCTATTTTGAACTCACTCAAAGGCTCAGTCCTTTTTATAAAGTCTAGTAGATAATCACTTAATGCGTTAATGTACTGTTTATCTGAGCCTATTTCATTCAAATTTTTCAAATAATCCAAGTAACTTATATCTTTATAATGTGTCTGATGTAATTTTCGTAAGTCCAAGAATTTTCCATACTGTTCTTCAGGAGTGAAGATAGAATTTATGTCGATAGCAGTGGCAGCTTCTTTACTCAATATATTCTTTCTTTTTGTCTTAACTTTTCCTTTACGAGTTCTTGAAAAATCTTCAGATGGTGAACTCAGATACATGGAGTAATTTGATTGTAATCTATGATGATATGCAGTATCTGTAGATCTTTCACGAAGATTCTGAATAAGTTTATCAAATTCTATAAAATTAGCATCTGGATCATCAATTTTTTTAATGGAATCATGAACTACCTGTTTATCCAATGAATTGATCTTTTCAATAATGTTCTGATACTTATCATGAAATACCTTAAGTTCTTGCTTCTGTATCATGGTCTGTTTTTGGGGCTTATCTTTTACTAGTAATATATCATTCTTCAGTTTTATTTCAGGTGGAATAACCGCTGGATTCTTACGAAATCTCTTATATGTTGCTTGTCGTATAGTATCAATCTCTTCAAGTCTACTTCTTTGTAGCTCTATAAACTGAGACATGGTGATAGAGAAGAAGGAAGATGATGAGTTCAAGTTAATAAATTCGAGCGCACAGAATTTCCCTAATTGTGTGAACATGTCAGAATTGGATGTATTCTTAATGACGTACAATTGCGGTAAAAAGGGGATTGATGGAGATGCATTTATACCCCGAGTATCCAAAGTATTACCTAAAAAGCCTGCTAGTTTGTTTGTATTTGGATTTGAAGAATTCTGTTCAATATTGGATGGTTCATTCCCAGATCAATCTAATCGTCATATGATTGCTTTGAATAAAATTCTTTTGAATACACTTAGTAATACTTATTCTAATGAACTAAGATTTGGTACATTGGGAATTATACATACTGGTGCTATTGGCCTCATTGTAATCACTCCTTATGGACTGAAATTCTCTAATGTGAGAACTGCTACAACTGGTTGTGGTTATTTCTATTCATCTTTGAAAGGTGGAGTTGGTATTCGAGTAACTTATAAACCAGTAGTAGGATCTTCAGACACAGTGGATTTGACCTTTGCCAATGCCCACTTATCTGCTTATGAGGGTCAATATTATTATACTAAACGAAATCTTCAAGTTCTTAAAGTAATGAGAGCATTAGACTTTCATGATAACTATGGTTTTATGAAACCCGAATCTCATGCTTTTTTTATGGGGGATTTGAACTATAGAACTGTCAAAAATAAAGGAGAAACAATTCCTGAATTAGTATCTTTACAAGATCAGTCACTAACTATTAGTTCTAAACAGTCAATTGAGAACTTGGTTCAAAAGTATGATGAGTTGAGCCAAGGTATTAGAAATGATGAAGTGTTTATGGGATTTACTGAAGGATGTATAACATGGCAACCAACTTACAAATATCATGTAGGTACAGCTATATATAATACTAAAAGATCACCATCATGGTGTGATAGAATTCTTTTTCAGTCAACTTACAACCATACTCCTAAACTGAATGCAGCTGAATTACCTAAAATCAATGATTACAAGAGTATCGAAACATTACTTACTTCAGATCATCATCCAGTATATTTAAATATCACTATTCCCTTCAAGGCTCCAGCTTCAATAATATCTTCATCTGGTTATTTGAAAATTCTACCCAATGATCAAGTCATTGATCATTTCCACAGAAATAATGCTAGTATATTTGCAGACACTGTAAGTGGTCCCACCCAAATTTATGTTTTGCCTACAAAGATGGATCAATTTATAAATACGTTCGTTACCCCTCCTTCAGATCGTGTGATCGGATATACATTATGGCTTACTACTACTCCTAGCGGTCGGTTATTATTACTCGCCTCATTACTTATTTTGGGTGGTTTTCTATATTTTTCGTGAGGCTCAAATTGCCGATTCTAAGCGATGATTTCCGCATGTCTATATAAATAGGTGGCATGCCCCAATTTTGGATCCAAATTTATAATTATTTAATGAACAAAGCAATTTTTTACTTATTTACTTTTATGATTATGTATATTCCTATGTTATCAACGTTGGATAACTTTAGTACAGCCTAGAGATCTAGCCATTAGAGCTGCCATCGCATAGGTTTTTTTTTAATGAAAATTTTCATGCTGCTCTCTTAGGGTTTCCGTTTACAGAATGCGACGGCTGTATACCGGTGTCTGCAAAAATTTTCTTTTTTACTGGATAGAATCGTAAGACTCATCGTTGATCACCTTTATAAACTCTTGTAAATACTTGATATGGCTGCAAATTTAGCGGCCCAATTAAATTTGGCGGAGACGAAACTGGATGTAAAATCTGATGCATCAAGTGTCACAGAGGACCCTAGTATACGCAATGAGTGGTGGAATAATTTTAAGGATGGGTTCAAAAGACAGGATCACGTAATTGATGATGTCAACATGAACGATATTGAGAAGGCCAACGCTGGTGTTGAAAAGTCCCCATTGGTAAAGGACCTCAAGAATAGACACTTACAAATGTTGAGTTTGGGAGGTGCTTTAGGTACTGGGTTGCTTATAGGAAGTGGTTCAGCATTAGCTACGGGTGGCCCTGCGGCCCTTATAATAGGTTGGGGTATTATTGGTACCATGGTATTCAATACTGTCCACTCTTTAGGTGAACTCTGCGTACAATTTCCTGTGAGTGGGGCATTCTCCAGTTATGCCACCAGGTTCATAGACACATCATGGGGGTTTGCAGTTGGTTGGAACTACGCATTAATGTGGCTCATTGTATTACCTTTAGAATTGGTAGCTGCAGCTATAAGTATCCAATTTTGGAATTCAGACATAAACCCCGTTGCCTGGGTAAGTTTGTTCTATCTTTTGATTTTCGTTATCAACTTATTTGGAGTCAAAGGTTACGGAGAAGCTGAATTTATTATGGCACTTTTTAAGGTAGTGGCTCTAGTAGGGTTTATTATTTTAGGTGTTGTCCTTGTATGTGGAGGGGGGCCCACTCATGAATTCATTGGTGCCAAATACTGGCATAATCCTGGTCCTTTTTCTAATGGGTTCAAAGGTGTATGTTCTGTATTTGTTACTGCATCTTACAGTTTGGCTGGAACTGAATTAGTTGGGTTAGCTGCGTCTGAGTCGGCCAACCCTAGCAAAACTATACCTAAAGCCATCAAACAAGTATTTTGGAGGGTCTTTTTCTTCTTCTTCATAACTTTAACTCTTGTGGGTCTTTTGGTTCCATACAATTCACCCAATCTTTTTGGCCTGGGACTGGCCGTTTCACCTTTTGTCATTGCCATAAATAATGCTCAAATCAAAGTACTCCCTTTTATATTTAATGCAGTTATCCTCATTTCTGTTGTTTCAGTTGGGAACTCAGCAGTTTATGGATGTTCACGTACTATTCAAAGTTTAGGAGCACAAGGTTTAGCTCCAAATTTCTGCAGTTATGTCGACAAAAGAGGAAGACCATTAGGTGGTCTTCTTATGGCGGCAATATTTGGTTTATTGTGTTTCCTTAGTGCATATAAAGACCAAGAACAAGTATTTAATTGGCTATTGAGTATAAGTGGGTTGCTGACCATTTTTTCATGGTTGAACATTAGTTTATGTCATATAAGATTTAGAATGGCCATGAA
The DNA here is from genome assembly GCA_003707025.2 of Yamadazyma scolyti. Classification (NCBI taxonomy): domain Eukaryota; kingdom Fungi; phylum Ascomycota; class Pichiomycetes; order Serinales; family Debaryomycetaceae; genus Yamadazyma; species Yamadazyma scolyti. The sequence continues at coordinate 110,584 of PPMW02000011.1, read as the reverse complement.
ATTACAGGGACGGTCAATTAAAGAATTAGCGTTTGTTTCGGTTACGGGAGTTGCCGGATCTTTGTATTCCATCTTGCTTTTATTATTAGTATTAATAGCACAGTTTTGGGTAGCATTGTTTCCTGTAGGTGGAGATGGCTCACCGAACGCAGAGAATTTCTTTCAGAACTACTTAGGGGCTATCGTAATCGCTGTATTCTACATAGGGCATAAACTTTGGACAAGAAATTGGAGATTATGTGTGACTTTACTGGATATTGACTTGAATCATAAGTTATGATTTTAGTCAAACTTGATAGCCGATCCCAATTGTTTCAAAGTATCATCTTCAGTGTTTTCAATCATCTTCTTGCTTCGATTTCGAATCCTATATGTTAATAATATTATTTATGCAGCACATCAATGTACGTACCAATTTCTAACTTGTGAAGTGGTTAGGCCAGTGTCTCGAGAAATGCTATTGACAGCATACTTCGTAAACTTTCCATCATGTTCTTTTACATTAAAATACCATTCCTGTAGTTTGGCCTTCTGACCCCTACTGAAAATAACTCGCTGTTTCTTTGACTGTACTAATTTAGGTGTGATCACTTTAAAATGATAGTTCGAAGGGATAGGGTGACTCCACTTGCCACTCTCTGTTAATGCCTCTATGGCATCTTTCAAACGTTTTCTTTCCTCAATTAAATTATGTAGAACAGTAATCAAGATACGAATCAGCTGATAAGTACTTCTGCCAAGTTCATCAAGATTTGATACATCTAAACATATAAGTTTGCTAAAGCATTGGTCAATAACCTCTTGCATAGATAGAGAGTCAAAATCAAGGCATGATATCGAGCATGCAAGGAAAACCTGTTCCTCAAGTAAGCTGACAACAGCCATAAGTACGTTGTTAGTAGAGAAATTCATTAGGCAAACTGTGGTAACCGCCTTATCTTATCCTCCTTTCGCAGAGCGGAGATTTAGTTAGTTTAGTGCGATTACCGATAGGGAAGGATTATATTCGCAGGTTAAGAATTCGTTTTTAAATTAATTGTTATTATGGGTTTAACATCTAAGTTGAAATTGAAAAAAGACAGCAGTCAAGATTCTGTTGATAATGTTCCTCCATCGACCGACGATGTTGATGAAATGGATAATGAAAATCAATCTATCTTGCTTGGCATTATCGCACAATTAAGACCAGGTTCCGACTTAACAAGAATCACACTCCCAACATTTGTATTGGAGAAAAAGTCAATGTTGGAGAGGATTGCTAACGCATTTTTTACTCCTGATTTACTCTTAGAAGCCAACAATACTGAAGATGACTTGAAGAGGTTCCTATTGGTTGTACAATGGTATTTATCAGGTTGGCATATTGCCCCAAAAGCAGTCAAAAAGCCACTTAACCCTGTTCTTGGCGAAGTATTCTCTTGCTATTGGAAAAACCTTCCCGAGGACAAAGAAGCCTATTATGTTGCGGAACAGACATCTCATCACCCACCTAAGTCCTCATACTTCTACATCATACCAGAACTGAGAATTAAAGTTGACGGAGTTGTCATTCCAAGGTCCAAGTTTTTGGGTAATTCCTCAGCAGCAATGATGGAAGGCTTGGCAAGGTTGACCTTGGGTGAGCGCGATGAAGAGTACACAATGAATCAACCTAATGTTTATTGTAGGGGTATTTTGTTCGGAAAATTGAAGTATGAGTTAGGTGACCATACAATTGTGAAGTGTGAAAAGCTAAAGTTGGAAGCAGACATTGAATTTAAAACTAAAGGTTTTATCAGCGGTGCTTACGATGTCATAGAAGGTACCGTAAGAAACACAGAGACACAAGAGATATTATATACTGTCTCTGGTAAATGGAATGATGTAATCGAATTCAAAGATGCCAAGGGTAAACTGCAATTGAAGTATGATACTAAAACAGCTAACTTAAATAAACCTCTAGTCAAGCCTTTGGAGTCTCAAAAACATTATGAATCCCGGAAACTTTGGAAGACCACTATAGACGCCTTGCGTGATCGTGACCATGTCCGTGCAACTGAAGAGAAGTTTAAGGTTGAAGAGGAGCAAAGGTTAAGGGCAAAAGAGAGGCTCGAACAAGGAACCCATTTTATTCCCCAACTCTTCGATTCAGTTGATGATAAAGTACCCTTTGTTCTTAAAACTGAAATGGATGTTAGAAAAGAGGATCCTAATGTATTAACAAAGAATTTGTTAGACTTACACCCTATTATTGGATAGTTAGATTTGTTGATGTGCTTTATATACAGGAAATAATATGTAAACTTTTTTTAGCGCACTTCTAAGTAAAACTTTGAACATACTACTTAAGTAATGGGTAAAGACGATAATGTTCATTTATTGGAGGTTATAAACTCCAGTACTTTTGATATATCGCAATGTATCAAGTACCTACGTATGCACTCGGATAATATTGGTATCCATCATTTCCTTATACTGAAGTTATCCCGGTATACGTATGAAGATATTGAATTCTATATACCGCAATTCATTCAATTATTAGTGACATACGAGACCAACTCCATGGCACTAGAAGACTTCTTGCTAGAGTATTCAGCAAAGTATCCCCATTTCAGCCTTATTGTTTTTTGGAACCTTCAAGCATATATATTCGAACTTCGAAATGATCCAGAATCGTATTCATTCCAGACTGTGAGAAAGTTCATTAATCAATTACAGAACATTATATTCAACACAGAGGTCCCAATAAGAAGAGCGCATGAATTCAGAGAGAACTTGCACCCAGGATTAGTTGCCATTGGCACTGTTGCTGCAACTATCGCGCTTCCAAATAGCACATATTACACTTTACCTGTCATAAAGTCTCAGTCAAAACAACAAAAGGCGTTTGTATTCCAGCTAGCAAATTTCCAGAAGGCATTAACTAAGAATTTGACTATGAAAAACAGAGTTGTTTCAGCTGATTCACCCGAATCTTCCATTAAATCAGGGCAAAATCAAGTAAACCTGCCCCGACTTTCACAATCCCATAGGACGTCATCCGAGAGAAACAGTACCTCCATCGTTAGAGAGGAAATTAATCTCTCATCTGAGGATGAGCGGATGTCAATCGATTCAGTAAATCAGTTCATTGGCACTAAAAAATTGAATGATATAGAGGATAATTTGCGGATCAACACCACTATTAAAACTAAAAAATCAATGGGCTCGAATCTTTCCAGACACAAAAGCTTAGAGTATATACATCGTAAGGAACAACCCATGTCGCATTCACTTCCTGATTTAAGAGATCCTGATGATGTGTTGGTTAGACCGTATATTTCACCAACAGAATCTGAGACCTCACTTGCGTATCCACATTCAAGTATCAACAGCCCCAAGTTAGCTCCACAAAAAACAGAAGTCTCCAATATTTACTCTCAACAGAGATCTTTGTTTGCTAATTATGCAAGAAAGGAGACTGACTTCATCATGTCTTTACAAAACGTGTCGTTCAGATTATCTCAAATACCCAAGGAGGCCCGGTTGTCAGCCCTCCGTGCAGAACTTTCTATGATCAATGAAAACATTTTACCAGCCGAAATCGATATACCACAGTTGCTCCCGGTAACAAGTCATAGGAATAAAAAGTATCATAAGATTTTGAAGCTTAACGTCAACGAAGCATGCGTTTTAAATTCAGCTGAAAGGGTACCGTTTCTTCTTCTCATCGAGTACTTGAGTGACGAGTTTGACTTCGATCCTTTCTCAGAAGCAAATCAGCGCATCCTCTCGAGAAAGACTCAACAAGGAGGCGGAAGCTTAGAGAAGTCCCTCGATATTTCAAGAGAGCAGGAAATATTAGTCGATCCTGTAATGTTAGATAAAAGAGTAGACCTCCAAGGTGCATTTGTGAAGGAGGAAGCTGATTTAGGTGATATCAATGCTGTTACTTATAGATCGGTAGAACGCGACTTAGACAAACTAAAGTTACTTGATGCATCAACCACTATTACAGCTCCGAAAATAAACCACAAAGTTCAGGAAGTCCGCCCCAAGCTTCTTGCTAGCCAAATGAGGGTTGCTTCAGTGATGTTGCAACAGTTGGAAGATGCGGGTAAAGAGAAGTCGGAACAGTCCCAATCTATAAAAGCAAGAATCATAGAGTCCATGATTTCTCTTCAAGACCAATTTGAGACCATAAATTACGAGAAATTAAATGAGCTCAAAGGTGATGATCCCGGAGCTGGAGAGCGGAAGTTAGAGAATGATTTCAAGTTGGGAGAAGATTGGCAAAAGAAGAAGATGAGAATTAAGAAGTCCAGTGTCTACGGCCACCTTGAAAATTGGGATTTATGCTCAGTCATTGCAAAAAACGGAGATGATTTGCCACAAGAAGCATTTGCTTGTCAGTTAATTACTATTGTGTCAAATATATGGAAGGAAGCAAAAGTTCCTGCATGGACTAAAAAGATGAAGATCTTAATTACCAGTGCCAATACTGGGTTGGTTGAAACCATAAACAATGCTATGTCTATTCACTCAATCAAGAAGTCATTGACAGAAATTTCAATATCTGATGGCGATAATTCCAAAGGAAGGATTTTCAGCTTGCTGGATTACTTCGAGAAATTGTTTGGTCCACCCTCAACAATCAAGTACAAGAAAGCACAAGAAAACTTTGCCAAAAGTCTTGCAAGTTACTCGATTCTATCTTATGTTTTCCAAATCAAAGACAGGCATAATGGTAACATTATGGTAGACAACGAGGGACATATCATACATATTGATTTTGGTTTTATCCTATCAAACTCACCCGGTAGTTTAGGTTTTGAAGCTGCACCTTTCAAGTTTACACAGGAATATTTGGATTTATTAGGCGGTACTGAGAGTAGATATTACACAATGTTCGTAGATTTGTGTAAGGATTGCTTTAAAGCTATCAGAAAGCGGAGTGATCAAATAGTGGACATAGTGGAGCTAATGCAAAAAGACTCTAATCTCCCATGTTTCAACAATGGAGAAAATACTAGTGTGCTCTTCAAACAAAGGTTGCAGCTTCATTTGAATGAGGAACAGGTGGACAACTTTGTTGAGACTTCATTAATCCTGAAAAGTCTTGGTAACATGTACACTAGATTATATGACCAATTTCAAATGGTTACTCAAGGTATTTATAGCTGAATCAAAATTAAACCTATGTTAGCAAAAGAAAATATTCGTATTTCTCATACTGTATATAACTACACTATTTTATCTAGGGTCTCAAATTAACGCACACCCAACCCACATAATGGTGAAAGTCAGGAAGTCCACTAAAGTAAGCGTGCCTAAGGAGATGAGAACATTGATCAAGTTGCCAAGGCGAAAGGGACTTCCACGTGTGCAGCCGAACATGAAGGGAAGAAAATCAACGACCTTTTATCACAATGATTTACCCCCCATTCCCAAACCTACACCTAATCTAAAAAAGTTACTAATAGACTTTAATACGATGTCTAATGACAAGGGTTACGTAATTTCCAAATTGTCGATCAAGAAGACGAAAAAGAAGTTGAACGGCTTCATGGCTTTTCGCTCTTTCTATAGCCAATCCATTCCTGATTTCAAGATTCAAAGTAAATTATCTAGTATGTTATCGCAAATTTGGCTTACAGAGATAGATCACAGGATATGGAATAGATATGCATTCGAATATAACGAAGAAGATAGGCTAGAGGATTTCACAACCTGGTTATGCTCTGCCTCGCACATAACTGAGGAGCCTTCTCCCATAACAGAAGACATGGAACCAACTTATCCTGTACAAGATATATTTCTTCAGAAAGGTGATGATGGATATCAAGAACAAGATGAGGATAGTTGATTTGCTAATATGCACCTACATCACTGGATCTGTTACAGTTGATGCTGTGGATACGGCACTTTTGGGCCTTTTACTGTTTTCCCCTTTGTTGTTTCCTTTTCGCTTTTTGGTAGGCTTTGTAGGTCTTGTTTCACCCTCAACGAATACGTCACCCGGCAATTCATATAATTTAACATTCTTTATCAGGATGTGATGGAGACTTTCTTGATATCCTTGCCATCCTTTACAAATATTATAAAATTCTGCACATGGATATTGGATGTCCAATTTCTTGCTTTTTGCTGAAGCATCTCCAGGTTTGTTGAGATTCAAATCCAAACCTATATAGAGCTTAGTCACATGTAACACTTTGTCTTTGTCCCCGTCTTCATTTGCTGTCGTCTCAGCCTTTTCTGCGTTCAGCTTTTGTTTTGGCCTTGGTAAGTTCGAAAGAAATTCGTCGCCTGACAAAGTTCCGTAGGAAGCAATAACATCAGCTGCTGGAACATTCTCGAGTAAAAAATCATCACTAAAATCCTTAACATAGGGATGCGCAATATCGACCCCAGCTGTAACCTCCAATTTTTGAACCAAGAGTCTTAATTTGCTTTCGACTAATCCGCTCCACTTTGAGTGCTCCTCCTCATCTGCGGTGGTTCCCACAACAATACACAAATAAAACTTGTATCTGAAAAAAAAATCATTTCTCTCAAATAAGTCCGACCAAGTCTTCTCTCCTGAAATAATACCACTCAATATTTGAGCACCTCTTTCCAATTCAGACAAAATCACTTTTTGAGTGGAACTAGTAATATTATGAGTTGCGCACATCGAAGGGTACGCTGGTGTGATTATGGGCATACGGTGGTTTCTGTCATTGGCATATAAACGAGGATTCCAAACTTTTACTTGTAGAGGACCATCTTCAATAGGCTTAAGTAAAACAGGTTGGGGCCAATTCCACTTAGTGTAAATATTGAAAAACTTTTCAACAACAACTGCACCTACTGCATTTGGGTAAAGCTGACAAATTCTTGCTACCATCATTGCCCATGCAACACCACCAGGGAACCCAAAGACATTTCCATAGACTGCTCGCTGCTGTGCCCACATTTTGATACACCGAAGTGCATGCTTAAAGACGGTAGGTTTCGGAACTAATTGCAAAATTTCATCAGTAACTCTCGTACCATTCAAAGCTCTCATGTCTCTTTCATCTATGTTTTTAAGTAAATTTTTATCATCCAAGGTCATGTTTAGAGGAACTTGTGGTACATTCAAAGTAGCACAAATCAAATCTATCAGAATTCCATCAAACTCTATCTTAATGATTGGAACAAATGCATCGGGTACTGATGTGATTTCCTCCAATTCTGGACGTTTTCTAACGATAGCCTCAAAGACAGTAAAGAAATCGTCACGAGTTACATGCTTAGGCACAACCACAAGTGTATCAATGTCCGATCCAGGTCCATAAACACCTAGTCTATATGATCCAAAGGTGAATATCTTTCCACCAGCATCCCTAGCCATACCATCACTCATATTTTTATTTTTTGACACTGTGTAAACGAATTCTTGTGCCATCTTTTGAAATAAATTTAGTATTTCAACTCTTTTCCTCGTAGCTTGCTCGCTTTCAAAGGATCCTCTAAGCTTAAGCTCTGAGATTAGTTTATCATTTAACGTGTTCTCCTGGGGGGTAGGATTCTCTGTAGAAATAGGATTTGTAACCCCATAAACCTTTCCACTCATCTACTATATGGTTTGAAAGATGAATTTGAGAGTTCGCGCTAACAAAGCTGAAATGCTGTATATGTACAAGAAAGGATCAAATCTACGTAATCCACCTATTTAGTATATATCTGGGCAATTTTTGTCCAATGGCGAACTCCAATGCTCTTGATCTTAATTCGGATGGAGGATCCATTTTCAATATCATATCGGTAAGGTATATTACACTTTCTTTGTTGAGCTTACTTTTAAAACCAGATCTCGCCAATTCCTTTCGAAATAATTTGAAGACTTCTAACTTTTCGCTACTATTGAGTGACCGTGTCCTCAAAATACCCTTTTCTACAGCACTTATTACATTTCTAGTCAATTTACTTTTGGTATTAACATTTTCCTTGACTATGTCTATTGCCCTTGATGGCGTCGTCCAAACTTCACAGTAATAGGTGATATAATCTTTGATATTCTTACTGACTTCAAGTCGCTCTGATATGTAGCGTAGCAGATCAATCAGGTTGATTCTCAAAAGGAAGTTGAAAAGGGTATTGATAAATTCACGGCACAAGTCATCTCGGAATCCCAATTTCGCACCATCAAAGTCCGCCGTACTGCTAACGTACTTGACTAGCATATTGGAGACTAGAATTATTTCATCATTTCCAAGATTAGTCATAGCTTGGGCAAATTCCCGAATGGAATTGTGGTATTTTGCTCTCTTATGGGGATTAACTATTCTCACATTTTGCGAGTTATAGATCAAAAGTTTGGAGATTAGAGCCCCGAATGTTCTATTCAAAATTTGAATGTCAAATATTTTGCTTCTGAATATTTGTCTTACCATTTCAAGCATTACACTGCTAGGTCGTATCTCTTTATGCAAAAATTCACGATATAAATCAATTATATCATTACGAGATGTACCATCGATTGGTAAAAAAGTCCTTAAGTTGAGGTAAAACTCAGGGGATTTAGAAGTGGCTAACATAGCCTTATGTAAAACTATCAGAGATTCTTTATGAGACTTATAATTTCGAAAGAATCTCTCAAACACGTCACTAAAATCTCTACCACTAGTTGAAACTAATAGCACATCTAATTCGTTAATACAATCGTTATCATTACCTTTCAAGAAACATAGAATATCACTCAAAACTGCATTGCTTAAGAGGTGATGGAAATCTTGAATTATTTCTTGAACAAGTGAAGTATCGCTCTTTTCAATGGCCCGGCTCACAATATATTCTAATGACCAGCTTCTTGAAGTGTGGCTACAGTAACCTATTTTGAATAACCTGTAGGTCTCACGAGACTCTAACGCTTTCGAGATTTGTGAAATATCATGGTCATTGAACATGCTAGTGGTTCTCTCTACCAAGCCGTGGACTAAATCAACCGGAAAGTTTTCATGTATAGGACTAAGAAGAAAATGAACCCATCCAGGTAATAAATGAGGTTGTAAATGACTTATGTACAGATTAATGGGACGGTTCTTTAAAATGCAATGACGTATGAACAATAAAGTTTGATAACTGTTAAAATTGGGATCAAATCTAGTGGATTCGATATTGCTTTGAAAGTCGAGTGCATTCAGTAACGTGGACTTTGAAATCTTAAAGTTATGACACATACAATCAATTATAACAAATTTCAAAGATTGATTAAGTATGACTTTATCCACAGCTATCATTGCATCTAGAATCCCTAATTCTAAATTATTGTTGGAATTGGCTATATTTCCTATCAGAATAGTAATTTCTTCTATATCATTGATAGAACTTGTTTCATCAATTAATAATTTCCATATGTGTTCATAAAGTCCATGAAATGCTAGTCGAGATCCTAATAACTTTCGTATAGTATCATTAGATAAATCGTAATTATATGCAAAGTGAATATATAATGCAGGTGGGATATCAATTGGATTAAAACTCAATAGAGTTAAAAACTTATTATGATCATCAATAGCACAATCAAGTGCCTTTTTTATTTCAGGTTTCAAGTCCAGAAAAGTTTCCATTGAGCTTGTGATAGAATCATCATTCACCAAAGACTCAGCTAAATACCTAGATTCATCTTTCATGAATTCAAGTACAAGACTAGGAAATGACTTGATAAAATCACTGCGATGACTTGTTGATGATATATTATATGAAGAAGAACTGATAAAACATCGCCTTAAATTTATCGTAGTGACACACGTTATGATTCTTGTTGGATGTCGTATAGCACAACGATGTACTTGTGAAGGTTTGACTGCTTTTAGCATAACTACTCATTTAGATGTCAATACTTAACCGCGAACAAATTTCTGTGTTCATCATGGCTCAAGTTATCTGGAATTCAGATATAGATGTATATAATCCCCTGGTGATACCGGTTCCAGTAGCAAAGACAATTGCTAAGTATTTACAAATATCGGATTTGTTGATATTTGCTAATGTTTCAAGGAATACTTATAAGACTGTCAATGATCCTAAATTATGGATTATGATGTTAAAAGATATCGGTATTTGGGAGGAGAAAAAGGGAGAGAAAAGGGAGGAGAAAGACACGAACTTCAACGGGTTCAATGCGTTGAATTGCATGGATGTGAAGGTTTCAGAACCTCGAATAGCGAAAAAGACAGTACTTCATATATATCGATGTTTATGTATATATTATACTGATCTTCTTTCTAATAAATCATATGATAAATTGAAGATATTTCAAGACTTTAAAAGTCCAGAAGAACAATGTAAGATCCTAAATAATATGTTCAGTTATAGTAAACTTGACCGTAATGATGAATCTAGATATAATGCTCAAGAGAAGTTATCCTCACTATTCGAAATATTTGAAAATGCATTACTACGAGAGTTAGATATTCATTTTGATCTAGAAGATTTTGATACAATGAGACGGTTCGTTAATATTTTACTAGAATTGAATAATCAACAAACTTTAATCGATTTCTTCATTCAAAAAAGTGTCTTAGATAATCGTCAAAGTATGTTCTCTTTATTAGAATCAATTGAAACAGAGGAGTTTTATACAGAGGATGAAGAATTTTGGCAATTAAAGAATTCTAGATTTGAAACTTTAGCCAATGATGTTGTATCAATTTTGAACTATGAATCTAAAATTATTGATCTCATATTTCCCAGAACTATACCAATGATGTATAAAGTCAGTGAGGAACTTATATTAAATCAGTTAGGTGATAGATTCAATTCTATCATTGATTCCTCAAAATCAAAGGGTCTTTACTTGGATGTTGTCCCATATTTATATAATGTGATCAAACAGCAAGTAATCCCTAATTTGAAAGAAAGTTCTAACTTAGGTGAAGGTTACAAGAATTTGATCCAGGAACTCTTCGATATGCAATTTGAACAAGTGGTTTCAGAATATGCTAGAGAAGAAATAATTGCATTTAGAACAGAATCACATCAACAAATCTCTCAATGGGCTCGTTCAATAGAAAAGAGAGAGGAAGAAACATCTCAAAATATTTGGAGAAATGTAAAATCTGAAACAAAGAATGATTTCCTTACGAGTTTCAGAAAGGCCTTTACCGTAGGATCCTCTACAGAACAAACAGAGGAACAAGATCAAAAGACATATTCTGAAATTCAAGCAAAAGAAAAGATCTTGACAGAAAATATGAAATCAATAACTAAAATATTTAGTTTGAAACTTGCCATGGATATCTTGAATGAAGGAAGACATTCTCTCACTAGATTATTGCATTTTGAAGACTTTTCAATTGCAAGTCTAAGAAACTCAGTATTAAGTTCAGTTCAAGAAATATTTGTATCTGTTTTAGAACTGATTGGAAATGATCATTTGAGGCCAGGTTTTGATAAGGCATTATTCTATCTTCGTACTTATAAACCCTCAGAGATAGTCTCCGAAACTATCGAACCTATAGAACCTTTAATTCTTTTCTCTGACTTGGTTAATATTGCTGATCTTATCATTCAAATGGTGGAGATTTTTTACAAAGAAGAACTTATAAACCGGCATATTATCAAGAACGAAAATTCCATTTTGAATCCTTCCTTACAAAAGAAAAAGAAACTTGAAGAAATGGTTGATAACTATGTAGCAGATGGTCTCAATATCGGTTTGGACGTCTTGATAGGCGAAATAGAAAACTGTTATTCTTCTGTTTTAACCAATAGAGATTATTGTCCATCAGATGAGACTAAAGGTTACTTTGAAGGCCCTACTCAATCAGCACAGCGTGTTATACAGATCCTAGATGGAAATTTTGACTTACTCGTAGGGTGTGCTGAGAAGTCCGTTGTTGATGTCTTCCAACAAGAACTAGCGGAGAGATTTTTTCAAGTGGTGGTGAAAGTAATCAAGAAATCAACAATTTCAAATACTGGTGCTGTTACACTCATATCGGATTTAAATATTTATTATGATTGCATTTTTAAGCATATCAAAACAAACAAAAGGTTAATCCTTCCATTATTTCAGTCCCTAAAAAAAGTTGGTAATATCTACTTAATCAATGGAGATGATTCTAAGGCTATAGGTAAGCTCGTCAGCGACTTGAGTAAATTTAATGGTATCTTCAGCCAAGAGGAAATCTATGAGTTTGTACAAAGAAGAGAAGACTGGCAAGTTGTCAGAAAAGATGTGGAGAAAATAATGTATGGTTTGAGTATAGACTGTGTGATTGTGTAGCTATGAAGGAGAAATCCTGTCGCGAGTACAATCAAAGTAAATTCAAGTGGCAGGGAAGAGTAATTTATTGCATGGGAGTGGGAGCTTCTTCAGTAGGACATTTTTGATCTTATAAAGTGTAGACTGTATACTTGTGTAGCCATAGTTAGTCCGTATCAACAGAAGTATTATGAATATATTGAATGAGCTGAACTAAGCTTCAGTCACTGAATCTTCGATCTTCTGAGATGCGATGAGAATTGGTGAATGCGATAAATTCGAATTTAGCTCTTATCCTCATCAATGACTTATAAATCACTACTAAGGCTACGAAAGTCCTTATCCATACACCAGTATTCACAAACGCATGGTCCTAATATTCCAAATGAAAACACTTTGGTATTTGAACGACTTTCTAAAGCATATAAAATCCTAGAGCCAAAGAGTCCGAGTTTTAGGTATAAAGTTCCACAATGTATATCATTTTATAATAAAAGCAAGGCGTCATTCTTGGAGGATATTTTCAAATACCCTAAGATCAATGATAACCTACATCATTTGGTTTGGAGTAATTTTTGGGAATCAAGCTCTATAAGATCATTAGTGATACGTGATTTAAAGAATCTTTGGATTAAACAAGAATATGATCTTCTTAATAGAATCCTTAATGACTTACAATATCGATTGTCAATCTTCTTATACACTGAAGGACAATCAAGTGATGACCTAGCTAATAAAATAATAATATTTGCAACATTAAGTGGTGAACCTTTAGTGGGATGTTCGCTATTATATTCTACAATAAAATCAAAAGTACATATACTGAAAAAAACTATAGAAATAGTATTACAATGTATGACTGGATATAGAGGTAGTTTATATCACCATTATAACTTTGCATTACTCAAGCTCATCAATACTATTGGAGCAGAACGTTTGACAATTTCTGAAATATCGAAAATTCTTGGTTTTACACTATTATGGAAGAATGATGCTTATTTCGCTAATTTGATTTTCGAAAGAGTAAAGCAAAGAATAAATGAAGATATAGATGAGTCCTTCCAAGAAACATTAAAGCAACTAATAATAAAAAATATCGAGACATCTCAGACTCTGAGAGCCTTTAAGATCTGGAAGGATTTAACCCATATTGATAGCATAAAGAATGATCCTGATATTTACATCCAGTTCATAAAATACTTAGAAGATCCATCTGAATTATTTGTCATTAAACCAGCAAGTTATGAACCTGAATATGTTGATGCTTTATTAGAGTATTATGGAACTTCAAATAAAACTACAAAAGAATTTCAGACTGCACTAAGTAATATTCGTCCTCCAATCAAAAGACTGACATTGTCTGTATTACTTAAATGTTTCCTCCAGCAAGACAAAGATACAGAGTCAGAAAGAGTTTTACTGTTAATCTTGAAGTCTCCCATCGGATTAACAACAGACGATTTCAATGAGATCATTAACAAACTCTTGCAGAAGGGTGATATTGATCAAGCAATTCAAATCACCCATGAATCAGATCCTTTTATTTCCAGTAAAGCATACATTTCAGTATTCCAGGACTTATTAAGAAGAAAATCTGCTGCTCCTGAAAATAAGAAAGAGAGTGAACGGATGAAGATGTTTGTTCCCACCATGACAAACTACTTGAAGCAATACAAACCAGTAACGGACCCAATATTACCTATGGTAGTCGACTTCATCTCGTCTCAGCATCAATTCGAAGGAAGGGCATTCTTAGGTGCTGTGCTTAAATCTTTAGAGATTTATAAGACGTGGAATGATCGAGGAACACTTCCTGATCTAAGAAAGTACTCGATCGATAACTGCATCTATGATGTGATGGATGTAAGTGTAAAATCTGTAACTGATAGTCTAATTATTGTATTAGATAGGGCAGTGTTGCATGACCAAATTGAGTTGGTTAAATATTGTATTGGGGAGTTAAGACAGTGTGGACTCTTACTCACAGATATTCTTAGTAGGATTCAGAGAAAGAACGAGAACTTCATACCCAAATACTTTGAGGGAGTAGAGAGATACTTGAGTTGACCTGTAAATATTTGATCGTCTGACTGGCCCATTATCTGCTACTTCATAGTCCGAATTCACCGCCGGCTCAGCTACTCCATAGTTCGAAATTACATCACCCATGTACTCTGCTACCAATTTTCAATCACGGCTGCATGTCTACTACATAGTTCGAATTTACGTTCATTGCTCCTCGGAGCCTATATACACTACTTCTCTTAAATACTACTTCTTCTTCAGCAGTTTCTTGTCAAACAACTTTCCCCCGGTTACAACTTCCTTGGCATTCTGGCCCATCAACTCAATAAATGCATCGTTAGCCTTGGGTTTTCCTGGTTTACCACTGTCATCAACCTCACTTGAAGCTTCATCGAAAGAAGAAAATCTCTGCTTAAACTTATTAACTTTACCAGTAGCATTTGGATCAGTGGTTACCAAATCTGATCTATTAGGATTCCATAACACACTACTTCTTTGATCATTAATCATCCTTATTTCATCTTTTGGAGCTTGTGATCTTCTCTTAATTACTGACCCATCACTTAATTCAACTAATGTCTCAAACTGATGAAAAATAGTAGGCCTAGCTTTACCCAACTTTATTTTCCTCATGACTCTTCTATTAGATAAATGAACGTCTCCTGCCATATTAACTGTGCTTACACTCCTACTAAATATCCTCTGGCCTTTAAACATCTTGACTGAAAAATCTGGAAAAAATTTATTTTTGGTGAGGAAAATTTGTTCAAACTTCGACTAAAATTTACAGAGGCAATACCATGGCATTTTCTAGTCAAACACCAACTATAGTTGTGTTAAAGGAAGGTACAGATACATCACAAGGTAAAGGACAAATCATCAATAATATTAATGCTTGTTTAGCAATTCAAGATACTTTAAGACCTACATTAGGTCCATTTGGATCAGATATACTTATTGTATCATCTAATGGTAGAACTACTATTTCTAATGATGGAGCTACAATTCTTAAATTATTGGATATTGTTCATCCAGCTGCTAAGATGTTAGTTGATATATCTAGAGCTCAAGATGCTGAAGTTGGTGACGGTACTACTTCTGTCACTATTTTAGCTGGTGAGCTTTTAAAAGAGAGTAAAGGATTTATTGAAGATGGGATCTCATCTCAGTTAATTACTAAAGGATTAAGAACTGCTTGTGATTTAGCAGTTAAGAAGATTAAAGAAATTGCTATTGAGGTTAAAAAAGATGATCCTAAAGAGTTTCGTCAATTGTTGGAAAGATGTGCAACTACTGCTATGTCATCAAAACTTATTAGTCAAAATTCTAAATTCTTTACTAAAATGGTAGTTGATGCTGTTCTCACTTTGAATCAAAATACTTTAGATGAAGGGTTAATTGGTATAAAGAAAGTTCCTGGTGGTTCAATGGAAGATTCATTATTTGTTGATGGTGTTGGTTTCAAGAAGACCTTCTCTTATGCTGGATTTGAACAACAACCAAAGCAATTTAATAACCCTAAAATCTTAAACTTGAATGTTGAACTTGAATTGAAAGCTGAAAAGGATAATGCTGAAGTTAGAGTTGAACAAGTTCAAGATTATCAAGATATCGTGGATGCTGAATGGAAAATCATTTTTTCTAAATTAGAAGCCATTCATGAAAGTGGTGCTAATATCGTTCTCTCTAAATTACCAATTGGTGATTTGGCAACTCAATATTTTGCTGATCGTAATATCTTTTGTGCAGGTAGAGTTGCAGCAGAAGATATGGATAGAGTTATTCAAGCAGTAGGTGGTACAATTCAATCAACGTGTTCTAATATAACTGCTAAAGACCTTGGAACTTGTGCTACTTTTGAAGAAGTTCAAATTGGATCAGAAAGATATAATTTATTTAAAGGCTGCCCACAAGCTAAAACGTGTACATTAATCTTAAGAGGAGGAGCTGAACAAGTAATTGCCGAAGTTGAAAGATCTTTACATGATGCTATTATGATTGTGAAAAGAGCTGTAAGCCATAGTACTATTGTTGCGGGAGGAGGGGCTATTGAAATGGAAGTATCTAAATATTTGAGAGAATACGCAAGATCCGTCGCTGGTAAACAACAATTAATTATAACAGCATTTGCTAAGGCATTAGAAATAATTCCTAAACAATTATGTGAAAATGCAGGACTTGATGGAATTGAATTATTAAACAAATTAAGAAGTGCCCATGCCAAAGGTGAAGTATCAGTAGGTATAGATTTCCATAAAGAGAACATAGGAGATAATATGGAAAGTTTCATCTGGGAGCCAGCTTTAGTTAAGATTAATGCGCTTCAATCGGCTACAGAAGCTGCAAACATCGTTCTCTCTGTTGATGAGACTATTAAGAACGAGGATTCCAGTGAGGGTAGAGGAAGGGGAGCCTACTGATACCCACGGTCTCGAATTTCAGTAGCCGTACAGTAAACACCGTAAATATACAAACACCAAACATGCAACTTGCATATATTACTACAATCACGGTATTCATCATACAATCACAACAATCAAAAATCCTACTCCGTACTTCCTCTACACGCAGTACCTGCACCTCCTAGCCCAGCGCGACGCGATTGCGCGTAATCGCGAATATTTTGCAGGTACTGGTTTTTATACAAGTCACATCCTGTTTTTGACGATACCCGCCAAAAATTAGTAGTGATGGATAGTAGTTCGTACGGCTTATATGGACCACCACAGCGTATTCAAGCTAGGCGATACCCTTCTGAGCTTGAAAGTATCGAGACAAGGAATAATAATATCCTTATAGCTGATTATAAGCAAGATATCAAACAATTTTTGGCTAGACTTGAATCTAATAATGATATAAACCCAGCAATGATCGATTTACAACCAGAGATTCAGTGGTTTATGAGACCGTTTCTCTTGGATTACATTATAGAGCTTCATTCTTCATTCAGACTTCAACCTCAAACATTGTTTAAGTGCTTCAATATTGTAGATAGATATTGTGCCAAAAGAATTGTATTTAAGAGGCATTATCAACTTGTAGGTTGTACAGCTTTATGGATAGCTGCCAAGTATGAAGATAAGAAATCAAGGGTACCTACTTTAAAAGAACTTGCTATGATGTGTAGAGATGCTTATGATGAAGAAATGTTTATACAAATGGAACGTCATGTTCTTGCAACTCTTGATTGGTGTCTAGAACGTCCAACTCTTGAAGATTGCCTTCAATTATCTATTGAACTGTGTATTAGTAACGAAGATACTACTCCAATACGGAATAAAAAATCTTTTGCTAGTCCTACTTCACTTACATCAGCGGCAACTGCTATTTCACGTTTCTTATGTGAATTGAGTCTATATCATAGAGACTTTCTTAATTATGAGGCTTCTTTAGTATCGTCTGCTGCTACTTTACTTGCCTGTTCCATGCTTCAAATCCCTCATGGCGCTAATTTCTTACGTAAACTCAAAAATTCCATTCTGTCAATGCTAGACATTGAAGACAGAGAAAATATTCAGCCAAAAATCGTGGGACTGTTTCTTTCCGGGTTCGATGAATTGACGTTGGCAAAAGTACGAAAGATCGCAATGATGCTTTCCTGTCGGTTAGAACAAGCAAGCGATGTTCTTGTTTCTAAATATAAGGCCTTGGGAGTAATACTGGTAACCCAAAATTTTGTACAAAGAAACTACGCTTGCCTTCAGAAATTGAACTCCCATGAAGAAGAGATTGGTCAATTAGATGATAATTTGTTGTATAACTCTCAGTACAGTATGGTTGCTGATATACTTTTGAGTATACATGAGCCTTTTGAATTACATGATTCTGGCCCTGTAACTCCACCATCTACTTCCAGATCTGTGTTCTCGGAATTACCCAATTCATCTCCTTCTTTCACTACTCCTACAGGATACCACCTAGAGAAATTTAGCTTCACCCCCGAGAGGCCGTCTCCAATATTGGAGATAAGCAAGCATTGATAGCATATACCAGAAGTGTGTAGAGCCTATTACCTGTAAGTAGGGTCTTGAGCAGTTCACATCACATTAATCATTACATATTCCTAGGTTGGTCGCTATAGATTCATGGTAGCCGGTGGGCCCTATAGTTCATAATGCATAGTTAATTATACCTCATACTCGTCAAGTATAGTCTATTCTCTCAAACCAGAGTCTCGTCAGCACACTCAAGTGTACTCTACGCGTACTCTAAGTGTACTCACAACTACCTCTGCACACTACCTTATTGTGTACCTGCATATTATCTAACTTATCAAGGGCTCCTTTCTATTCGTTGCATATGTGAAAACTTGCCATGCCCTTATGTTACATATCATCGTTGCGCCCATTAGACCAACCCATATAGTTTGTCATCCCTATACCCACCTCAGCTCTCCATCACATCTATCCATTACACCAGCTCTCACTACCTGCTATTCGACTGTTTTAGGCCAAAATCCAACACGGTTTTCCCACGACCATTAACCGAAAAGTAAACAATTTGGCGTTTGAATTCTCCTTATTATTGACCAGTGGTGTTGAAGAAGAAAAGGAAGTTAACATGGCAGAGGATGAAGAATTCACCAAGAACTGGGTGTGGATACCTGATGATGAAGAGATCTTCATTAAGGGATATGTCTTGGATTACTTAACGGCCCATAAGTGTAAAGTTACTTATAAGAAGAACAATAAAGAGATCATTAAAGAAGTGGATCAAAAGGAGTTACAACCTATGAATCCTACTAAATTCAATAAATGTAATGATATGGCAGAACTAACTCATTTGAATGAACCGTCTGTTATTTATAATTTATATTTAAGGTATATGGATAATCTAATCTATACATATTCTGGTTTATTCTTAGTGGCTATTAATCCATATAAGAGTTTACCCATATATAATATTAACCAAACTTCATTTTCTCAACCTCATATCTATTCAATTGCTAAGATAACTCATGAAAACTTGGTCAAGAATTCTAAAGACCAATCAATATTGGTTACTGGTGAAAGTGGTGCAGGTAAAACCGAAAACACGAAGAAAATCATACAATACCTTTCTTCAATAAATTCACAAAGTTCTATAGATGATAAGATATTACAAGCTAATCCCATAATGGAAAGTTTTGGTAATGCTAAAACTATCAAGAATAATAATTCTTCAAGATTTGGTAAATTCATCAAGATATTCTTTGATAATAACAACCTTATAGGTGCAAATATTAATTTCTACTTGCTTGAAAAATCTAGAGTTATTCATCAACAACAAGGTGAACGAAATTATCATATATTCTACCAAATGTTAAAGAAATTTCCTAATCTAGAAAAATTCGATTTGGTGAATGATATTTCAAAGTATAAATACTTAACTGTTGATAATGATCAATTAGAAGAAGAAGACTTGAATAGCTTAATGGAAAGTTTCAAAATAGTGGGGTTTAATCAAGATGATATAGATAATATTTTTACCATTCTAGCCCTTATTTTACATTTAGGTAATATTGAATTCAATAACCTTAAAAGTGAACAAGCAACTTTCCATTCGAAATCACCCATTAGTTCCATTCTAAAACTTTTAAAAGTGGAAAAATCGGTATTTGAGACAAATTTACTTTCACCAAAAGTTAAAGCTGGTAGAGAGTTTATCTCTAAATCAAAAAAACCTGCTGAAGTAAAATTTTTAATAGATTCGTTAGCAAAATTCCTTTATGAGACTTTATTCACCTTCATCATCAATAAAATAAACGAAAGTTTGAACTTGAAGGCTGAAAACTTACATCAACAAAACTTTATTGGAGTTTTGGATATTGCTGGTTTTGAAATTTTTAAAATCAACTCATTTGAACAATTATGCATTAACTTTACTAACGAAAAGTTACAACAGTTCTTTAACCATCATTCCTTCATTCTAGAGCAAAGCGAGTATCTAAAAGAAGATATAAAGTGGGATTATATTGACTTTGGTAAGGATTTACAACCCACTATTGATTTGATCGAAAATGTCAAAAAACCTGATTTTGGTATTTTGAAAATTTTAGATGAAGAATGTATCATGCCCAATTCCAATGACAAACAATTTTTGGATAGATTATTATCGAATTTCAAGAAAAATCCAAAGTTTAAAGCCAATAAATTCAAGAGTGGATTTATAATTAACCATTACGCTGGTGAAGTTGAATATAATGTGGACAACTGGTTAAATAAGAACAATGACCCTCTAAGTGATTCTTTACTTACAATGTTAAGTAGTTCCGAAAACAAGTTCATCCAGAATGCTGTCAAAAGCTTAGTTATCAATAAGAAATCCCTTTCCATCAAGTATAAAAAGCAATTGAGTGACTTGATGGATGAATTAAATAATACAGAACCTCACTTTGTAAGATGTATTTTACCCAATTTGGAAAAGAAACCCAACAAGTTTGATAAGTCTTTAGTTTTGAATCAATTGAGATGTAACGGTGTCTTGGAAGGTATCAGAATCACTCGTGCTGGATACCCTAATAAGATGGTATTTGACGATTTTTTCAGAAGATATTCAATCTTGAATGCCAAAGAATTGTACACCAAAAATTCCAAAACCAATTGTGAACTCATCTTAAAGCAAATTAACTTGGACCCAGAGACATATAAAATTGGTATTACCAAGATTTTTTTCAAAAATGGAGTTTTAGGTAATTTGGAGGAGTTGAGAGATTTGTCAATCAAATCTATTTTCCAAAGCTTCCAATCTATCATCCGAGGCAATTTATCAAGAAAATACTTTCAGGCTAAGATCACTAAGATACAGAATAGTCAATTAATTGCAAGAAATTTCCTTAAGATTAATGAGTTCAGGGTAGGTAAATCACAAAGTGATTTATGGTACAACCTTTTCACTCATTTGAAGCCGTTGCTAGAAGATTCTATCAAGGTCTTGAATTCTAAAGAGATGAATGAAAATTTGAAAGAGATAAATTTGAAGCTCAAAGACCTGGAAAAGCTCAACAAGAATTACGAAGCTGAACACAAGAAGTTGAGTGACAAGGTCGTGGAGTTAAGTACAAAATATGATGAAAATGTCATTTTGGTTAAAGAAAAGGAGTCCATTATCAAAAGTTTAAACAAAGAATCCTCCAGCAAAATTCTGATCTTAGAAAAGAGTATCAAGAAATTGGAAACTGAAAACGCTGTTTTGATGACAGAAAAGGCTAGGTTAGATGAACGCATAGACTCATTGCGAAGCAAATACACCGAGTTAAACAAAAAGTATGATGAACTCAATAGTAATCATGCTGACTTGGATAAGTCTCACAAAGAGATTATAGACTCAAAGGAAGGAATTCAAAATGAGCTTGAAGCTGAAAAGGCTAACCATTCCAAGTCTATAGACATATTGAAGAAGCTGAAGACCAAAATCGACGAGTTAAAGTCTGAAAAGAGTTTGTTGAAACAACAAGTAACAGAGCTTGAATCATCTAAAAACGAACTAATTCTTTTAAAAGAAAAACTCAGTAAGTTGACCCAGGAAAAGGAGGCTTTGGAAGTTTCATCCAGAAGCTTGGCAAACTCTTCCAAAGAATTGGAAAAGGCGAAGAAAGAACAAGCTGCTTTGGCTAAAAAGGTGGAACAATTGACCCAAGACAAAGAGCTTTTAGAAACCAAACTTAAAAAACTGGAGTCAGATCATCAAGATGTCCGAAGCCACTATGATTTGTTGATCAGTTCTAATAAACAATTAGAGAGTGGTCATTCTGATATGAAGACCAAATTCGAAAAGCTACTTCATGAACACAAGAGTCTCACGATGAAACATGAGACTTACATGGCGGAACAGAAACAAATGGTTGAAAATAATGAACAAAAGATAAAGCTTTTGACCAAAGATTTGACAGACAAATCAGAACTCACGATCAATAAGCTCAAATCTAAGAATGAGGAATTACAACAACAAGTCAAAGATTCGGCTTCTGAAATTTCAGCTGTCAAGAATAAATTGGCAGAATCCTTGGAGTCTGCTAAGCATTTGAGTGATGTCGAGAAAGATTTAGTTACAAAAGAAAACAAAATACGTGAATTAAATGATGAGGTCAAACGCATACAAGAACTCAATGGAAGCAAAATAAAAGAATATGGTAAGAAAATACTTGAACTTAATGATGAGCTAACGGCTATAAAGGAAGAAAAAGAAAACCAACCACCGAAGCAGCAGGTAGAATTTAATCAATCCGTTATGGCAGATTATTCAAGTTTGAAGTTAAGGTTAAACGAAGTCAATGCTAACTTAAGAACAGAAAAGTTTGAAAACCAGAAACTTCAAGAAGAAATTTCTGCCTTGAGATCCAAATTAAAAGAATCTCCTACCAAGGCGTCTATGAGAAGATCGATTGCAATTGGAGAAAATCCTAACTCAGAAGGTAATCAGTATCTATTCAAACAAATTGAGGACTTGAAGATCAAGCTAGAACAAGAGGAATTGAATAGTGTTAGGGCCGAAAATTATGCAATTGAGCTTCAAAAGAAGTTGAATAAAGTACAAAACACAAGAGGCTTGAATTCGTCCATTAACTTTGAATCTAAGTACCGTGAAAGTCAGTTGAGGATAAGTGAGCTAGAGAATAAGTTTTCAAACTTGTTTGAAAAGGTATCACCAGATACAACTCCGACGAGGCTCATAAAGTCAGAAAGTTTTGGAAGATCGACACTAATCAACAAGACATTGGAAAGTGCCAACCAGGATTTTGTCAAGATATATAACGATATTACTAGAACCCTAAAGTCTACAAGAGAAGAGTTGACCAATTCTAAGCTGGAAATCTTGAGGTTGAAATCCTTATTGAGAGACAGTGAAGATGAACTATACCAAATCAAACGGGATCAACACAAAGTATCAATTGAAAACTATGAAACGGAACTTGCACAACTTAAGGTTAAACAAGACAACCTTCAATTAAGGAATGACGATATGATTAAAAGCCTTGATCTCTATAAAAGAAGAAGTGATGAATACTACAAGAAATTGGAATTGGCTGAAAGTTCCATCAAAATCAGCAAACAACATGAAGATATTGCCAAAAGGCAATTAGAGGAGTTTAAGACAGAATTCAAATTGATCAAAGATGAATTAAAGGCAAGTGAAATTTTGATTAAAGATTTGAACAAGGAGAAGTCGAAGTTCGTTCAAGACTTGAAAGACAAGGACTTTAGAATCAGCACCTTAAACGACGAAATACTGAAGTTGAATGATAAGATTTCTTATAACAAGAAAGTGTTTGAAAATAAGGAACTTACAGATGGGTACAAGAAAGAAATACAAGACTTGAATAATGAGCTCACCTTTAAAGCCAGCAATGAGTCTAAGTTGATCAAGGAAAACAAAAATCTCTTATTGGACAATGAAATCTTGACCAAAGAAAAAGAGGAAATTGAAGCTGATTATGAGATAAAGCTAGAAAAGATTCAGGAGTTGGAAACAAAACAAGATGAGTTGAATAAAAAGATAAGAGTATTAGAAAATGAAAAGGCTATTAATGAAAGAAAGATTGCTAACAATACAAAGCAAATTACCAATTTGAAGGACTTGATAAGTGATTTATCTTTGCAAAGAGATGAATTACTTGAGGAAAAGGACAAATTGGAAGAAGCAAATTTGGTCTTGAACCAATCCCTAGATGATAAGAATCAAAGCATCGACTCATTGAACGTTGATATCTCCATATTAAGACAGCATCTCGATAACCAAAGACTTGAAAGTAGTGAAATTGAGAAAGAGTTGAAGAGTTCTAAGACATCCACAAGTGAAGATATGGCTACATACGCTAATTTGAAAAAAGATAATTTAGTACTTTCCCAAGAAAATGACGCTGTACAAAAGATTAATAATGAACTAAGATATAAGGTGCAGACTCTCGAAAATAAGTTGTATAATGACGAACAAGTCAAATATTGGGAAAACAAAATTATTGAAATGAACCTGAAATTGGATGATTCTAATGCAGAAAACTATAGGTTACAGAAGAAAATAACGAGCCATGAACTGGAAATCAAACAATTGCAAATTAAGAATAACGGTGATATGAAACTTATCAAAAAATACAATGACGAAAACTTCGAAATGAAGAATAAGTTGTACAGCTTGACAAGTAACTTGGAAATTCTCCAACAAGAGGATATTGAAAAAGACTTGAAATTGAAAACAGTTGAAAGAGACAATTTGGAAATAAAAGAAAGAAATTTGATCTTAGAAAGAGAAGTGCTCCAATTAAGATCAAAGCTAGGAATTTGAATAGAACTACATGTAATTTAATAAATGTCTAATATCTATATACAATACTCAAAACCACTTCTTTTTTCCAATTCCAAAATGCTTGAAGATATAATCTAAGTCACCAAAAGCTTCTCGGTCACCTTGCATTACAACCGATGGCGGTGAATGTATCACTTTTTGAACCAATTTTTGAAGATCGCTTATTGTGAATTCATTGATCTTGTTGATCATCTCATCAATGCTGACAAGTTTGTTTTGACATTGAATTTGCCTTCCCAAATCTTCCAATGTTGCTAATTTGCTCTCAACGTTATATAACAAGCTGGAGATCAATTGATTCTTGGCTCTTGTGAATTCCAGGTCGGTTATTTTGCTGTCTTTATCCAACAAGGAAGCAAATTCATAAGCTATAATTTGA
The DNA here is from genome assembly GCA_003707025.2 of Yamadazyma scolyti. Taxonomy (NCBI): domain Eukaryota; kingdom Fungi; phylum Ascomycota; class Pichiomycetes; order Serinales; family Debaryomycetaceae; genus Yamadazyma; species Yamadazyma scolyti. The sequence continues at coordinate 85,706 of PPMW02000011.1, read as the reverse complement.
GGCATCACATGGGCTGCGTTAGGTGAAGCACTTATGTTAATGCCAAATAATCCAGAATCGACATATGAATGATTGAAACTAGTACAATTGTCAACAAATCCATATTGATTCAACACCCTAGTATATAATCTAGCAAACATACCTTTTCCGGGGCCACCGGCGGAAAAGGATGAGCCACCGCCTAACAACTTTTGAAGGATAGCTAATCCGTATAAATCATCAGACAGCATTCCGCTAGTCTGAAATCCAATTTGCATATGATACAACTCTGGCAAATTAGAGAAGAGTGGAGGTTGGAAAGGAATGCTTATTTGACCACCTTTATATAATGGTTTTTCAATTGAAGTGGAAGCTGGAGGAATACCATTGTATTTTAAGTGGCTGAAATTAGATTCAACCATCTTAATGGCTGTCTCGTGTGCAACACCGATCATCGATATGACAATGTTCTGAGGCTGATAGAATTTCTTATGGTACTCCAAAATCTCCAGCTTACTGACTGAATTTAATCTCTCTTGTGGGCAGTATAATGGGATACCTAATGTATTATTTGGGAACGCTACTTGATGCAATAATTCAGGTAACCTCACATCCGGCTTGTGAACCATTTCATTTATTTCGAAGCCTATTGCACTTCTTGCTTCTTCGAGTTCTTGATCGGTAAATTTGGGGTTCAATACAGTTTCGCTAATACAATTGAACATACGATCCACATCTTTATTGAAGGTTGAAGCCTGATAAATCATCAGCTCTCTTTGGCTTGAGCACATGTAATGACCTCCTAAGTCTGATAATTCATTTGTCATACTATTGCCATCATATTTAAGTGTAGACCTCCAAGCCAACCTGTCAATAAAATGTGTGATACCAGGTTTGCCAGGATCTTCAAATTTTGACCCCGCATCTATATAGGCTCCAACTGCACTGAAATGACCAGGAGTCGAGTCCGTTATTACCCTTACACCATTTACCAATGTGCTTAACTGGATATTAGGGTTATATGGATTAACTTTAGATGTACTTAAGAATCTTTTGAACATACACAGATTTTTAACTTTTTTTTCAATCTCATTTTTGATGGCATGGTTGCAAATATTAAATTATTTTCAGGAATGTAGCTTACTGAGAAATTGGCATTTACATTTGTCAAGGACAAGTGAAATGATAGCAATATAATTAGAGTGTTTGGCTTTTCAGGTATTTTGAACTTCTGTTGTGGGTGTTGTGTGTGTCCTGGTGTGGGTGTTGTCCTGGTGTGGGTGAAGTTTTTTGAAATATATGTAACTAATTATGTAATTATGCCAGTTCTATGAAACTCACTGATCTACTTTGTATGTGAAAGAATAAAAGTATTTGTACTATTTATCAACAATTACTTGTATGAATTAGCTATTACTGGATATATCTCTCATACATGTTGACTCAACTGAAAAATGGAAGAAGGACCTTAATGGGGAGTATTCTAGTCAGAATATAACCTATATATGATTGGGAGGTTTATAAAAGCAAATCTATTCTATTAACACAAGCAACTCCACCTTTTCGTATCATTTTGCACGCTGAAGCACAATCGAAGCCATGGGTTTTATCAATCACTTTTTGGTCCACTCTTTCTATTTTAATACTTTAAGCTCCTTGACAATTCTTGACCGGTAATCATCCTCTTTTTATAGTATTTTTCTTCCATTCAAGAATAATACCTGGTTATCATAACACAGAAATAACTCATTCAATCGATAATTCAACCACTTCTGATTCAAGTCCATTTCATTTTAACCTAACTCTAGTATTACATCATTGCTAATAATAGTTTGTATATGTGTTTCTGGGAGTCTTTAATAGACACTACTTTCCGATATAGTGTAACGGCTAGCACGGTTGCCTTTCACGCAGCAAACCCGGGTTCGACTCCCGGTATCGGAATGATTACTTTTTTGCGGATTCGTTTCTTTTTAGTTTTTCCGTAAAGTTTAAGATCTTGCGGCTGAACAGCAAGGCGGCATTACTGATTTGACATATATAGGCAACCTTCATCAACAACCCAATGACAACTTATTTGGTCTTGTATATATAGCGAATGTACCAACATCATTTTTTTATTTGTTTCCTTCAAGGCTTGGCGCTTTTGTTGCTCGTATTGCTCGTACTTCCGCTATGGCGAGCAGTTTTAAGCACCGCTTCCGCTTTTTTTAGGAAGTCAAATCAAACCACTTTCGGATGCTGTAGACTCACCAATTTTCATTTTCTCTCATTGAAATGCACTTATATAAGCCGGAACATATGGAAGATGTGATACCATAATTCCCCCTACATCCGAAAGCAAAAAGGATGTTTAAAAGTAAGTTCAGTAAGAATGCTCCCTACGGAACCCATTTTATAATCCGCCCGTCCTGCATCTAGAACACGTGAAATATAAATAAGAGCAAATTTGCCACATGAATTAATCAATGTCAAGCTCAGGAAAGGAAAGTCTGAATTACGAAGACTCTCACCTGGTGGAGGAGTTTCATGGTGAAAAACTCCACGATGAAACTGTGCACGGTGAAAATGATTCCATCGCTGAGTATACTGGATTCGATGACGCTGCCTCTGATAATATTAGAAACCTTGCTAGGACTATTAGTCATCAGAGTCACTCGAACTCTATTACTGAGTCCTCTGAGGATTTGATAAGGTATCTTTCTCATATGTCTCAAGTTCCGGGAGTTTCTCCTTATGACCTTGAAGATAATCCGAAATTGAATCCAGACTCCGACGAGTTTGATGCAAAGTTTTGGGTGAAAAATTTAAGGAAGCTTCAGGACAGTGATCCTGAATACTACAAACCTTCTAGTTTAAGTATTGCGTATAAGAACTTGAGGGCAAGTGGAGTTGCTTCAGATTCAGATTATCAACCTACAGTTACTAACTTTTTATATAAGTTGGCTGTAGAAGGCATCAGAAAGCTCAAGAAGGTTGATGAATCCAGATACTTCGATATTTTGAAGTCTATGGATGCAATAATGAAACCTGGTGAAGTTACTGTTGTTTTAGGAAGACCAGGTTCTGGTTGTTCCACGTTACTCAAGACTATAGCCTCTCATACTTATGGTTTTAGAATTGGTGAAGAGTCTGTCATAAGTTATGATGGTATCACCCCTAAGGAAATCGAAAGCCACTATAGAGGAGATGTTATCTATTCCGCCGAAACTGATGTTCATTTCCCCCATTTGTTAGTTGGTGATACTTTGGAATTTGCTGCAAAATTGAGAACGCCTAAAAATAGAGGAAATGTAGACAGGGAAACTTATGCTAAGCATATGGCTGCAGTTTACATGGCAACATATGGTCTCAGTCATACCAGGAATACAAATGTTGGTAATGACTATGTCAGAGGTGTTTCTGGTGGTGAGAGAAAGAGAGTTTCTATCGCTGAAGCTTCATTATCTGGTGCCAATATCCAATGTTGGGATAATGCTACCAGAGGGTTAGATGCAGCCACCGCTTTAGAATTCATTAGAGCTTTAAAAACATCTGCTACCATTTTGGAGGCTACTCCCTTGATCGCCATCTATCAATGTTCTCAAGATGCTTACGATTTGTTCGATAACGTTGTAGTTCTTTATGAAGGTTATCAAATTTACTTTGGAAAAGGTGATAGGGCTAAGAAATTCTTTGAAGATATGGGTTATGAATGCCCTCAAAGACAGACCACCGCAGATTTCTTGACCTCAATCACTAATCCTTCTGAAAGAGTTGTCAAGCCAGGTTTTGAACATTCAGTTCCAAGAACTGCTAAAGAATTCGAAGATTACTGGAAGAAATCTCCAGATTATGCTGCTTTAATACAGGATATTGATGCTCATCTTGAGAAAGTATCTAAGGGCTCACTTAAGTCATCTTACCATGAAGCTCATGTTGCAAGACAAGCCAGGAATGTCAGAAAGTCTTCATCATATACCGTTTCATTTGCAATGCAAACTAAATACATCATGCATAGAAATATTTTGAGAACGAAAGGAGATCCTTCAGTAACTATCTTTTCAATTGTTGGCCAAGGTGTCATGAGTTTAATCTTATCTTCTGTTTTTTACAATATGGACCAAACTACAGGATCTTTCTTTTACAGAGGGTCCTCGATGTTTTTTGCTGTCTTGTTCAATGCATTTTCTTCGTTGTTGGAGATTATGGCTTTATTTGAGGCTAGACCAATTGTTGAAAAGCATAAGCAATATGCCTTATATAGGCCTAGTGCTGATGCTTTTGCTTCCATCATTACCGAACTTCCTGTGAAGTTGGCCATGTCGCTAACTTTCAACCTTATCTTCTACTTTATGGTTAATTTTAGAAGGGACCCTGGTAGATTCTTTTACTATCTATTAATGGCATTTACTTGTACATTGGTTATGTCCCATTTATTCAGATCAATTGGTGCAGTATCAACTTCATTGGCTGGTGCTATGACTCCTGCTACTGTATTATTAACCGGTATGGTTATTTACACTGGTTTCGTCATCCCAACTCCATTAATGTTGGGATGGTCCAGATGGATTAACTATATCAATCCAGTAGGTTATGTGTTCGAAAGTTTGATGGATAATGAGTTCCATAATAGAAACTTCACTTGTGCTCTGTACGTTCCTAGTGGTCCTGGTTACGAAAATGTTCCGGATTCGGCTAAAGTATGTAGTACAGCTGGTGCCAAGGTAGGTTCTAATATTGTCAATGGTTCAGACTTCCTTAAAGTTTCATACCAGTACTATAACTCCCATAAATGGAGAAACTATGGTATTGTTGTTGGATATGTCATCTTCTTTTTAGGTGTCTACATCTTTTTGACTGAAAGTAACAAGGGTTCTATGCAGAAAGGTGAAGTAGCATTATTCTTAAAGGGCTCTTTAAAGAAATTCAAGAAATCGCCAGCAAAGGATGATATAGAAGCTGCCATTGGAACTAAAGAGAAGTTATCTCTCCAAGATGAATTTGCAAGCGATGAAGGAAGCGGTTCTTCCGTTGAAAAGAAAATGGGCAAAAATGAAAACATTTTCCACTGGAGAAATTTGACATATCAAGTTAAGATTAAGACCGAAGATAGGGTATTATTGAATCATGTAGATGGTTGGGTTAAACCTGGACAATTGACAGCATTGATGGGATCATCTGGAGCTGGTAAGACTACATTGTTGAATTGTTTAAGTGAAAGATTGACTATGGGTGTAATTAGTGATGGTGCTAGAATGGTAAATGGTCACGAGTTGGATTCTAGTTTCCAAAGATCTATTGGTTATGCTCAGCAGCAAGATTTACATTTACAGACTTCAACAGTCAGAGAAGCATTGAGATTCTCGGCATATTTGAGACAGCCTGCAAGTGTCTCTAAGAAGGAGAAGGATGATTATGTTGAGTATGTCATTGACTTGCTTGAAATGTCAGCTTATGCTGATGCATTGGTTGGTGTTGCCGGTGAAGGTTTGAATGTTGAACAAAGAAAGAGATTGACCATTGGTGTTGAGTTGGCTGCAAAACCAAAGTTGTTACTTTTCTTGGATGAACCAACTTCTGGTTTGGATTCCCAAACCGCCTGGTCTGTCTGTAAGTTGATGAGGAAGTTAGCAGACCATGGTCAAGCTATCTTGTGTACCATCCATCAACCTTCCGCTATTTTATTAAAGGAATTTGATAGGCTTTTATTCTTACAAAAGGGTGGTCAGACTGTCTATTTTGGAGATTTGGGTGAGAATTGTTCTACGTTGATTAATTATTTTGAGAGTTACGGTGCTGATCCATGTCCCAAAGAGGCTAATCCAGCTGAGTGGATGTTACACGTTGTTGGTGCTGCTCCTGGATCACATGCTAAGCAAGACTATTTTGAAGTCTGGAGAAACTCTAGGGAATACCAAGAAATGCAACGTGAATTGGATTACATGGAGACTGAGTTAGTCAAGTTACCTAAGGATGATTCACCCGACAGTCACAAAACTTTTGCAGCTAATACTCTCACTCAATATAGGGTTGTAACTTGGAGAGTTTTGCAACAATATTGGAGAACACCAGGGTACATATACTCTAAGCTTTTCTTAGTGGTTTCTGCATGTTTGTTCAATGGTTTTTCTTTCTTCCATGCTGGTACATCAATTCAAGGTTTACAGAATCAAATGTTTGCTGTGTTTATGTTCTTTATGCCTTTGACTACTTTGATTCAGCAAATGTTGCCATATTTTGTGAAGCAAAGAGATTTGTACGAAGTCAGAGAGTCCCCATCAAGAACTTACAGTTGGTTTGCATTCATTACTGGTCAAATTAGTGCTGAAATCCCTTTTCAAATCGTTATGGGTACTATTGCCTTTTTCTGTTGGTACTATCCAGTCGGATTATACAAAAACGCTGAAGTCACTGATACCGTCAACCAGAGAGGATTTTTGATTTGGTTGTTGACTATTTTGTTCTACGTTTACGCTTCAACTTTGGGTCAATTGACAATTTCTTTCAATGAAATTGCGGATAATGCCGCTAACATGGCAGTCATGATGTTCACTATGTGCTTGAACTTCTGTGGTGTTATGGCTGGTCCAAATTTCTTCCCTCGTTTCTGGATTTTCATGTATAGAGCTAATCCATTCACTTATTTGATTCAAGCCATCTTATCTACCGGATTGGCTCACAATGAAATCAAGTGTAGAGATGCGGAGCTTTTGAGATTCGATCCCCCATCAGGTAAAACTTGTGGAGAGTATATGAAGGCTTACCAGGCTACTTCAGGTGGTAAGCTTTGGGACCCGAATGCTACTTCTAACTGTGAATTCTGTTCTATGGCCTCTACTGACCAATTCTTGGCTTCAATTGAAGCCAAATATTCAGAAAGATGGAGAAATCTTGGTATTTTCATAGCATTCATTGCTTTCAATATTATGTTTACTATATTCTTCTATTGGTTGGCCAGAGTTCCTAAGAGAAGTAGACAAAAGCACTAGGCTTTTTGCAACCACTTTTGGCTGCGAAAATTTAGGTGTCTGTGCTTATTTATTTAGAGACGATAATATCCCTTGTGTAATCAAATATATTGCGTATGTACAATTCATCAGATATCAGTATATCACATCTGAACAAAAACATAGTTCATATGGTCAAAGATATGTATAAATCCTGTTTTTCAAAATTTGATGGATCATTATTTTCAGAAACCGCAGACACATATATTGATGAGTTGAAAATAGAGTCCAATGAAAGTTCGGATACTGTAAACAAAGTGGCTGACTCAGTTTTTCCCAGCTATGGAGATGGTATCCTCGCCTATAACCCCAAAAAATTTCCAGTCGTATTTACGGAAACTGATAGCCCTGAGCTCAAAAGAGATAAATTGTTGCTTGTACTGTATTATGATGATGAAGAATTTAGATTGCAGCTCAACGAGGTTCATGAAACTAAACCTTTCATGAATTTTAAGGGTCATTTACTTCATTATGAAGCAAACAATCTATTTGAAAGTGTTTATGCGTCCCCCAATCCCTATAATAACAAAAATAAAGCTATGTACCTGCCTGGTAACAAAAATCCAGGAATACTTATTGGAGGATATTTAGATTGGTACAAGACCAAGAACCCTCTTTACATTCAATTAATGAAGAAGTATAACTTGGAGCACCAATCAGTTCCTGTATTTGTTGCTTCTGGGACAACGAATGGAGAAAATGATGACCCTTTCAGACCTGGGAGCCACAAAATAAGAGAGTACTCCCCTAATGGAGGTCAAGTCGAAGTACAAGTACAATACCAGGCTGGAAACCGGAAACCAGCTATACTAAGGAAAAAGGAGTTTAACTTCGAATCGAAGAAAGATTCCCTGCTTCTTAATAAAGAAGCAGCATCAACTGTTTTTGGAACCATAGTAAATTCTGGGGTCGAAAATCACCAGTCAAATTTCAACCAGCAAGAATATCTAACAACCATCAGCCGAATTTCGAATCATTCTAAAAAAATTGGGAAGCAAGAATTATTGCTAAATCCAGTACCCTGTAGCCAAGAGAACAGAAAAGAGGTAAGTAGCCGTTCATATCCTTTTCCTAAAGAATACCCAGTAAATAACGCCTTCAGTGAGCGTGTTCGTACTCGTGCAATATCATTACTTGTGGGTAATCCCCCCAAAATGAGGAAAACACATGGAGTTTGGATTCCAGTTTATCCACAACAACTATGGAAAGAAAGCCTCTTTCGAGAGAGAACGGAGAGGGAAAACTATTATAGGAAGTATTACAAAAAGCAAGAACCACCAATATTGAAGAGAGTAGCGAGTTCCATAAGGGAATTCTATAAGGTAAGAGTTTGGGATAATACAAAGCAGGAACCTGAACATAATATAGTGCCAACAGTAAATCTCCCAAAGCTTTCTTTCATTTCGAAAGGCCATTATCAAGGTGAAATTGAGGTCAATACTATCTTAAATATGGAGATATTATACAAAGAGAGTAATATACTCCCTCAGAATTCTGTACATAACAGAAATAAGATAGGGTTCACTTCTTATGTTAAAGATATAGCCTGGGACTTCTACTTAGCAAGAATGTTGCATGATAAGCACCTTGAAAGCTCATATATTCAAGAGAAAATGGTCAAGGTTTTACAAAAGAGACATAAGGATATCTCTACCCATGAGATCAAAAGAGTGATCCGTAGGGAGTTTTCGTATTCTTCTTATGACATCGAAAGTATCTTGCAAGAGGCATTGGAATATTGCAGCTAAAAATGGCTGTGAAATTCGTAAATTAAGTAGATGTATTTCTATAAGTAAGAGCTATATTAGTAGTCCATAAATTTGACCTCTGGGTGGTAATAAACAGGGCAGTTCCAGTAGCTTCTCTTTATATCGTCCCAGACATTCAAATCTGGTAATTTGAAATCCTCGTAAGTAATCTGAAGACCATAGTTGTTTAAGTCTATCTCTACTAGTCTTTTGTAGACTTCGTAAATGAACTGTCTATCAGCTCCCAAACCATTAAAAAATGAAAATATTCCATCTGGTTTTAGTAAACCTACTATCAAATCAAAAAGCTCCAACATGTCTTGATAATGCTCAGAATACGTATCGTAGTAGATACCATCGAAAAAGACACCTTCACTCAATAAACTTGGTAGTTTGTCTTGCCATCTACCCTCCAAGATAACAACGTTTGGTTTTTCATACCAACCATCGTCATGTAACTTTTTTAAAACATCTGGGTGTGGTTCACATATATAGTGTTTAGCAGGATTTTTCTGTTGAATCATGGAATCAATTATACCCATTCCGAATCCTATGTTCAATACTGTAAGTTCACCTGAGGATTTGCAGATTGAATCACATCCTTTTTGCATAAGGTTGTCTTCCCAGGACATCATAACTCCATCTTTGTTTGAGGTGACTAATGCATCATCCTTATATTCTAATTTAGTTTGTAGATATGTTTCTTGATGTTCTGCTGGATCTAATTGCGGAGATTCTTTGGAATGCTCTGGTTTTTTTTGTATTGGATCCTCAGAAACATCTGGAGATTCAGTTACCAATTCAGGAGCTTCCTCGTCATCACTGATGAACTCTATATTATCATTGACCTTCCTGAGTAGGAGCTCTGCTCTGATACCTGCCTGGATGAGCTGTTCGTATATTTTTGTATCTTTCAAATTTCTCTTTATCAAGATACATCCAGGGGTATTATTATCTGCATCGACAAAGTTCCAACCTGCACCATACTCAAAGAGAGTAGTAATCATTTCCGAAATAATATTTATTTCTTCATCGGTGTAATCAGATGGGATATTTTGACACAATAAGTGTAATGGAGTAGTGAATGTTGTTGGCTCTTCTTCGATATTATGAGTATAATTATATGCTTCCTCTACAGTATAAGTTGATGGAATTCCATTTTTCAAGTAAAATAGAAGTTTTCCCTTACTATCTGAAGTTATTGGCCTCGAGAGCCTGCATAAATCATGAAGCTCCATAGTAGTTTGCGATGAGCATCAAAAAAATGAGGCTAAAAACGGAAGTAGGTTGCAACAGGAACAATTAAGGACGATCACATGATGTATGACCCCGATGTAAATCCGAAGTTTTAAGGTTTCTAGTCCCCAATCCTAAGAAATTACCGGGTAATGATCACTATGGTCCTAATTTGTCCATCATCATCAATATTTTGATGAATTTCGAAAAATATCAAATGTAACAACAGCATCATTCATCCAAACTGATTATTAAGCCAATTTGTTCATTTGTTCCTTAGTTATTACCCCTTTATAAGCTTTTTTATCCTGTATGAATGTCACGTTATAAATTTCGGTAGTGAGTTTTGTGTAACTTCGTGGATGCAAAAAAAAAAATCATACGATTGAATCAAAAAAGCCAAGTGTTTTAAAAGGCTGAAATAGACAATCTGAAATGTCCATATAATGACATTCAGACTAAACGATTATGATTCATTCTTATCATCGTTGTATGAGTCTTCAAATGAAGAAAAAGAAGGTGATGATACCAAGTTCCCTCTTAACTTTGGTTTTGGTTTGCATCCAATAGACAGCAAACCAGAACCACTCGATCAAATAGCACCTACATCTACCGAGGCCAACGGTTATGGATACACGTATGAAGATTTGGGCCAGGTCATTAAGCAAGAGCCTTTGGTGGAAGATCATAAGACTCAAGCTCTTCAGAAAACTAAAACTTACGATTCTTCGGAGGATGATTTTTCACCTTCAAATGATTTCAAGGAGACCCAAAAGTTCAAGACTAAGGGGAAATGCTCACATAATGTCATTGAACAGAGATACAGAAATAAAATAAACGATAAGTTCATGGCCCTCCAAAACTCGGTCCCTACTCTTAGAGTAGTTTCCAAGAAAAGGGGAGACTCAGATACTGATTCATATAACGAAAAAGACCTAGAGGGGCTTGAACCAGCCAGAAAGTTGAATAAGGGGATAATTTTGACCAAATCGATTGAATACATCAAGTTTTTAGAGTTGAAAAACGACCGCATGAGACAGCAGCAGAATGAGCTTTTAGAGAAGGCCAAGTTGTTGGGGATTTCCACCGAGAACTCCTGGGGTGATGAGTAATGACAAAATTTGCCAATAGTATATACAGAATAGACTATGCAATCTTTCGTAGACCACAACCGTATACGATCTTTTACGCGTGCTCGAGCCACTCGAGCCACTCGAGCCACTCATCTGATTCAACCATCTTATACAAGAGACACGGCACTACTGCATCATCGCCCGATCTCATCGCCCCGTCATCGCCCTCGCCCTCGCAACATCGACCCATTATTATAGGACCATAATAATTGGATGATCTCGTTCTGGTCGTATAACTCGCGACGGAAAATTATAAATAGCGGAAACGAGTAGTCTTCAACTAGATGGGTGCACAGGTTGTTGTTGATAAAGCTGTCGAGTACAGCAAAGAGTATGTTTTACCATATTTAGAAATGTTCTTGGCGCTTAAGTTAAGCTATAAGATCAGTTTCTTGGTCTTGGTTCCCTTTGTGAATAACTTGATTTGGCAATTATACTGTAGTTTGAGAAGAGATAGAGTACCATTGGTATTCCATTGGATTCCATGGTTCGGATCAGCTGTTGCTTATGGTATGAATCCTTATGACTTCTTTGAAGATTGTCGTTCTAAATATGGTGATGTTTTTGCTTTTGTTTTGTTAGGTAAGGTTATGACCGTATACCTTGGACCAAAAGGCCATGAATTCATATTTAACGCCAAATTAGCAGATGTTTCAGCCGAAGATGCTTATAGTCATTTGACTACACCTGTATTTGGTAAAGGTGTAATCTATGATTGTCCTAATTCTAGATTAATGGAGCAAAAGAAGTTTGCTAAGGTAGCTTTAACCACAGATTCTTTTAAATCTTATGTACCTAAAATCAGAGAAGAGACAGTTAATTACTTCAAGAGTCATTTCAGCCTTGATAAGAAATCTGGAGTTGTTAATGTTACTGAGAGTCAGCCTGAAATCACTATTTTCACTGCTTCTAGAAGTTTACTCGGTGACGAGATGAGAGAGAGATTTGATGAATCTTTTGCTCAATTATATAGTGATTTAGATAAAGGGTTCACTCCAGTTAACTTTGTTTTCCCTCATTTGCCTTTACCAAATTACTGGAAAAGAGATGCTGCTCAACAAAAGATTTCTCTGACCTACATGTCTTTGATTAACAAAAGAAGATCCAATGGTGATATTGACCCAAAACGTGATTTGATAGATTCTTTAATGGTAAATTCTACTTACAAAGATGGAATAAAAATGACTGATCAAGAAATTGCTAATTTATTGATTGGTGTATTAATGGGTGGTCAACATACTTCAGCTTCTACTTCTTCTTGGTATTTGTTACATTTAGGTGATAAGCCTGAATTACAAGAAGAATTATTTGACGAACTTACTACTTTATTGAAAGAAAAGAATGGTGATATCACGGATTTATCATATGAAGATTTATCTAAATTACCTTTACACAACAATATTGTTAAAGAGACCTTGAGAATGCATATGCCATTACATTCAATTTTTAGAAAAGTTGTTAATCCCTTGAAAGTACCAGATACAAAATATGTAGTCCCAAAAGGTCATCACGTTTTGGTTTCTCCAGGTTATTCCATGACTAATGAGAGATTCTTTCCTAATGCTGATAGCTTTGAACCTCATAGATGGGATTCTATGAACTTGACAAATGATGATAAGACGGTTGACTATGGATTTGGTGCTATCTCTAAAGGTGTATCATCTCCTTATTTACCATTTGGTGGTGGTAGACATAGATGTATTGGTGAGCAATTTGCATACGTTCAATTAACCACTATCTTAGCTACTTATGTATACAATTTTAGGTGGAAATTGAAGACCAAATTACCTGATATTGATTGGGCATCGATGGTAACCTTACCTATTGAAGCTGATGCTAAAATAGTATGGGAAAAGAGAGATACTAGTATTTTTTGAATATATTTATAGATTAAGAATTGTTAATCATCAGTTGAGCTTTCTTCTTTAATCTCTGTTCTAGTCTATACTTTTCAAATGCCATTTTTTCTGCTCTTACATCTCGTTCTTCTGAAGATCTGCCATTGAAGCTGAGATTGATCTTCAAATCGGGGTTGAAAGTTTCGTTTATTTTGATTCCCAATTCGTATAATTTTCTATCATCATTTTTGCAATTTAAAAGTTTGAGTGAATATTTGCACCATTTTTGGATGAATTCAGAACCTGTAAATGGTGGATAATGTAAAAGAAGTGATAAACATTCAGTGAAATCACATATTATAAGTTTCAGTTTGATATTTATGAGAAGGATTATGATTAAAAAATTAAGTAAATCAGTTAAGTCTTCATAATTTACACATATTAGCTTATCCCAAAGTAAATTCGTCATATCATGATCATTAATCTCTCTGACAAGAAGTAATCTGAAATATCTAATTATCCAGAGTTGAGTATCTAATTTCAATTTTGATACTAAATTATAATGTATAAGTTGGTCAACTTTAATCAACTGTTTGTTAAATTGTTCAATAGAATGTATCAAGTTAGTTTCCAGTTCATAATAACTAGACACTATGCCTGTTTTCATCATGAACTTATTGAATATAGTGAATAAATCATTAGCTAGATATCGATTATCATATAGATTTAAAATCCTCTTTTCATCCATAGACATGGTGTTAGTAGATGGTATCGATATGGATTCGTCTTTTATTATCATAAATATTATCCCTACAATTTCATGAAACCCTTGTTTATATCCAATCTTATGGTGTTTACTCCATATATATAATACTTCTATCATAGTGAACTTGTATTGCTTATTATTGAACTTTTCATCTCCCGGGAAAAGTCTATCAATGTCCAATATGATTGTCTTGAGAAGGTCTAGCGGGTCATTGGATAGGGGGTCACTAGCTGTTATATCATTGAGTGGGCCACTGGTAAGCGGATCATTGGTAGTCTGTACACGAGCAAGGCGTCGCTTTATGGAAGTCTTTCGTCCAATGAATTCCATTGTAGCATGTTGATAGTATACATTGTCATTATCAAGTAGGTTCCACGGTATTTGTTCGTTCTTTAGTAACTCATGATAAACGATTCTACTATCGGCTAATGCTTGTCCCCATTGATTTATATTCAAACTCTCAGTAATATAGATGGTCTTCCAAAGCAAAGAACGGAGAAATTTTGAACTAGAAGGAGTATAATCATTATCAAGAACTGCATTTTGGAGTTGAGGTAGACTCTTGAACCTATCGATGGTGAGTAGTGTTCTGGAGATAAGTCTGTTCTCTGGTAGTTCAGACATGAATTGAGACCTGAGAAGCGAACAGTAAATTTCGTGAGGAGTGACTTGGCCTTTAGGCAGATATTAGTATTACGTTGTGAAGTTGAGGAGGCATTAGTCTATTGTGGACGTGTAAATAGATGTATATAGCAACATCATTGGAGTTTAGGAGGCGGATTTGAAGAGATAGAGTTATCAGCTGTCTTGAAGAGTGATGTAATGTTGTGGACGTGTAATCAAGTCTATATAGTTGTGGACGTGAAAACGGATGTTTGTAGCGACATTGTGGAGTTGAAGAGAGGATTGGAAGAGCCCGAGTTTTCGGCTGTTTTAGAAATGAGTGATTTATTATTGTGGATGTGTAGGCAGATGTATATAGTCGTGAGTTTAAGAGGTGTGGTTTGTGGACGTGTAGACAGATGTGTAAGCGACATTGTGGAGCTGAAGAGCGGAGTTGTGGATTTAAGAGGCATTGCAGCCATGATGTAAGTTCCTAGAGACGAGTCTCAGCTATCTCATGGAGACGAGAAGTCTATCATGTGTATTTTCTAGAGACGAGTCTTCAGACAGGAGCAGAGTCTATCATGTGTATTTTCTTAAAGACGAGTTTTTGAAAGGAGTCGACTCCAGCGTGTTGCAAGGGGACTCTATATAGCGCCGTATATAGCGCTCTTGTGGTTCAAGAGGTACACTGAAGGTTCTCGATTGTGCCAAGTAACACTGTGGAGAGACCGTGAGACCGCCCGCCCAGTGGCTCACTTATTGGAACCCCCAATGGCCACCGAGAACTGGAACCCATCCTTTATACCCGAAGTCGACTCTGAAGTAGTCACTGTATAATAGCCCAAATCAAAGTTAGCCCAATTATTGAAATATCTAATACCAAATCCAATAGACGAGTTGATACTACCATGAGAAATATTATCATTAACAGCTCCAATTACCCAATTGGAGTATAACCGTAATGGGTTTTGTTCATTTATAGGGTTGAAAATGAATTTGGGTAATCTCCAAAAAAGTGAAGTACTAACTTTAAAAAATTGACTACCACCGTCAATATTAATAGAATTTCTAGTAAAACCTCTAAAAGATTCATAACCACCCAAGTAAAATTTATCTATTGGTTTTAATGGGGTTTGAGAATTGATTATTCCAAGGTTATTAGAAATGTTCAATGTTAATGAATTGTTAAGAATAGATTTGAATAAGTTTAATGAAACTGATGATTTAACAAATTGGGAATCATCAATTGCACTGAATTCATTTTGAACATTGAATTGAATACCTTTAGTAGGAAAAATGCTTGTTTTCTCGTCTAAGTATGATAAGTTATCATACTTCAATTCGTTAAAAATTGAAGTTTTGATGTAACTATCGATATATGAATTTTTAGATAACCCTAAACCAAAATTTACGAAAAGGTTTCTATTTACGTAATTCAATCCAATCTTGCCTCCCAAAGCATTGAGGTTATTGGAGTTAAATACCTGTTTGTTATGATATGCATTCACAAGAAACTTTAACTTAGGGTTATTCAAATTGAGAAGTAATGTACCATGAGTTGAGAGTTGCTGATACGGTTTATATGGAGAATATTTTACTCCTAAATCAATGAATTCAGCATTTGAATTAACATTGTTGTTAAGATAATTTAACCTCACACTTAATGGATCATCTACGTTATTCAAACTCAATGAATATTCTCCAACATTCAAATTAACTGGTTGAACATTAACACTTATTTTAGTTGGAATTACTTTATCTGATGGATCATTATAATTCTTTATATCCGGAAGCCCCCGAGCATAATCAGTGGAAAGATTAAACGAAATGTCCTTGAATACTCCAGTATCTTTCAATCTTTGGTACGATACGTCAATGTTATTAATGAGTTGATTGAATGTCAAGTCATTTGTATCAATAATTGGTGAAAGCAATTTACCAAAAAATTCCTGAGAAAAAGTATCACCACCACTGACCTCTACTCTGGAGAGGTAGATTGGCTGGGCACTCAGTCTAGCAAGGATATCTTGGGCTACGAGCTTGGATGTAAGGTCCACGTTAGCGTCGATACTCATTGGTGGAAAATTAAATGTGGAGCGAGCTTCCAACTGAGTGAGAAGCGATGGGCAGAGGAGAGCTTCGAAAGTGAGAAGGTATTGTGGAGGGGGTAGATGTGTGAGTAGAGGGTGTGTTTGTGAGTGTAGAGGGTGTGTTTGTGAGTGTAGAGGGTGTGTGTGAGTGTAGAGGGTGTGTTTGAGAGTGTAGAGGGCGTATATATGTGCGTAGGTTGGGCTTCTATGTCGATATGTTATCTGCTGTCTATCGTGTCTATCGTGTCACGGTGGCACCGTCGTACGCCAAGTCTAATACCTTCACTGAGCACAGGACATCGTTCTTTGCAAAGATATCACTTATTTGCTTAGAGATTGCATCAAAGTTCGAAGTGGCCAAGCACAAGATGGTAGGCCCAGCCCCAGAAAGACAGATACCACAAACTCCCTCTATTTCTGGTGATATAGACTGTAATACCTCTGTTAAACCTGGGATCAACTTCGACCGGTATGGTTGATGTAATTTATCCTTCATTGAGTTGTAAATTAACTGTGGGTTGACGGGACTTTGTCCTAAACTTGTAGTTAATGTGGCTAATCTCTGTAAGTTGAATACTACATCTGCCTTCTCGTATTTGGCAGGTAAGACAGCTCTAGCATCATCTGTTTTAACTTCAAAGTTGGGGATAATTGTTATGCATTTGACTTCCTTGTTCCATGGATATTTGATGTATTCTCCGATGTTCTTGGGTGGTGCTCTTGACTCTATCACTTTGGTGGTTGCCTTGGGTAAAATTGACTCTAATGGAACTGACTTTGCAGAAGTCTCTTCATCATCAAGTTCATTCAAATAACTTCCAACAAATCCTCCTAACATCGCAGCTGCAATGTTATCTGGATGACGTTCGATTAATAAGCAATAATCCAACATTCGTTTCTTATCGAATCCAAACTGTCCAATCTCATTACCCAAGATCACACCACCAACAATGGCTGCACCTGAAGATCCCAACCCTCTACCTAAAGGGATGGGATTTTTTACATGAACTTTGGTTCCGTTAGGAAATTTACTAACTCCATTACACCTTAACACATATAAAGCAGTCTGGGTAATCAAGTTTTCTCCACTATTCAAAGGAACTGTACCATCACCTTCATATACTAATTTACAGTTGTATGCATCAGAACTAGTATCTTCCTCGGTCTTTTCAACCACTATTTCAAGATATAACTCAAGACCAATACCTAATACGTCAAACCCAGGCCCTATATTTGCCAGCAGCGCTGGTACCTTAATCTTTGTAACCATCTATCGTGTCTGAAATTTTTCAGCATACTTTTTTGAGTCATGGGTCGTGCGGATTTCAATTGTTAATACAACACTTGTTAATGCATTCATTATCTATATATAGTACACTAATACCATCCAAGGTCCTTGACGCCGGGATTCAGTTGAACTTCGGCGACATTGTGGTCCAGAAGTTGGATTTTGTCTGTTGGTTCCTTTTTCTGTTGAACATGGGCATCTATCCATACTTCACCTAATCTCTTGAACTCAGCTACTTCATCAGGAGAATATTCTATAACGAAACCGGTCAGTTTTTCATCCGGTTCCTCACCGATACTTGAGTAAGCGCACCAAGTATATCCGTTACAATATTGTCTCATATTTAACCAAGCTCTATTACTTTCTCCCTCAGTATGATCTACCACAATAGTATCAGAAGGAGGAATTACTGCATGAGTAATGATAAGCTTATCATTCATGAACGTCTTGAAGGCATCAAATGTCTTAAGTTTAGTATATCTCTTCTTAGATTTGAATTCCTCTTCTAAATTAGCCTTTTGACCACAGAATTTGAACCCTGAATTGAACCAAAGTAATGAATGATTATCTTCATCATTAATATGAGCTGGGTGATTAGAACATAATTCTTGAGATTTAAGGGTTTTAGCTTTACCAATATCATTGAATCGTTCATTCATAGGAGTCAATTCTCCAATACTAGCAGAAAAATGCTTATTAAATGAATAGTTTTCATTACCATTCATTAAGAAGCTCAACCAGAAGAGCTCTTTATCTCCATAAACACGAGTACTTACCGGGTAGAAGAAGTTGAGCTGACCCATAAGAAAAGGTTCAAAGAAATGTCTTTCTCTGTTAATTACGACTAGACCACTCTCCATATAATGATTATACCCTTTGAAGAAATCATTCTGTAGACTATAATTGGTAGGTTGTGGAATATCAAATACTAAAGTATCATACTTAGAAGGTAGTAATTTCTTGAAGAAAATAATATCATTCTTAGGTCTAAACTCAACAGCTTTACGATCTTTAAAGAAAACTGTTCCATTTGTCTGATATTTTTTTAAATCAAAGAAGTACTTTGGAGGTTTTAAAAGAACAGCATCTGCATCTATAAGAATCATTTCCTTGAAGGTATTAAACAAAGTAGCTAAAATTTTATTACCGAAGCCTTCAAATTTATGTAAATACTTTGGTGAAATTGTATTTGTAACATTCATAAAGAATACATCTTGTTTGAAGTTGCCAGTTCTTGCTTCAGATATGATTTGATCTTGGGATTCTTGACTAAGTTTTTTGAAGAAGACTATTTGAATGGGAAGTTTATTTTCAAGGTATTTGAATAACTTGAAAAGTTTTAATGTATCATCTAAATGTTCATCAGATATAGTCATTACAATACCCTTATCTTGAAGATTTAACTTATAATTCCTGAAGTAATTCTGATTAGGATCATTATCAATAATCTTTAATCTTCTACCATTATAGTCCTTTATTTGAGGATATTGAAACGTCAACCAAGGGAAGAGTTTTGGGGTAATTTCCTTTTCTATAATAGATCTTGAATCATGATTAAGATAACACAGATTGAAGATCCTAAGATATGAGATATATTCGTGCAGCTCCTGCTCATCCTTATAAATGTTTTTCCATGCATTCCTATACACATCTTCTATATCATTTTCATCATAATCCTTCTGCTTTTGTTCTTTGAATTCCTCAAAGGATTTATAAAAGTCTCGATAATATTCATGATTCTTAATATCTAACTTGAAATCTGGGTTATTATTAAGAACATTCTTAAAGAAAAGGTCACATTTTTGTGAATGCAGAAGTCTCAAATACTGATCTAATTGTACTCTTGTGAATAAATCATTGTAATTACCACTAATAACATTGACCTCATTTTCTTTAGGAATTTTAATAATATCTTTGAATACGAATAATCTTTCACCTAATTCAACTTCATTAAATAGAAAGTAATGATACCCTAGCAGGGTTAACATCACTAAGATGACGATCTTTACTAGGTTATTTCTAAACCTTCTAGATTTGAACATAGCCATAAATCTGATTATATCGACGCGCAGACATCACCAGGGAGGGGCTTACGAGATTAGACCACTGACGAGATTTGGTCAGCGATAGACGAAATTTGGCCCGAGAGAGGTGATATTGGGGTGTGAGTGGTGTTTAAGGAGATAGGGGGATTGGGTTAGTGAATAATAGCAAGATATGGATCTACTGTTATAATTGAAAAATGGTAAAATTGAACGATGCACGATAGCGACATGAGACGAGCAGAGAGCTAAGCCACGATGTCCTCAAGAAGTGGCCTATAAATAGCACACGAGAGTTATGTCGTTAAGTATTGCCAACACTAAGAGTTGTACCGAGTTATGCCATTAAATCATTGCCAATAGTAAGAGCTGTACAGAATTAAGCCGTAAAAGCATCGCCAATAGTAAGAGCTGTACGGAGTTAGGCCATAAAAGCATTGAGAAATGGCTACCTTCAACATTGATACCTCTCAGCCATCCGCAGTGAAGCGAAATTTTTGCAGCCACCGGAAGCTATACAACTTCTTGTAGTCATCTTACTTCCAAAGCTTTCCTTGAAGGTCTCCCTTAGGAATTGGATTTTGACATATTCATTCACTACAAACTACATATTCTCACATTTTCACCACTCTGGGTGAATTATACTCTCATCGCTCTCATTTCGCTATGCGCTCCTTACTATACTTCGCTTCGAAGCACCCACGAACCTCCGGCTACTTCCAGTCATAATTGCACAAGACAAATTCATCCCCTCTCATGAACATAGATTCAAAACCTACTTCTACCGGATCGACCCCTTCCAGTAAAAATCCCACCGGAGAAACCCCTATCAATTTCTGTGCTGTAATCTGACGCAAACCCTTGTATATATCTTCATCGTTAGCTGGCCTGTCAGTTAGCTTTTCCAAAATAATAGTGGGTCCTGAAGCAATATAGGAATCCAAATCTCTTCTTTCACTACTCCAAAAGGTGAAAAAGCCTATCTTGATCATAGCGGTGTTAATTCGAAAATCACCACCAGTATGACTTCGGTTCCATTCATTGATCTTATTGTAATTCTGGATCTCAGTAGAAAACTTATCCCACAGCTCGATTTGACTCTCCGAGTTTAGCTTATCTCCAGTAATTTCCACCATACTTGCATCATGTACTATTACTAGTACGTCCAGATCACCTGACCAATTGATATGATCTTTGAGTTTGTCACTCGGAATGTTAAACACTTGGAAGTTATACCCTTGACAATATTGTAACCTATCCTTCTTTGGAATATCGTAGAATATATCTTTAGGACCTGAGAAATCAAAGACTTCTGTATTTGACAGAGTTTTCATCACCCTTTTATATCCCTCAAAATATGTATTTATGTGAAAAGGCCCATGTATGTAATGAATATAAGAAGTTAGACCCAATGATTCAAAGTTACCAAAGATTTCTTGTTTCTTCCTCAAATATTCCAGAGGTCCTGAGCCCATCATAACTCCAACTAACCCAAGCATTGCTGCACGAGGTGGTGTCTCTTCTGGGTTTGGAGTGTATTCTGGTGAAGCTTTAACGTGGTAATAGTCGAATTCAATCTCCTTATCATCAGATCTGGTTTTTGGTAACGATTTCAATACCATAAAAACATAATCAGTACCATCAGTAAGAATTCCAAGTAGGCATTGACTAGTGATCATATGCCAAAGAGCACTTGTTAACATTTCTTTAGGTCCTGGTTCATCAAGCTCTGCCTGACCAGCAATTTGTACCCTACCATTCTTCAACAATTTTACAGCTTCACTAATTGAGGGCACCCTAACCACACCGGTAATGACGTTACCAAAATCGTCATTTCCAAGAGTAGGCAATTCTGAATGGAACCGGACTTCACC
Organism: Yamadazyma scolyti; assembly: GCA_003707025.2. NCBI lineage: Eukaryota > Fungi > Ascomycota > Pichiomycetes > Serinales > Debaryomycetaceae > Yamadazyma > Yamadazyma scolyti. The sequence continues at coordinate 64,117 of PPMW02000011.1, read as the reverse complement.
AAATCTGGATGACATAGCAGGAGTTCTTTCGTGCAACTCGCCATAAACGTATGGTAAGATCGTTTTAGTATAATCATATACCAGCTGATATACCATATTTGTAATCACTTTTTTATCAACAACACCAACCTCTGGCACGGTAACATTGGCCATCTTTCCAGCAGCTATAGAAAAGACTCTTCTCAGGACTTCTCCGGGCGTTAAATTCAACTCTTCGCCTCTCTTTTCTAATGCTTTCAAGGTATTACTGAAATAATTCTGCATGGCAGTTTCGCTAATTTTATTTGGCTTTAATTCGCCATTTGAGAGTACAAACCACTTGAAGGATGCTATCAGCATTTTCTAGAAATTTGGCTTCCAAAAATAGGGATTTAGGTGAGGAACAAGTGTATAACCTGGAAGTTCAAGGAGTGAAATGTATAACTTTTTTCTGATCGCTTTTTGCACCCAGCTTATGTAAGTAAATGACAGTATGGAAGAAGGAGCCAGAGGGAGCTGTAAGTCGCTTGATCGGTCTTTTGATCACTGGTAAGCGTTAGGTAATTACAGCACTGTCAATGAGTGATACAGTAAGATTTGAAGTCTAAGGCCCACATCCTGGGTTCACAGCAAGAGGAGGTAGTGTGAGGGAGCAACAGGGAGATGAGGGACAGGTGGGTGAATGGTGAATTATGGACGTAGGGTGGGAGGAATGCGAGTGTGGGCGATGAGTTTGAAATGTGGGTGTGGGATGTGAGGGTAGAGATGTGGGACAGTAGATAAGAGTGAAAATTGGAATAAGAGATACGGTGAAAGTTAGACAAGATACGGGAAAATTTGAGATACGGCGAGCCAATGAACAACCCTTTATTTTGTAAAGTTTCTTTCGCGCACGACTATCCTCCGCGTAAATACTTCCTATAAACCTTATTTTCAATGCGATAGTTTTGCCGTGGCCGCCTTAAAACACTAGGAATTCCACTGCAGTAATCTTAAAAAACTTGTATTGAACTGGATGGTAATGTTGCACATTTGTAGGCCACAGTTATACTCTGGCCCAGCAAATTCCTAAATTGAACACTTGGCCTATCTCGAACACTATCTCGAACACTCTCTCTACTATCTCGTACACCATCTCACTCACGCCGTACCATATTCATATATTTTAAAGATAAGGTAAAAAGCCAAGTATTACCATAGTCAATCATCGTGTAATTGACAATTCCGGAAACTAACCCCCTCGTAAAAAAAGGAACTATGAGTGTAGATCGCTCTAGTGCCGTGGTCATAAAAATGCCTTAAATAAATGAAACTAATTTATTTCAAATGCCTCACATGATTATCTACATGCAGGTATAGCATTCCCCATTCCCTTTACTTATTGTTTTTTAAACGAAAAGGTGCAGGTAATGAACGTAACAATAGAGTGCAATACATATCAATATATCACTTGTATGTCTCTTCCTATCTCTATTCTTACCTTTTATGTTTTCATCACAATCACTCTTAACTCAAATGCTGCAAAAGTTGCCCACCGCAGAAGATAGCGGAAAGTTGGCCAATAATATTTTGCGATAACATCCATGTGCAGGATCAAGGCCCTTATCAATGCCAAAAGAAATTCCACCTATGTTCTTATAAAAGCCCAGCACTGCTGCCAAAAACCCAACAATGGTAGCCAAAGAATTAGACTACGTTAGGTCCAAAGACGATGCTGAGAAGGAAGGAGGAGTCTACATTGATGCTTTTGATGCTCAAGACTCCAAGCCAAAATTAAAGGGCTTTGCTAAATTTATTGACTCCTTTAAGAAGTACGATGACGAAGATATTGGATTAGACCCAAATCTTACAGAAACAGAAAAGTTGGCTATTAGAACAGCTAATGCACCTTTGAATAGAAGATTGAAGTCTAGACACTTACAGATGATTGCTATTGGTGGTTCCATCGGTACTGGTTTATTCGTTGGTTCTGGTGGTGCCCTTATCAATGGTGGACCAGCTGGTGTTCTTATTGCTTATGGTCTTATTGGTACCATGATGTATTGTACTGTTCAATCCTTAGGTGAACTTGCTGTTACTTTCCCTGTTTCTGGTGCTTTTGTTACTTATAATTCGAGATTTATCGACCCATCTTGGGGTTTTGCTATGGCTTGGAATTATGCTATGCAATGGTTGGTTGTTTTTCCTTTGGAAGTTGTGGCTGCTTGTATTGTTGTTCAATATTGGAATGATGATATAAATTCGGCTGCATTTGTGGCCATCTTCTGGGTTGCTATTGTTGTCATTAACTTTTTTGGTGTTAGAGGTTATGGTGAAGCTGAATTCGTCTTTTCTGCCATTAAAGTGGTTGCTGTTATTGCCTTTATTTTCTTGGGTATTATTTTAGCTGCTGGTGGTGGTCCAAGCCATGAATACATTGGTGGTAGATACTGGCAACATCCCGGTGCATTCTCCAATGGTTTTAAGGGTGTGATTGTTAATTTCGTTTCAGCTGCTTTTGCTTTTGCTGGTACTGAATTAGTTGGTTTAGCTGCTGCTGAAACTCAAGACCCAAGAAAGTCCTTGCCATCTGCTACTAAACAAGTGTTCTGGAGAATCACTCTTTTCTATATGATCTCCTTAACTTTATGTGGTTTGTTAGTTCCTTACAATGAGCCAAGATTACAAGGTACTTCTTCTTATGATGCTAAGGCTTCTCCATTCGTCATTTCCATTGAAAATGCTGGTATCAGTGGTTTACCATCTGTTATGAATGCTGTTATTTTGATCTCAGTTTTATCTGTTGGTAACTCTTCAGTTTATGCTTCTTCTAGAACTTTAGCTGCCTTAGCTGCTTCCGGTCAAGCTCCTAAATTCTTAGGTTATATTGATAAAACTGGTAGACCAATATTTGCTATTATTGTCCAATGTCTTTTCGGTTTAATTGCATTTGTTACTGCCTCTGATAAGGCTGGTGACGTCTTTGATTGGTTATTGGCCTTATCTGGTTTGTCTTCCATTTTCTCCTGGATGTCCATTAACATCTGTCATATCAGATTCAGAAGAGCTTTGTATGTTCAAGGTAGAACCACCGACGAAATTGCTTTTGTTTCTCAAGTAGGTGTTTATGGTGCTGCTTATGGTGCTGGTTTGAACTTCCTCGTCTTATGTTTCCAATTCTGGATCGCTGTATGGCCATTGGGTGGTAAGCCAAATGCTTATGACTTCTTCGTTGCTTACTTGGCTGTACCAGTTGTTATCGCTTTCTACATTTTCCATAAACTTTGGAAGAGAAACTGGAAATTATACTTCAGAGCCGATGAGATCGATATTGACACTGGTAGAAGAGAATTGGATTTGGATGTATTGAAACAAGAGCTTGCCGAAGAAAGAGCATATATTGCTTCCAAACCTCTCTACTACAGACTTTACAACTTTTTCTGTTAGTTTTGTAATATTAAAATGGCCTTGAGCCCTAATACACGTATTATAGTGAATTTTAGACCTTTATTTCTTCTGGGTAAAAGATCAATCTCTCTACACCATTCTTTGTTAATACTACCATTCTTACAACACCACCACTTGAACCGTCCCATTTAATGGCTTCACTAAGAGCGGTCTTAATGAACTTGATGGTATCCTCTTTGTTCATATTAGGCTTAAAATTTTCATTACACCATCCATAGATAAAACCCGACCCAGATCCAGCAATTGCATAGTCTTGTTTATGAACAGAGCCTCCAAGTGGAACAGAATATACCGTACCCCCATTTTTATCGTCGTATCCACCGACAATGATTCCGGCAGTTAAGTTATCTTTATTGTTATAACATACTTCCTGAAAGATATTAGCAACAATTTCTGTTTCAGGCTTTTCATCTTGTTGTAACTGGGAAGTATAAATCTGCATGTAGTACTTCACCATATCTGCAACTGCCTGTGTATCTGCTGCTGATCCACTTCTGCAACAGTAGATAGTATCATGAATTTGGGTCAATTTATCAGTTACTCTATTTGCTATATATGACCCAGTTGTGGTTCTAGAATCGGCACCTAAAATGACTCCGTCCTCAAACGTGACGGCCATGATCGACGTACCAGTCGATACTTCACCTTTCTTCAAATGATTGATATCCACTGAGATCCCGTTCATTTGCCACTAGTATTTTCGCAGTAGAATTTTGTGAGATAGGAGTGTGAAGTACTCTCAAATCTCAGCTCTTGACATAGTAATTGACCCTCGAATCTGTGGGGGCCGGGGGTTGGAGATTGGAAAGGCAGAACTGTGGGAGCCTGTAATACCTGTAGGCTCTTTTGTAAATCTTTATATACCGGTGTCCATGGGTGAGTGTATCTGATTAGTATGCTGGTATGAATATGCGTGTTTATCACTGTATCGTGACGCGTGATAGAGTGTAGAAGTGCTCGAGTAAATTGAAGCAAGCCGTACTAGTAAGTAGAACACGTAAATTAGTGCTCCAGCTGTTAGTGTGCTACCACACAAATAAGCATAGCGCTACGAAGAGTACTAGGGCAGAGTAGCAGGGCAGACCAGGGCATACCAGGGCAGAGGAACAAATCAGAGGAGCAGGGCATAATTGTAGGACAGAGTAGTACAGTAGTGCAATACAGCAGAGCAGACTACACAGTGGTGATGTGCGTCAAGTCACCAGTGCCAAGCCTCTCATTACCGCAAAATAATTTCTTAACGCGGTTGATGAGGTGGTTCATATTCTTACTAGCAGTATGGGCATTGCCTGTGGACAAGCTTACTGCGGATGAAGAGGAAATCCTTCAGGCGGACCCTCCAATCACACATAAAGTTACTTTCAACGTCCAATGTGAATACACAGATATTGAGACTAACCAGTTCATGAAAGAACCCATTGGCTCATTGACCCTAGGATTATTCGGAATAACGGCCCCCAAGACAGTCAAAAATTTCGTAGAGCTAAGTAATATGACACATGGATATGGGTATGAGGGTTCAGGGTTTCATCGTATTATCTCCAACTTCATGATCCAAGGAGGTGACTTCACTAATGGTGATGGTACCGGAGGTAAATCCATCTATGGGGATAAATTCGATGATGAAACGTTTGAACTAAGACATAACAAGAGGGGAAGACTCAGTATGGCAAATTCTGGCCATAATACTAATGGAGCTCAGTTTTTCATTACTGATATAGAGGATTGTGGATGGTTAGATGGGAACTATGTGGTATTTGGACAACTCATAGGGGGGTTTGAGACTTTAGATCTCCTTTCTGACTTGAAAACTGATAGTCATGATAAACCTCTAAAGAATCCAATCATAAAAAGTGCAGAAATCATAACCATATACGATACAAGTGCAGGTGTCGTGCATGAGAATAAGATAGAATTAGTAGAGGAAAAAGGAGCCACAGGGTTAGTTTATTTCTTTATTATATTGTTGTTAGCAGCATTCTGGTTGTTGAAAAAGGTTTACTTCAGGAGACAGTATATCACCGATATCAAGGACTCCAATTTTTTTTAGAATCGCTTCGGAGTCGCTTCGGAGTCGCTTGGATCGGAGTGAGAAGCGATACAGTATATTAGCGTAGAGAGGTATATAGAGCTTAAAAAGCAGAAGAGGATCAATAGGAATGCGATTTAGTTACTCAGAATACATGTTCAAGAATGGATGTAGTCAAGCAAATATCAAGAATAGCACTCAAGGGGGCACTTATGTACTACCTATGTACTATGTACTACTTATGTACTATGTACTGCAATTACTCAAGAGTACCTGCACTACTCAATAAGAACGTTGATCAAACTAAGAGCGTAGTAACTTACCAATGCAGTGAAAACCAACCCAGCGATCTTCAACACTCTATACCAATAGCTAATACTAGTAAGTTTATAAGCTAAAATGACCTCAACTCTATTCAAATCCTCAAATAAATTAGAGTAATTGATAGTGACCTTATTATGACCCTCAGAAAAGTCAAGATATGAGAATTCATTCGAAGTACTGATGGAGTTGAATTCTATAGGTGAAGAGATGTTAACGAATTCTGCATTTTCAGGTAAGTAGAAGTTCAAATTAACATTTCCGTAGGTCAAATCTCTTCCTGAGTTGATTATTGGAACTTTAATCAAATAAGTTTCTTCATCTAATTGCTTAAACCGGTTATCAAATAATTCATTATATCCGAAAGTAAAATTATAAAACCAACCACCAAATAAGGGGAACCTAGGTTGAAATAATAATACATTTGGAGCTTTTCTATGGGTTGTAACCATGCCTACTTTATCAGTAAAGTAATAGTCTAAGAATTGGTCATCATCTATGATTGGGAATTCAATATGAGATAATCCAAAATGTTCTCTAAGACCTTCATATTTACCTTTCAACCAGTCAACTCTGGAGAATCCTGAATTTAATTCAGCACCGTCGTTAGTTAATTCGTAGTATTCTTCAATCTGGAACTGGTTGATAGTATTAACACTTGCTGGTAACCAAATTGAACGTTCTAAATTAATAACTCTACCTAATGGTTTATTATGATCATATAAGATACCACTGGATTTTACCGAATATGGCGCAACATCAGATATTGGACCATAAGCTAATCCAAATGACTCGATTTTTGGTTTTAATTCAGGAACATCGGTATTACTTCCAGGTTTAGCTTCTGAGTGTAAATTCAATTCTTGACCTTTTGTTAAGCCACTAAGAACAAATGTATAATTCTTAGTCTCATAAGGGTTATAGTTAAACTTATTCAATCTAACAAGTAACCTTTGAGTCTCATCTAATTCAATTTTAGAAGGTAATGGAGTAAGACAATTCAAATAAATGTACCTCATTTTTAATGTGATCTTACTATTTTTAGCCAATGGAATTGGTAACTTGATGATATATCCTTCATCAACCTTTTCATAATCGACTACTAACTGCTGGTCACTAACAACTACAGAAAAAATCCCTACAGACAGTACATCGTCGATACCATTATTTGGCAAAGTGAAAAAATATTCTGATTGGGGAGACTCATCGACATTCTTAATCACGACTTCAACAGTTTCCTTAATGTATGATTTGGTCAATTCAACTGATCTAGAGTAGTTTTCATTGACCCATTGGGGCAATGCGCTGGTTAATGCTATAAAGCACAATAGAACCACTCTCGCCAACATGATAATACGTGGAATTTCGCGTGCTGAGAAGCTGAGCTTCCAGCGGAGCGAGAAGTGAGTTTGAAGAGTTAAAATGGATAGTTTTGTAGTGTAGAGATGTGTGTTAGCGTAAGGTAGTGGTGGTGGTGGTGTTACTGAGCCTAGCACTTTTTCTGATCAATGCTTGTTGTAGATTATAGTGGAACTCTGATAACAATCTTGAAGGGTGCTACTTGGAAGAGTCAATAGTTTCCATGTCCTTTTGTAAGTCATTCTTTGTCGGTCATTGTCATATATCTCTCAATTCTCTGTCTCTCGCTCAACTCCCGTCTTTCAACTCCTGTCTCATGTCTGTCTCAACTCTCACTACAAACTGTGATTTTTACAAATCTGAAACTTGCTGGGTGAAACTAAATTTAATAAGTATTGCTCTCCGCCTCTCTGCCTCTTTGCCAACTCTCTCCGATAGATCTCTCTGCCGGCTCTCTCTACCAGCTCTCTCTGACAACTCTCGTACCCTCTTCCATATTCTCCATCACTCTACAAACTGTCTACACTATATATGCACTCTCATGCTTCCCGATCTGGTTTCCAAATCTCAATCGCAACTACACTCTCCACCATATTCTACTCCCACTCAGTAACTCTATTTCCACTCCGCCATACACTAAGTCGCCCCTCGCTCTGCTCGAAGCTCCCACTCAGTCATATTCTAAGTCGCTCCGCCCACTCATACTCTAAGTCGCTTCTCGCTCTGGTCGAGGCTCCCGCTTTACTCGAGGTTCCCGCTCTGCTCGAAGCTCCTCCGTTTCACTTGCTCGCAAGAAAAATTCACAACAACATGTCATTCAAAGACCTCATACCCGTCGTCAACAAGTTACAGGACATTATCACAACAACCCAGGTCAGCGAGTTAGACTTGCCACTTTTGGCTGTTGTAGGTTCTCAATCCTGTGGAAAACTGTCGGTATTAGAGAATATCGTCGGTAAAGACTTCTTACCTCGCGGGACTGGTATAGTAACAAGAAGACCATTAGTGTTACAGTTAATCAATATCAAAGGCGATGAGTACGCTCACAATCATGACATGAGCTCAAGTACCATTGCTGATGATAAGAATGATGAAGATCTTGACTTGGAAGATCATTTGCGTCGTTTAAGTACTAAAACTACTGATATTGAATATGGTGAATTTTTACATTTACCCGGTAAAAAATTCTATAGTTTCAAGGAAATCAGACAAGAAATTGAACATGAAACTAATAGATTAGCAGGAACAAACAAAGGGATCAACAAACAACCAATTAACTTGAAGATTTATTCAACTAAAGTATTAGATTTAACATTAGTTGATCTACCAGGAATTACCAAAGTTCCTATTGGTGATCAACCAATTGATATAGAAAAACAAACTCGTAGTTTAATCTTAGATTATATTTCAAAGCCTAACTGTATCATTTTAGCAGTATCACCTGCTAATGTTGATTTAGTTAATTCAGAGAGTCTTAAACTTGCTAGACAAGTTGATCCAACTGGTAAAAGAACAGTTGGAGTACTCACTAAATTAGATCTTATGGATGAAGGTACCAATGCTTTGGATATTTTGAAAGGTAATGTTTATCCTTTAAAACTTGGATTTATTGGTATTATTAATAGATCTCAATATGATATTTCTGTTAATAAATCATTGCAAGATAGTTTAGAAAATGAAGAAGATTTCTTTAAAAATCATTCAGCTTATAGACCAGTTGCTAATAAGTCCGGTACTAAGTATCTTACATTCAAATTGAATCAAATTCTTATGAGTCATATTAGAGATAAATTACCTGATATTAAAGCTAAATTGAATACTCTTATTGGACAAACAGAACAAGAACTTAAAAAACTTGGAGGTTTACAAGATTATGAAGAAGATAAATCGATTTTGATTCTCAACTTGATGACTAAATTCTCCCAAAATTTCATCACCTCTATTGATGGGGTTAACATCAACGAACTTTCAACAAAAGAACTTTGTGGAGGTGCTAGATTATATCATATTTATAATGAAGTTTATGGTAATGAATTATCAAATATTAACCCTACATATAATTTATCGTTAAATGATATTAGAATTGCTATCAGAAATTCTACAGGATCTAGACCTTCTTTATTCGTTCCAGAACTTGCATTTGATTTATTAGTTAAACCACAAGTTAAGTTATTGGAAGAACCAAGTAAGAAATGTGTTGAACTTGTTTATGAAGAATTGATGAAGATTGTTCATAATATCTGTAGTAACAATAATGAGTTTGGCAGATATCCTAGATTGCAATTGAAGCTCATTGAAGTAGTTAGTGATTTATTAAGAGAAAGATTGGATCCGACTATCAAATATGTGGAATCTTTAATTGAGATCAATAAAAGTTATATCAATACCAATCACCCTAATTTTGTTGGTGCTGCTAAAGCTATGAGTCTTGTTTTAGATGAACAGAAGAGAAAGAAACAAGATGTAAAATCATCAGCTACCAGCGATAGTGAAGGAGTAGATATTGATGATATCAATGACATTGATGAAGATGTTCCAGTATCTAAAATCAATGATTCTTTGTCAGTTGATACTGTTGAATCAGATTCCTATCTTAATTATTTCTTTGGTAAAGATCCTATCACTCATCAACAATATCTTACTACTCAAGCACAATTGAACCCAACTCCATTCAAGTTCCCTCATAGTGCTGATAACTTGCCATTGCAATTCAATGAGTCGAATTCGAACTCATCGTCTAGCTCATCAACTATTATCAATAATAACGAATCGTTTGAAATTGATGAGAGTATTAACCTGCTTAATGAAAAAGAGCAATTAGAATGTGAATTGATTAGAAGATTAATTATCTCTTACTTTGGCATCATCAGGGAGATCGTTAAGGATCAGGTACCTAAATCGATTATGTGCTTGTTGGTGAACTATATTAGAGATAATATCTCTAACAAGTTGGTGATCAAGCTATACAACGAGAGTTACTTTGATGAATTGCTTGTAGAGGACGAAAATATTCAGATCGAGAGAGAGAAGTTCACTAAGTTGTTGAAGACGTACAGGGAGGCGGCCAAGGTGATCAACGAGGTGATCTAATGTAAATAGTGAGTATATACCCTGCATGATGTCTCTGCTTTCCACTCCATACTTTACTCTCCGTCGACACTTTACTCTCTACTCTCTCCTCTACTCTCATATTCTACCCCCCACTCTCTCCATCATCTCATACTCTACTGTCATACTCAACTGTCATACTCTACTCTCATACTCTACCCCCCACTCTCTCCATTATCTTATACTCTACTCTCATACTCTACTCTCATACGCTACTCTCATCTCTACTCTCATACTCTACTCTCATACTCTACTCTCGTACTCTACTCCCCACTCTCTCCATTATCTTATACTCTATCGCCTCTCACTCCGTTAGAAGCTCATACATCAGCTGATCGCCCGCCTTGCTGGTTGCGACCCTTAAAAATAATCGTAATTATACTAAAAAGTAATTCAACCATGCCACATAAAGCAATCCACCTCTTTTCTATACACTTGTCACTCCGTTAAGCTCTCCATTTATCCGTGTCTCCATGTCTCGTACCCTATCAGCCCGCACTCGATTCAAACTCCATACCCTAATCTCATACGCTTCACGCTACATCCGAAGCTCAGCTCCGAAGCTCATAATATTTACGTCCCAAAAATAGACATTATTATATGCAGGTCATCAAAAAGAAACGTGGGTAAAGCTTAAAGCACACCAGAAATATTATCTTTTACAAGTATGTTGAAGAGAAATACAGCGGTAGTCGTAGCTATACTTGTTCTGGCTATTGGACTTACCCTTCTTAATTTTCAATCCCATTTCAAAAGTCTTCTTATTAATTACTCTGTCAGAGAGCTTAAGACTGACGAATATAGTAAGGTAGAATTTGTTAATAACATGTCACCTTATTCACATGGGGAAGATACTGTAGTTGTTTTATCGACTATTGGAGATGATAAAAGCTATGGTAAAGGTAAGACCATAAAAGATTTATTTCAAACTATCAGAAGTCTTGAATTTGAGCCTAATCAAATGTCTATAGGATTACTTATTGGTAAGGAAGAAGAATATCATCGAGTTATAGAGTACTTTAAGGAATATTTTCAATCTATAAGTTATAAGGATTTTGATAAGTTCATTCATAAAGTTACTATATTAACTGCACCATTCATTGAAAAAGATTTTAATCAACTTAATAGAGATGATAGACATAATGATAATGTTCAAAGACTTAGACGTAGAACCATTGCTCGTTCACGTAATTATGTATTGAACCATTCTTTAAGACATGAAAAGTATACTTTATTTATTGATGCTGATATAGTTAAGATTAATCATCCACAAATGCTTAAAAAATTTATTAAGTCAAATTATGATATAGTGGTTCCTCGTATAACTAGAGGTAACAATCCTGATTACGACAAAAATAGCTGGAAAGGAGAAAGAACAAAACCAACAGAAGAACAATTTAAGAAAATGGATACCGGTGATTGGGAAAATTGGGATTACGTTCCAAGAGATGTACCTGGTAAGATGATTCATTTTGAAAATTTGATTACTGAAAATTCTAATTTGGACTTTTCCGTTCCTTTAGACTCTGTAGGAGGTGCTATCCTCTTTTCAAAGTCTGTTATTTACCACCAAGGTATTCAATTTCCTCCTAATTATGTTGTGGGTACTTCTTGGGATAGACTTGAAGGATATGATGGTATCGAAACAGAAGGGCTTTGTTATACTGCAAAATCTTGTGGGTACAAGTGCTGGGGATTTCCTAATTTGGTTGCTGAGCATTCGTTGGAGTAATCGCTTACAACGTAGAGAAGACTAGAGGAGAGGACTCGTCTGCGCAGTGGCTCCTAATTTAGTTCCTGAGTAGACATGTATAGAAGAGTATCGTGTATTAGTCATCCCAGTTATCTACGCTCCCAAATTTTTACTCTTCCAACTCTTTACTCTTCCAACTCTTTACTCTTCCAATTCTTTACTTCTTAAACAGCTTCTCCCCTCGGTACCTACTCTCGCTGCTTCTCACTAGATGCTCTTTGGTCTGCTCTACGCTCTATGCTCGCTTCTCACTGCGTTCGAAGCTCAAACAATGTTGACAGCACTAGCGGAGGTATTACCCAAAGATCACGACTTTGATGTCCTCCTAGTGGTCACTGAACCCAAACAATGTAATCCCATAGTAAAACCAAAAAATAAGCCTCCAAAACTTAGTGTGAAGATAAAATATTTTCTTACTATAATTGATAAGGTCTCGAATACTATTTTATTTAGTATTGAAATATATGACTATATTAGTATATATGAAGATACCAATGATCATCATCTTTTTGTGTCCAAGATTGATAGTGTTGGACTAACTGACTTAAAATGTAATATCAACAAAATTGTGTCTGTATTCTTACAATATTTATATCATCAAACTTTTTCAAGTATAAGGTATAGGAAGAAGTCTCAAGGGAGTACCAATTCTAGTATTAAAAAAATATCCCGTGCATTTGAGAAGAATGAAGTTTATAAAACAATTGAAGTATCACCAATCCACCAATTCAAATTATCACTTTTCACCAAATCCTCTAACCAATATCTTTTCCCTAATAGCGAAAAGAACCCATACAAACGAATCGTAGGTGGAGAAGCTTTATTGAAGTGGTGGTTAAAGTTAGTTGATGATTCAATTACTACTTCTCAACTTAACTTTACTAAAAAACTTATTGTCCCTGGTTCCTTAGACCCTCATCTGTATTTAAGAGGATTAACTAATTGGACTGTAGGTTCTATATATAATGGTGAAGCTATATTTAATATTCCCAATTTTCCTGATGATCCTAAAACTAGATTTCTAGAGTTTCTTATATTAGAGAATAGATGGAGAAATATTGATACCACTAGCTTCTATGATGAATTAGGATTTAGACAAGAATTTAGGTTAGGTGATGTAGTAGGTATTATAGGATGTCAACTGTCACCTATCAAACATACTACTTCTGATAAATCTTTTGGTATGCAAGTTTCCAATAAACAGTATAAAAGGCTCATTAAGCTTATCAAAGGAGAGGATTGTAGTATCAAAGAGGATGTTGTATCATTAGTAAAATCTAAATTTCCAATCTTCTTTAAAATCATAGGAGTAGATTATCAATTGTACCCAATAACAGGATCTTTTGAATATCAAAAGAAAGATCCAGCTACTTTAGTTGTAAATAACTTAACTTCTTTAGTTAGAAAGAAGAAAAAATAAATCTATATATATATATTTGTGGCTGCAAAAAAAAATACACAAGATGATATTGTTATTGATATTTCTCCCTTTGGTACATTGTATACTTCCATTGCCTAATATATTCAGATCAGCTCAAATGTTACCATTTCCTCCTTGGTTGACTGAGTTTACTGGGTTAAAAGCTTGGCCTGACTTGGATCCACCATATATTCCTTTAGATTTTATCGATTTTAGTAGAATAGAAAAATCTCCCATTCACGTTCAAGGACAATGTGATATTGTTCCTGGCGATACATGTTCATTCGACTGTAATAACTGTGTTTCATTTGATGACGTCTTTACATGTCCAGTATTGTCTCAAACTTTTGATGATGGTCCTTCACCATCTACTAAGAAACTTATTGATAATCTCAAAACCAAGGCAACTTTTTTTACTTTAGGAGTAAACATTGTTAAATATCCAGACATTTACAAACAGACACATGCAAAGGGTCATATCATGGGATCACATACTTGGTCCCATAAATTTTTACCAAGTTTATCAAATGAAGAAATTATTGCTCAGATCGAATGGTCAATTTGGGCCATGAATGCAACTTCAGGACATTTACCCAAATGGTTCAGACCACCATATGGGGGAGTTGATAATAGGGTAAGATCAATCATTAGGCAATTTGGTATGCAAAGTGTTCTTTGGAATTTTGATACTTTTGACTGGAAGATGACTTCTAATGAGAGAAGTGAAAGTCAAATCATGACTGAATTTGATCAATTCAAACAACAGAGACCACTGGGAGACGGGATAATTTTAGAACATGATATGACTTCTAGAAGTGTTAATGTAGCCATTGAGATTAACAAGAAATTGCCTAATCAATTGACGGTTCCAAGATGCGTTGGGGGTATTGACTACCTCAAAGTGTTTACGTAGTGGTACGTGTATAGAATGTACAGTATATAATGCTAATATAGGTGGTAATTTTCTGTACATAATACAAAGTATTCAAGTAGTATCGGATAGTATATTGTATATAATATTTGGCTCATTTCCATACATAATATGCATACGCATAGTATATATGGTAGATTTCCATATGAAGTATATATGATATCTCCAAAGTACAGTAAAATTTCCATGATGGCGACATTTCCAAACCTTTTACAGCAGTACATTTCCGTATATTACAATTACACTAAGCAGAAGCAGAGACCTGCACATTGATTTTACCAACGAAGTCTTTAATAGGGTTGTGTTGCTTCAAACTTTCAACCTTTTGCTTGCTTTGTTTGGTGACATCTTCAACATAATCCTTGGAGTAAGATTTGAGAGGTTGGACATAATTATCATTCAAGTCACTGTAGAACTTGTGAGACAATTTAGATGCAACATTGACGTAACTTGGTTCATCCTTAGTAGCTTCTGAATATGAACCAAGCAAGTAATCCTTTGACTTGAAAAAGTATGCTAAAGCTTTAGCCTTGGATCTAAAGTAAATTTCCTTAGTAATTCCAATGGTGTTGGAAATTTCAGAGTCAGTGAACTTATAAGGAGTCTCTGATGGTAAGTAATGAGCAACATGAGCATAATAACTTGCGTTAATACTTTGAAGCTTCTTGAAAGCTGCCAGTTTCTTGGCATCATAGAAACCACATGCAGCATCAAAGTTGTTTAAAACAAACTTATTAAATGCGGTATCAATATATTTCAATCCAGTAAGCACTATTGGGAATGAAACTAACTCAAACCCCTTATCAGCAATACCAATCACTTGAGCATACAAAGTACTAACAATTTGATAACTGAATACATAACTGACCACCAGGTTGACTAATGTATAACTCTTAAGGTGATTGTAACTAGTAGATTCAAACTTAGCCATTCTATTGTTCTATAATATATAAAGATTTAAAACAGCAAGGATAATATATCCCTTAAGTAGTTTTTTTTTTAGTTGCAATTTCCGCGGTTTCCGCACGACCTGCTACTTAAATGAAGGAAAGCTCATCATAGTTAAGATCCTGATGAGGAAAAAATAGCATGTGAAAGAGTCTGGACCCTAAAAGACGCCTCGGTATATGCAAGTAGAGATGGAAAAAGGAAGTATACACGATATGAAATACGAGGAATGAAGGGCATGAATATGATGCTTTCTGAATAGAAGAAGAAGAATTTGGTGGATAAGTTAGGGTAATTCAGCCGTATGGGTTAAGAAATTGCGGATGGTAATAATAACACTTCAATGATAATTGTATGCGAATATTGTTAATATTATGTATCACGTAAACATCCATGCATGCGAACCTTAGACTCCTCATGAAATTCCATAGAATAACCCCGAGTCTGTGGCGAGTAAGAATACTAATCAGGATAAATAAACAACAGATTCTATATAGCGCAACGTAACCGTATAGCAAATGATGTTTTGAAACAATCAGAAAGTTAAATTTTACGTCATTGATAAAGTAACTGATAAAAAAAACTGGTAAAAAGTAAAACAGGTAAAAATAAGAGTAGAAAAAAAAATAGTAAAAAAAATTTTGTGTGTGTGTAGCCAAACGAGCGACTTGAGCGTACACTGGTAGACCAGGGGAAGCGCAAATTGATCATCCAGTATAATATCATCACCTCACGCTGGTTTACGAGTAAGAGGGCATCCACTTAAGCATAATATTACTGATATACACCGCCAGTGTGAAAAATACAATATCGCCTTTAATATGGCACCTGAGTCCCGTCGTGACTCCAGAACTTACCGGAGTCCTCAGGCGTGAACTTGCCGATCAAACCCAACATATCGCCAACACTTTTCTCAGTTGAAATCAAAGGTGGAAACTCTATATCCTTGGCGATCTCTAACAATCTCTCAAGATCTTTACTGTCCATGGCACCTGTGTCAACTCCTCCTGGATGAATTGGAACCACAATATCACCTTTCCTCTCTAAAGAAATTTGCTTGACAAAATAATTTGCAGCCGCCTTACTAGTACCATAGCTATTAGTAGGGAAAACCATAGCAGATATGGACGAAGCCTGAGTGGAAATATAGATGAGCTCCAATGGTTTAGCGAAGTATGGGTTAAGTGCCCTGTATAGCTTCACGGTACCACAATAATTGACCGTCTACTTTCCATGTCTCTAAAAGTTATTCTATGCGCTTTGGTAATGAGGCTATGGTCATCTATCTGAAAAAATAGGAGCCTTCTTGATACAATCACATTAGACGCCCTATAAACTTGTATATGGTAGGCTGGATAAGCTATTAAAGCAGGTGTATTTTAAAAATTATCTTCTTTCAAAAATTTTGAAATTATCTTCAATTCCTGTTCGAATAATTTCCTGTACGGACCCAAATCCCACTATTGAAAGTGCTGGATTCTTCGGATCATTAATACATTAAGTCAACTGGGCGGGGTCTGGTGTATTTTATTTTACCATAAAACTCACAAAAGAACTCAATATTTCAGTAAAAGTACAGTTGCATCTAGTACTAAGACTTTAGGTAATTGTAGAGGAATTGAAGAGTTCATGTCAGCGAAATTACCAGTGTTATGGTGTCATAACTACTTTGTTACAAACATACCAATTCCATTGACATGATATGTTTATTAGGTGATGAGAGATGCAGTCTTAAGGCGTAGTATAGTATTATAAAATATATTAGAGACGCAGTGAAAAGCCATCGATTACTGTTGGGGACATTCAGGCGGATTCTCCTTCTTCTCTGTCTCGTTAATCTCATCATCGTCACTATCATCTTCGTCGCTGAATTCCTCCTCTTCCTCATCGAAGTCTTCAGGGAATCCGAAGCCTACAGCATCCCCAGTGAACCAATCAATAGCTCTTGGGATTAATCTGTCCTTGAACTCTTCACCCAACTGGTAGTCCAATTCCAATCTCTCGGCCAAGTCGTCTTCATCTTCAGCATCCTCATCATCATCTTCTTCTTCTTCGTCATCTTCATCTGCTTTGGGTGGCTTTGGTGGGTCAAAGAAATTGAAGAATGACTCAGTTGGTGTCAATTTTTCGATGGTTCTGGTCTGCTTGGTAGTCTTATTTCTCTGCTTCCTTCTTTCGATATTTATAGTGACATTCTGTTCCTTAGACTTCCAGTTAATAACAGTACCATCTGCATGATCATATACAAAGTCACCGGTGTATCCTAATTCCGGTTGATAGTAGTAAGTTTTTGTTAAGACCTTGTTGTCGAAGTAAGGGTTTTCCTTAAATTCGAAGATCAATTTGAATCCCGGGGTGTCCAAATATTCCATTTTAATGTTAGTCAAATACTGTAAGACATCACTATCTCTATCAGTGATTGTTTCGGAAATAGGAGTTAAGTTTTCCAAAGCAGTTAACCAGAAACCTGGAATACCCTTGATATCTTCGTTACTTTCAGTTTCTTGTTCTTCTTCTTGTTCTACTTCTTCTTCCGGTTCTTCTTCTGGTTCTTCGCCCTCGTCTTGTTCTTCCTTCTCCAACCTTTCACCCTCTTCAATTTCTTCGGGTGTTGGCTCTTCAATTCCATTGATGATCTTGTTTCTTCTCTCATACAAGGGTTCGTATTTCTTAAAGAAACTTCTTTCTAAGTCGAGCAACTGCTTTTGGAATTCAGCCTCCAACTTCATGTGCTGTTGTTGTACGGACTTTAAACCGTATATTCTATTCTTGACTGGCTTAGCTAAAGTATCGAGATATCCACTCTGTTGGCCAATTAAAGTACCCAATTTTCCTTGGATCATGCTCAACAACTCAGGGTTATTAGCAATCTGCTTTTTGACATCAGCCTCTTCACGGATGGTCTGAACCGATGGATGGTGGTTCTTCAAATAAGAAGCACTGACACTGGCTGGCGTGTTCTGCGGGGTGGGAGCCTTGGTGATGTCTCCGAACTTTCTAGGTTGACTCATGGTGTTCAGGATAGGAAAATTTTTACGCGTGTACCTTAAGCAACACGATTCGCAGGGCTAGTGTGTGAAGCACGACAGAGGCTGGCGTGTATGAGTGCAGTAAGCATGGGTAAGCATGGTTAGGGGGTTAGCATGGATAAGTGTGGATAAGCTTTAGTAAGCTTCAGCTTGAATAGAGGAGTATTATAATATAGTATTGTAGTAGAATCTAATGTATGGTATTAAAGTTTAGTATTATCGTATATTATATCGTATAGCACTAGGTGAGTATATAGCATTGGCGAAAAGAGTATCATAATCATAGTATTTAGCCTATATAGTTGCCTTGCCGTCAAGGTACAATTCAATTTCGCCCAACCTGGCCTCCCATTCCTCGACCTTGCTCAACTTCTCTTCTATTTCCTTGATTTCATTGTCAATAGAGAGTAGGTTTTCTTCGCTTGTCAAGTCATGGAACTCGTAATCACCATCATCTCCAATCTCGAGTACATAGTCGTGGTATTTCATCAACAATGGACGGTGACTCAAAGTAATGAATGACAAGTCTTTCTTTTGCAACAATTCGAAAAGATAGTCTTCGACATCTGTAGAAACCGCATTAGTAGACTCATCTAAAATCACAAATTTTGGAGCCTTGAATAATACTCTAGCAATACTTATCCTTTGCTTTTCACCTCCACTGAACACATCTTTCCAATCCTTCTCAACATTGAAATTGCCTTCTCTTTTCAATAAATAATCCAATTTCACTTCGACTAAAATATGGTATAAGTGGTCATCATTGTATCCCTGTTCAATCATATCATTGTAGCTGTATGGGTAAATGATCTGATCACGCAAAGTTCCCTTAGTAAAGTATGGCTTTTGTGGTAAATAGAAGATATCATCGTCATTTGGCTTAGATAATAACCCGGAATATACTGGCCATAATTCTGCCAAAATTCTAGCGATACTTGTTTTACCACTACCGTTAGAGCCCAATATAAGTAAGTTTTGCTTGTGGTGAACTTCAAAGGTTAAATCTCTTTGGATCAATTTATCGTTGGTTGAACCTTCTTTTGATGGTACAATCAATGGGATATTTTCAAATCTGATACCCTTGGAGTAATTCCTTTGGATGGTTCCTCTGATATCTTGATCATATGGATATTTGGAACCATAATTAAACTTTGGAGAATGTGATAAATGTAAATTACTCAACAATTGGAAGACTCTATCAGTATAACCAGTTAATTCAGCAACATCTTTGATAGAATACATAAGTCTTGAACCTGCATCAGCTAATGATAACATTAACCTTTTGTTGATGATGAATTGTCTCATATTCTTCCTTTCTATTTTACTACTATCAACATGATCTTCAACCTTGGTGGGGAATAAATCTTCAATAAATACTGGTAACCCGGCAAATACATAACCCCAAGCACTCCAAGTATACTTCAAGATATAATCTTCCAATATGGAATATCCGAAAGAGATATTTATGGTCTTATTGATATGATCAGTTAACTTTACAAAAGTCTCATTTAACTTAGCCTTTTCAATAACTGAACCTTTATAGAAACCAATTTCTTCACAATTGGTTATCAAATTCAAGTGTTCGTTATAATATTTACCTTCTAATTCAGTTTCTTGAGCACTTAATTTACCAAATTTAGGAGTGTTTAGTTTCAAAAGGTATGCAGTTAAGAAATAATTAGCAAACATACCTAAAATAGCACCTGTACCTAAATTATCTCTTAAGTAGATCGAGAAAAATACTAAATCTATCATTGGTTTACCCATATTAGAAAATAATGAACAAATAGAATCACAAAATTTACTAACATCATTAGTAATATATTGATCAATATTTTGAATATCAATGAAATTATTGATCTTATAATAAGAAATCACTTTATCCAAGTATAAATCATGAATATATCTTGTTAAATTTGACCTGAAGCTCAAACTTAATCTATTGGTTAAGTACTTGATTGCAGCATTAGTGTAACTAGCAGGAAAAGCAATTAAAATCCAATAAATCAAATCTCTTACAAATTTCTTACCATTTCCACTAATTAGATTCTTAACAATTTGACCATCTAATTTAGCAATCAATAAACTCAACCAAGTTCTTAAAACAAGAAAGAAACATTGGCAGAATAAAAGGTAAGTATTCTTGGTATAAAATTTAGGTATTAAAATTCTCCAAATAATCACCAACTGGTTAATAAACTTGGAGTTAATGATATTGCTGGACACTCTGAGCTTCTCTTCAATGTAGTAGTTCTTATATAAGTATTTATCAGCAGCATATTGATCTAAATTAGGCTTAGGGATGATAATCCTAGTATTACCAGAAGCTTTAGCATCAGGGTATTTGGGAATTATGATCTCTCTAGATCCATTCTTGAGAATTGTACTACTTTGTCTAATCAAAGCGGGTCTATTAATCCTCTTATTCAACTGGAATTCCTTGTATTGATGAACTAATGATCTAATGCTGAATACTACTCCTAATCCAAAGGTTGTCACTAATGTAGTAAGAAACAATACAACAGGCTTACTTCTATAATTCACCTTAACCTGGTTGTTTTGAATAGCCGAGATGAACTCCTGAGCCATCAACAACACATTCCTAATGTCTTGTTTACTGGCTAGTCTGGATACATGAACCATTGCTGACTTTTGTGGAGTGCGGAGTTCTACCGAGGATGGCTTGCGGAGCGAGAAGCGAGAGCGAGAAGCGAGTTGAAATGGAGAGAAGCGAGTTGGAGAGAAGCAGGTAAGAGGGAGATGTTAGAGCAGAGCGGTAAGCGTAGGCTGACATGAGGGACTTCGATATCGAAGGGGAGTGAAGGGTGAAGGATGAACGCTGTACGCTGTCTGCGTTAGAATTCTCAGTCTATATTCTATATACACCACCACTGAGGAGAGTGTGTAAGTATGCTTGAATGCCATTTGCGTCTCTTCTTCTTGCCAGTCTATGGAATGTCTGTCTGCGCCAGTGTTCTTCTCCAGCTGGTCTATCGAACAATGACCATCACCACTTTTTACCTAGGTTCTTTTGTACACACCTCTTAAAGTCAGAAAACTCCTTTTGGCACTGATCCTTCGAAATAGTAGCGTAATTCTGAAGAATGCAGTTGCCGTACTTCATTCCTTCCTGTGAACAGTTTTTCGTCAGTCCTAAGAGCTTACTGATCTGTCTTTGCTTCATAGTAACCTAAGAAAATTTGCGATGCTCAGCCATTGATAGAATACTCCATTATTGATTCTAAAGAGCAGAAAACACACGGTTATCCTTTACTAATGTCTGCGTCTCATAACTAGCTTTTCTTCACGAAATAACCCATTATCCTTCTCAATGATAACCAATTAACACTCCCTTCGAAGCTCTCTCCCTACTTTTAGGCCTCTGTCGCTTATCACTCCGTTCTAATCCCTTCAAATAGAGCCTCCTCCTGTATATAAATACTGTCGTATCAATTCTATTCAACGTAAGTTATCACTTGAAGAAGCCTTGAGCCAGCAATTAGGGTCATACGGCTAGCAGCATCTCAGGTAATTTATCAATTTTTTTGATAAAAGTGAACACAAATATGACTTCGTGGCCAAGCTGGTTAAGGCGTGAGACTGTTAATCTCAAGATCGTGAGTTCGATCCTCACCGAGGTCGTTTTTTTTTACAATTTTTTAGCTATCTTGACTCAAAGTTTAGTAAATCTGGTACGTCTGCACTGTTTGTCAAGAGGAAAGTGTATTCGATTCTCTTCTAATACAGCGAAAGTAAACCATTTTGGCTTCAGGCGGACTTGGAGGGTCGCGATAAAATTTTCAATTTTTAAGGACACCAATAGAAGCAGTATAAAGACTTAGTATGGAAGTAGAGAATCAAGAGCGGGTTTCTGTTGGTTCTAATCCTAAAGCTTTGGATGATGAGCAGATCTATCAGTGGGTTAGTGAGCTCGTAAGTGGTAATAATAGAGAACGAGCACTCTTAGAGTTGGGAAAGAAAAGGGAACAGTATGATGATTTGGCACTTGTATTATGGAATTCATTTGGTGTTATGACGGTATTATTGGAAGAGATTATCTCAGTATATCCATATTTAAACCCACCATTGTTAACAGCCTCGATTTCAAATAGAGTATGTAATGCTTTAGCATTATTACAATGTGTTGCTTCCAATAATGCTACTAGGTCTCTTTTCTTACAGGCATATTTCCCCTTATATTTGTATCCATTTTTATCAACTAATGCCAGACAAAGACCTTTTGAATATTTGAGATTGACAAGTTTAGGTGTAATTGGTGCATTAGTCAAAAATGACACCCCAGAAGTCATTAATTTCTTATTAACAACAGAAATTGTTCCATTATGTCTTAATATTATCGAAATCTCGTCTGAACTCTCCAAAACAGTTGCTATCTTCATATTACAAAAGATCTTACTTGATGATACCGGTTTATACTATGTGTGTACTACTTATGAAAGATTCCACACTGTTGCCGCTGTCTTGTCAAAAATGATCGATCAATTAAACACAAGCAATCAAGAGGAAGAAGCATCGAGCTCTAGTAGTACAGGAAGATTATTAAAACATGTAATTAGATGTTATATGAGATTAAGTGATCATTTAGAAGCTAGAAAAGCCCTTGCAGATATTTTACCAGAACCTTTGAGGGATGGAACCTTTTCCAACATTTTACAAGATGACTTGGCTACAAAAAAGTGTTTGGCACAATTATTATCAAACATTAGCAGTAAATAGTGTATATTATCAATAGAATCAGTCCCCACTTGTTCCATCTTCCTTTGACACTTAATGATAAGACCGGTAAGATTCACCTGCATAGAACTTATCTTTAATCCAAATGAGGAAGCTTATACCGTCGCATAAAAACTCGAAATTATTCATCTGTACAAGAATGTCAAACGAATTAACCCACCAATTCACTCATTCAACAGCAGAACGAAGAGAATCGATTGTGTATGGATCCACTGGTAAGGGTGGTTTGTTTATTCCTAAGGATTTTCTTGAAAACAGACCCGTTTTTGGTGATGATGATGAAGACGAGGACGAGACCAATAATGAAACAACCCCATTGATTGAAACTCATGTGATTAATAGAAAACAGTCTATCATAGAAAGGGAGATTTTGGCTAGTGAACGTGAACTTTTAGAGGACTCTGGTAATCTTGTACAAGGTGGTGCAGATTCTGAGTCTATCAGAAGAGCATTTGAACAAGCAGTTGTAGAAAGAAAAGTACCGTTAAACTCAAAATCATCTGAGTTACGCTACCTTGTCAAATCGTCTGTTCCATTAGTACTTACATTCCTTTTACAAAATTCTTTAAGTACTGTATCTGTTCTTTCAGTTGGTCATTTAGGGGCTAATGAATTGGCTGCTGTTTCTCTTGGTGCAATGACTGCAAATATCACAGGATATGCTACTATTCAAGGTATTTCTACTGCGTTAGATACATTATGCCCTCAAGCATTCGGTGCAAAAAAGTACCATTTGGTTGGTTTTTACTTACAAAAATGTACTGCTTTGATCTTCACCATTATTGTTCCAATTTTACTCGTATGGATATTCTGGGGTGAGCAACTTATTCGCCTTATGGTACCAGATCCTGATACTGCTGTATTGGCTGCTAAATACTTAGTATGTATCGCTCCAGGTATCCCTGGATATATTTTGTTCGAATGTGGAAAGAGATTCTTACAAGCTCAGGGTGTCTATCATATCTCCACCTACGTTCTATTTGTTGCAGCACCATTGAATGCATTCATGAACTTTTACCTTGTTAGCGTAATGGGATACTACGGTGCTCCTATCGCTGTGGCTATAAACTATTGGATTATGGCCTTGGGTTTATATATTGGAACTGTCTATGGAGTTAAAGCTGAAGATACTCCTGCAGGAATGCATCCTTTATCCTGTTGGAATGGACTCGATTTAAAAAAAGCATTTTCTGGTTGGGATAAATTACTCAGCTTGGCTATCCCTGGTTTAATCATGTTAGAAGCTGAATTCTTAGCCTTCGAAATCTTGACTTTGATAGCAAGTTATCTTGGTACTGTTAAATTAGCAGCACAATCAGTTGGTGCTACCATGGCTTCTTTGACTTATCAGGTACCTTTTGCAATTGGAATTGCTGCATCCACTCGTATTGCTAACTACTTGGGTGCTGGACTACCAAAACATGCAAAGAGATCTGTTGAGGTTGCCTTAGCTTTTGGTTTAGTCATTTCCTCTATCAATTGTATTGTTTTATTTGCTTTTGAAACTCCTATTGCTAAATTATTTACAAGTGATGAACGTGTTATTTCAGCTATCCAAGATGTTATGTGGTTAGTTGCTTTAATGCAAGTCTTTGACGCTATGAATGCCAATTCAGCCGGTTGCCTTCGTGGACAAGGACAAACTAAAATAGGTGGAATTGTCAATTTAATATCTTACTATTTGATTGGTATTCCTCTATCCATATATATTTGTTTTTACTCTCCTTCAAAGGGAAGTTTGAGCGGACTTTGGATTGGAAGTTGTGTTTCATTATTCATAATTGGAGCCGTTCAGAGTTATTACTCGATATTTGCTGATTTTCAACAGCTATGTGAAGATGCTAGAAATAGAAATAACGTTAGCGGAGTCTAAAATATATGTATTATTTAGTTAACAAACGGGCCGTTGACTTTTGGTTTTTCCATTCGAGGTTGACCAGCAAGTAACTCACGCCTAATCTCAGGACCAATCGAATGGTGGAATCTCTGTCTTACTGTCTCTAGTAAAAAATCTCTCTGGTCATCAGTGATATCATTCTTGTATCTTTGTGCAAATGCTAAAAAGGCTTTATGCCATACAACTGGTAAAGGTGGTTGTTTCCTGTTGTTTTCTTCGACTTCATCGTCATCTATCATTGAATCTTGTTGTTCGACCCTTCTGAATCTCATGAAGTAAAAGACAAGATCATCAAGAGTTTGATAGGGTAAAGCATATTTCTTTTCGATTAATACTCTGATAAATACAGTAGTAGCTGGACTGAACTCTCGCTGAGCTAATTGTGATAATGCTACTGAGGAATGTAATACTGGTACAGAAACTTTTGCTAATACAGATGCAGCAATGGTAGCTTCTCTTACTGAACAAGAACCGTCAATGAGTGGGAATAAAAATCCTTTAAAGAATGCACCAGGCTTATACAATGACTTTTTGATGGCTCTATAAATGTGATAATTGACGGTGTGATCCTCTGAATCTTCTATATCAGTTCTGAATCTTTCTAACAAAACATTCTCGATGAACTTTTGAGCTTCGTTGGCTTGTAAGTTGGATACAAACAATTTGGTGGCTTCGTAGACAGCATGAGGTGTCCAGGCATTTGGATTAGTAACATACAACACATCTTGCCAATTTTTTAAGCTTGGTAATACCTTGAAAAGCTTAGGTAATTTTCCGTGACGATAGCTAGCCAAAATTTGACCAATCTTTTCGTATGCCATGATAACCTTAGGTGGTAATTTAACACCTTCTATTGGTCTATCTTGTGATTTCATTATTTGCTTTTCTTCTATTTTGGCTAAGATCTTATCTGCTAAATTGATCAGTTGATTACCGAAATATTTCTGAAACATCTCTGCATCCTTGTCATTTACCATTTCTTCCTCTTCAAAAACCATTTCTTCATATTCTTCATAATCAGAATATTCTTCCTCTTCTTCCGAATCATCATCTTCTTCTTCTTCCGAATCCTGATTTTTGAATGTTTGTAAGAAAGATGGCTGTCCTTGTTTATTATGTCCTTCTTCTTCTTCAATTTCTTCTTGCTGTTCCTTGGCCAACTTCAAGATTCTTCTTGATGTGCTCGAATCTAAAAAGTCCTCTCTTCCTTCTTTACTTTTGACTACATTTCTTCTCTGGTTAGTCTTCAAATCACCACTGAGACTTGCAATATCCCTATGTAAAGGATTATGACGTTGCTTTTCCTTGGTTTCACTGACTGTTACTTTACCCATAATATATTTTGCGATGAGATGAGCTTTAATATAAATTTAAATTTTTCAATGCGACTCATACAATCATAATCTATATACTATTTACATAATTTCGTAGTTTATTTTAACAAATAGGGAAGAATAAATAAGTTCTTCTCCAAAGGCATCGTTGATTTGTAAGTATCTGTATCCCTTCTTAAGATTTTGTAACCTCAGGATAAAAACCCCTATAGGTTCACCTTGATCTTTCTTAACTAAGTTGTTTAATGAAAATTTGACAAATACTAAATCACTATTTATTGTCATTTCACCTTCAAAGGTCTCATTCCATACTGGATTGAATCCATTATCCTCTATTATTCTAGATTTCTCAATTAGAGAGTTCTCATAATATTTTACTTCTTTGGCCCCAAACACTTCAAAGCTAACATATGGGTTTGTAGTTCCAGCGTCTACTCTAGGTAAATGATGGGCACTTATTATTGAGAACAGAAAATGAATATGTTGCTCTGGCTCTTCAATTTCATCATTCTCACGTAATGTACGCTTTTGTAATGGTCGACGGATTGCAGTAGGTTTCAAATAATATCCAGTTTTATTAGGCCCATCGAAAAGTGCTTCATTTAACTGTTGCCCTACATCGTAAGTTTGCCAATTAGTCGCAACCATCTGAACCCCATGTTGCCAATACTTCAAAGGATTGAAGTTGGATGATGTTAATCTGAATCTATGAGGATACACTCTCATCCAATATCTTCGATTGTGCTTATCCACTGACCTTCTCTGAATTTCATCCTTTAACATAGAATCTAGTCGTTTCTCATTTAGAGAAAAGCAGTGGTTATACGTTTTCGACTCGGGTAAAGAGAAGTTACGAAATCTAATCCCTTGAACGTATACGCCAAACATACTCAACTCCGGAATAATGGAATTAGTTTTACGTCTTTTCCGAGTAATATTAACAGAAGACGTTAACGACGATGTACTATCTTCACTAAAGTTCGAAGTAGATGTTGACGATGTTGATGTTGATGCTGATATTGATGAGGATAGTGATAATGCTGATTGTGAAGATGTAGTACTAACATGGTTATTTGTCTTTTTCACCTTGATTAAAATACGATTCTTCAAATCGTTAGGACTAGGCAATATTGCAGTCTTATTCAACGGTTCTTGAATCATAGTGTCACCAAGACACTCCTTCAATAAAGCTTTAACTCGACGTTGACATCTAGATGAGCAATTGATTTCTAAACTTATTATCAATGGAAATTGAGAAGAAACAAATGCATGCCTCTTAATTGTATTCAACACTGGACGTAGCCCAATAGACAGCGTAAATGCACGACCATGACATACAATAGGAGTTGGTCCGTCACCGTCCTCTTCACCATCCCAAATATCTATTTCCACGCATCTACAACCTTTTTGTAAAGCCCTTACATAGCCCTCAGAAGAAGAGGTATCTGCGACTTGACGACCCATTAAATACGTGTTATGGCTAGAAGACACAAAATACTCATTCAATGGTCTGGAATAATAGTCCATGTCCTCCAGCGGAATATCTATAACTCTGGAATATTTGGATAAAAGGAATCTATTGAAACTTTCACTATCCCACAAATCTGATGCGCTAAACTTGCCAAATATCTTTAGCATATCGCCTTCATCAAAAGACTCATCTTGTACATCTCTAAGAAAGCTCTTGAATTCCGAATACTTCATTTGACCAGATGGGCATATATCAAGCCAAATCTTAGTGATATCACTTCGGCGTTTGAGTTCACCTACAAAGTCTTTGAAGCCTTCGAAATCAAGCGCTGGGGCGCCATCAATAAAGTGGTGATTGGTGAGGCTATCAAAAGTTTTCCGTAGACGAGTTCTGCTAACATTAATATGAAGACGTTCAACATGGCGTACGATATCTTCAAAGAACAAGAATTGCCTTTGAGGGCGTGGTATTGGGACTGGAATATCATCCAGTGAATATTCCATTCTCCTTTGATACAGGAAGTCAATTGCTGTATACATATTTCTAGCATCATTTTCTGTATCTGCAACAAGGTGTACAGTTTTGAGCTTATTTTTGTTATGATCGAAGTATGTAATAGTAATCCATTGCTTCTCAAGTTCCTTGGAAATATTGAGCTCATCACGGTAATGGCGAGCTTCCAGTTGAAATAATAATCTTCGTATGTCATCCACTGAGAACTTATAAACCTTAGAATGTAAATGTAGTTTTTGAAAGCTGCTGTCTTCAGATGAATGAGCAGTATTCCAGGTAAATGTCATTGTTTCAATATCTACCTTAAATTGAATTCTCTTCTTGGACTTACTTGAGACTTTAAGTACTGTCCAGCTTTCCCCATGAATAACTTTATTCTTTGGTTTAACTGGGGACAATTCAGTATCAGGTTGGCTGAACATCCTTTTTAGTACGTTTGTGGTAATTGATTCCCCTTTGGAGGAATTTGATCCTCTTAAATTACTTAGGAATGAAGGCAAAACAGACAGCACACTCCTACTTCTAGATCTATGTTCTGGTTTCATTTCGGTCAGGCTTCGGCGTGATTTCCTCTCCTCTGAATCTGTATATCCAGCAGTAATAGTAGTTAGAGGCTCATCTTGTAAAATTCTCTGTGAGCCAACTAAGGTTGATCCTCCAAACAGAAGGGTAGATTCATCTGATCCATTGCTGCTTCTCTGCAAAGTCCTATTCAGATTGAGGGCACTACTATCATCGCCCATAGTAAAATACCCAGACGAGATTATATCTACTAGATAGTTAGGCTGCGCGCTAAATTGGCCCATGGCTCAGGTGCCTAATTAAAATAATGAGTGCTTGTAATTACTATTTAGTGTCAATTAATCTATATCTAATCTTACATCCATAGAGGCCTCTTGAAGCAAGTATTTCTTGACATCATTGACGGTGTATTCACCCCTATGGAATAAACCGGCACCCAATGCAGCATCAATACCACAATCTAACTCAAATGCTTCTCTAAAATGAACAGGGGCTCCAGCTCCCAGACTTGCAATGACAGGTATGGACACCCTTGTTTTTATCTGGCGTAATAATTCTAAGTTATAACCTTTATTAGAGCCATCATGATCAATAGAATTCAATAAAATTTCACCAGCACCGAGATCCTCACAGGCTAAACAAAGCTCCAAAGCCCCCAATTCGTGGACACGACGACCACCTTGTGACGTCACTTGATAGTAACAATATTGTTCTCCATTTGGCCCATACTTGCTAGGATCTGTTATTTTCAATGTTTCCATAGTAGTATCCTGAGGCGAGCTTACGTATTTTCTCTTGGGGTCAACGGAAATGACAACAGCTTGATTACCAAACCTTGCACTTATGGTTTCAATAGAACTCTTCCCTGTCTTAGTTTTGTTGTTCCAATAGTACTCTTCAGCAATTGTAACAGCATCAGATCCAATACTGACTTTATCTGCACCTGAAAGAAAGTAAAGATCGGCCACATCTGCAGCTGCCACAGTTTTGCCAGTAGAAGGATCTACCATATCCTTAATACCACCTCCTACTGTTAATGGAACGAAAATACTCTTCGCTGCCTGACGTAAAACTTCCAACATTGGCAAATCTTTCAAAGGAGACTCACGGAATGAAGTAATATTCAAAAAAGTGACCTCATCGGCACCTTGTTGATAATACCTAGTAGCTAATTCAACCGGTTTCCCCAAATTACGTACTTGATTATCACCGTCACTACCACTTTCACGAACATTGTATTGATCACCTTTTGTAACCACCAAGTCACCTTGATCGTTGGCACGAACATCCAAGCATGCTATAACACGACGAGTCAATCCGCTTAGAGAACGTTCCGCAAGAGCTGATTCATCTATGGCTGATTGATTCACTTTGACTCCACCAATACGTTCTCCTTTTAAGAAAGCAGAAATAACTGCTTGTCCTGCTGGACCTGATTTTTCAGGATGAAATTGTGTTGCAAAAAAATTCTTATAAGCCAAAGCTGCAATAAAAGTTTCAGATCCATAACGTGCCAAGGCAAAACTCCAGCCTTTTTCTGTATACTTATCAAGTGACTTCTTAGATTCTATTATAGCGGCATAGGAATGAACAAAATAATACTTGTTGATGGTATTAATACCATAAAACGATTGATGAGCACCCAAAGGATTGGAATCCACTATAGCAGATTCTACGCTATTCCAACCTATATGCGGAACAGACTTGGTCATTCCACGTTTACTGAATACTTCATCCTTACTGTTGAACTTAGTCAAAGCAATATCCAAGTACCCAAGACCACGACATGAGCTGTCTGTGGTTTCCTCACTTCTTTCAAAAAAAGTTTGGAGACCCACACAGACGCCCATAAGATCTCTTCCACTTTCTATATAACGTTCAATAGGCTCTAAAAGCTTTCTTTCCCGCAACTCTGTAACAAAATGACCGAAATTGCCTACACCAGGGAAGATCAATTTAGTTATATTGGGTTCATGAGCATTAAACTCATCAACATTCAGAATAAGCTGTACCTCATAATCCCCTACTTTTTGAATGGCATTGATAAGGGATTGAAGATTACCACTTTTAACATCAATACAATAGATCTTCATTATATATACAGTGATTGTACCTCAATTTTATATAATTCTGGTTCCTCAATATGAGTTAAGATATGAGTCAAGCGATAAATTTTTCAGTCCGCACACCAATTAAGTGGTCTATATCCTATTTTTCTAGACATCTATTCTATTTCTATATATCTATTGTACTGTTTTGGTAGCTATAATTTTGAATAGGAAATGAACCAGCTCTTTCTTCTGGCCAATCTTCGATTCGAAGTACCGGGAATAACTATCTGTTTTGCTGACCATTTCTGTGAGATGAAGACCAATATTTGTGACTAAAAAGTCAAGTACCTCATTGTCTCCATTCATAAGAACTGTAGCATATTGCACGTTCCCATCACCGAATACAGAAACTAGTTTCGTTAATAACACCTCTGAAAAATTGGGTATCATTTCGTAATATTCGGTCAAATCTAAACCAATAGTACTACTATGTACAGGTAACTTCACGATAGTGCTTCCTGGTGTAATTGTGTCTGAGCCTGATAAGATTATTGAAATCTCCAAATTTCCTCCGGTTCTTAAAATCCTGTAAAATTCTCTTATTATAGTATTGATATTGCTATTCGTTAGTTGGAAAAATAAGTC
Source organism: Yamadazyma scolyti (assembly GCA_003707025.2). Lineage (NCBI taxonomy): Eukaryota > Fungi > Ascomycota > Pichiomycetes > Serinales > Debaryomycetaceae > Yamadazyma > Yamadazyma scolyti. The sequence goes on along the minus strand of PPMW02000011.1, from coordinate 32,605 downwards.
TCTGGAGTGAATAATATCGAAAGTCTCATCTTTAATTGTGGACAACGATTCAGAGTAGAATTGAAAATTTTTTGGTTTATGAAGTGTAGGGTTGTAGGAACTATCAGAACTCACACTAGCAGTATCACCTTCAAATGAACGCTGAAGGGAGACCAAACTTTCACTGGTGAGTGCTTTATACCCCTTGAAACTGTCCAAGTTTAGTTTGTTGAAATACGTTTTGAATAGAAACTCATCCTCCTTTTCAAAAGAACAGTTCCCTTTGTGCTTTGTTGTACGCTCATAAGTGTCATAATCGGCTATAAGAGCTGAATTCTCATTAAACACATTCATCTCAACAACTGATATGAACGGTACGTGAACGCATAAATACCATGAGTATTGAGTACTGAAGTAAGAATTATAGAACAAGACCTTTGGCAGACGCTTTTTAGCACCTGGTAACAAATGTAATTGATCTTTATAATCTGAAAAAAGCCTCATTATTATTCGATTATCCATCAAAGAATCATCGTTAAACTTGGAAAGAATATTGATATGGTACTTTTCTAATAGGATGAAATCATAGCTTACTTTGGTTAGAAGCTGTAAGAAGTAGTCCACAGCATTTTTCATGTTTGTCATGTAATCACCAGAGTCCTCACGTTTGAAATTATACAACGCTTTGATTATTTGCGTGAATAAGATCTTGAATTTCTGATGAGTTAACAGAAGTTCATCCAACGAATCAGCTGGTACTGTGAGGAATTTTTGGGGTAAATTCAATAAAAATCTGATGTAATTGGCGAAATTTATCTGAACTAGCTCTTCACATGAAAATATTTCTGTTCTATAACTGTCTTTGGTTGATTGAATTTTAATCAATTTCCTGAGGAAACTTCTCATATTAACCAAGTTGTAAGCTAAAATACCCTCGAAGTCTTTGATTTCACTTTTCAAATGATCTTCAATGTTGACATTAGAAAATTGACTATGGCGTACCAAAAATTTGGAGATGGAATTGAACCTAATACTTGCAAAGTTTATGGGGTCACTCTTATGCTGTGAGCTCAAAATATCCAAGAAATTATTATATCTAAAGATCTGGAAATGTGGAGAGTATAATGAACTTTGCATAGTGTCCAAACTGTTTAACATGCTCAAATCCCTTATGGTGTTAAATTCTGGAAATTTCTCCGATGGACTCATGGTATAGCTTGGCTTGAAAATCTTGGAGCTTTTATCAGAGTCATTTGTGGAATCGTAATTCGGATTTGGTGATTGGTTACTACTACTCGTCATGACATTCATTTTGCTTCTTTCCTTGTTGGCATCCTTCAATCCCAAGCTATTATTGGTAGATAGTGAACTATTCCGCCTGAACCTCCCTCTGAAAGATGCTGGTGTCGAAGCTGTTGTAGATGCTGAATTCCGTCTCTTATCATTATCTATTTGCAGAGGGGAGAGGGTATCATTTTCTGGGAAAGAACTCGACCTATCGGCTTGTAACACTTCATTGTTACTGATTGAATACTTGTTCGCTATGTCAATAGATAATGACTCCGAAGACCTTGTCTCCCGAAGTGTGGATCTCTTCACTTCCGCAAACGATGATTTATTTTCTAATGATTTTGCATCAGTAAGGGATTTAGTATCACCTTCTACAGGTGGACGAAGAAGATCTGGTTCCATTATGGCATTCATTTTCTTAGAGCCCTCATTCGAATCTTCATAAATGCTAGCACTTCTTATAGACTCATTTGTTGAGCTGGAAGAGGATGTTTTAGTAGCCTCCTTATTGGCCTTTTTAGACTTATGCTTCCGGGCAGCTTTTTCCTTTGCACTCTTTTTCATCTTCTGTTGTGTCTGGTACAGCACAGAAGGGACAATATAGAAACTCATACTGTCAATCGAATTTATTTAATCTTAATCACCTTATCCAGAATATCCTTCGAATTTCGCATTCCACCAGTTTTTAAGAACAATAGAAAATAATTCCAAACCTCCCGTCAGTTTGTTCGTCTGCAGTATTAGGTAAGAATGAACAAAAAGCTTGTTCTGAATGGTAACTTAAACTCTGTATCTCTATTTGTCTAGCTAATATTCGCCCAACTTCTGGCGAATCCAATAGTATCTCAACTAAATTGTATTTTCTATTTGTCGGTCTTTTTTTGTTATTTATTGATTGAAGAAGCCCCATATATTTTAACAAAATTGATAGCCTGCCATAAAACGCTTATCTGTTGGGTATATCAAACGGATGTCTTTTGAAGGAAGAGGGTATTTTACAAGAGATTAAAGTCTTTGAAATCAAGGCAAAGGAGTTAGTGTGGATTTGAGTCCATCCTAGGCATGATCCTTCCATGATTATCCTCTCTCAGTAAAGAATGAAACATATATCAATCACGGTTAAATTTAGTTATCATAAAATAATTACTACTCAATAGATTTTCCAAGAGATAAGAAATTTGACACATACTGTGAAATTCGCAATTATTATACATTAATCAATATTCAGTTTTTCTATTAGAATGATCTCAACCAAACTTTCCGTGATTATAAACCTGAAAGAATTTGTAAATATTGACCAGTTTTGAATAATACCATATGATAGGTCATGGCTATACCCCTACTAGGGAATCTCGAGGAAACATTTGCAACTTGGCAAGCGAATTCGATTTTTATTACATCTCTTGTCAGGCACACACCCTAAAGACTATGCGAAGATTTCATAATCTATTGGTGTCATTTTTCATGTCCTATAACAATGTAACCTAGTACGGAAATCGTTTTCGTGTTTCCTTCGTAAATGTTTCGCATGCTCATACGCAACCGTACATAGCCAATACAAGCAGCCAACAAAGATGTGGTAGAGTAGTAAAGGTGATAGAAACCATATTTATTAGAATTGTATATAGAGATACTCAACATTTTTTTGGTTTTTTTAGTTCTATTGGTAAGTTTTATTGATACTTATAATTTCTTGTATCGTCCTCTTCTACGTGCTTGAAAGTACTACCACCAAGTGTTAACTAGCTCATATTTCTTCTTTTCTTCTCTTACTTTCATTTGCTCAGTTCTGTAGTAGTAGGCTCTGGAATGCAATTCATCAAGTAACTGTGAAGTTTCCAGATATTGGCTAACAGGAACGTAAATAGGATGATCAGATCAATCTTGTTCCATTGACTCACCAGATACCAAGTTTTTCAACCCAGAAGGAATGTGAGCTGAGTTAGAACAATTAGAGCATATATCATACTCTGTGGTTCTGCACTTGAGCCTGAAGCATCTTAGGCGTCTTTTGTCTTGCCAGTATTCGTCCCATGAGGTGGCAGTTTCAGTGGTGGCAGTATCAGCGGTGACAGGTGTATCTAATTCTTCATACCAATGAAATGAGGCAATTCCTGTGGTGAAGTAGAAGCAGCAGTGTCTTTTACTTCTACCAATTATTAAGTTAAACTGGCAGCAAGAGAAACTTCAAAGTTTTTTTTGTAATGGTGAGTCAAATGGTGCTGGTAAGTCTTCATAGGTTCTTTCTTTTTCGTCAGACAATTGTTGCAATTTCGTTTTCAATTTCAATGTGATCTCTGGATCGACGAATGGTTCTGTGTAAATAGTTGGGTCGGTTTTTCTTCTTCTTCTTCTTCTTCTAATAATGGTCCCAATGAGATTTTGTCTTATTGTGATGCTAATAGTAATTCCAACGACAAGTCTGGTACTATTGAAAGAACGCTCATAAGATTGATTGCGGTCTGAGTGGTTATCTTCTGTGGTGAAAACAGCAGGAATGCTATCTTGATCAGGCAAGTCTTCACCAATGGAGGCAAGTTTGAAGATATTGGTCGCCCAACTGATAATGGAATAATGTTAGCAGCTTGGCACTTTTCTGAGTAGTAATATCGGTACAAACGGTTTCCATTGGAACGAAATTTTTAGCAGCTTGATCAAAAATAAAAACGTAGGTGTATTAGAGTTAGTGACGGGGAGGCTGGGTTTTAAGAGTAAAAGCCTCTTTATTTGAATCATCAGCATTCATTGGTATGGTTTTATTTTCTTCTTGTTGTGACATGGTGCTTTTATGTGACTTACGTCCGAACCAATTTCTTGATTCCTTCTTAGTCTTTTCCTTCTTTGGTTTCTAGGTGCCCGGAACAACGGTTTTCTAGAGGAGTGTTATGGTTAAGATGTATAAGTGACTGGATTCTTTGAAGGCACATTTCTTTTTGGTTGAATTTATCACTAAGCGTAGATCTGGGTCTTTCAGGCTCCTCTTCAAAAGATGGATCAGTGAAAGATTCTTCGGAGATGGTTTTAGTAGTGATTACAGTGGTGTAACCTGAAACTTCATTCATCGTGTCACAAGTTGGGTGGGGGTCCAAATTTTATCGCAGACAATAAAAAATGACTATTCTTTCCCCTGAAGCCAGGACATCTGAGGAGACAATCAGTGGATTTTTGCTCCCGAAGGCCTTGAATAAACTGGAGAAGTTAAACTTATTAACTGAACTGAACTTATAAATTTTCGGGAAAGAAGACAAAATTGGAAGAACACAGACAATACTACTAAGTAAAAGGCTATTTGTGAACATCATTTCCGTACTTAGAAAGACCAAGTTCAATGTGGTGATAGTATAATATGGCTTTAACAATGAATATTCGGGCTTCTGTATATGTGTATTTGTCTACCTGGTATTGAATATAACGTCGTTGAAATTTCGAAAAACCATCATCTGCAATAGACCACAGCTTTGAAAAAAAATGAGCTAGCCATAATAAGAGGCTCATAGAATACATATTCAAGCGGCTATAAGTGGAAATAATTTAATAATTCAAGTATATCATTCAACGACAGCTTCACAAGCGAGAAAAATCTAATGGCTGCAAAATTGACCTACACAAAATTTCGCAGCACATTTCCAATTCGAGACGGTTGCATATTTTAATAATTGATCTTTTTGGCAGTTAGATGGAGAAATCTCCGGTGTTAGTGGATATATTCTATGGTGATAAACTGATGATTTGGTGAAGATGCTGATTTGGTCCTTTTGATTTGCTTGATCAGTGGTTCTAGGTTGCAGAAGCCGAAGCTACTTCCAACAATGGGCTTAAAGCAAGAATTGATACACTACCTTAGATCTCTACTATAAATACAACTGTGTTGAATGATTTTCCGTGTATTTATTTGGCTTAAGATTAACAACCTTGGCAGCAACGTCCAGAAGCCGAAGCCGGTCCATAAAGTGCAACCTGCAGCGGTCCGAGATAATTCAAAGCAAAATTCTAATGGTACGTAACGAGGCGTTCTTAAATAATACAGAGAGCACAATACACCCCATTGCTCTGGATAAAAGAAAACGGATGGAAATTACCATTTAAATTACTGGTATAAGCTTGGAATGAAATAAAACACAAAATACCAGCAATCGTAAGAGTGGGAGAAATATAAAAAACTTTTCAAACTCTGACGTACAATGGGGATTTGTAAATAGAATCATTGAAGATTAGTTGTAACTTACCATAGAGAATTCGAAGATAAAAGGCATGTATTGTTTTTGAAACATATTTACTCATTACTTGACCTTGTGTAAGTTTATTGGTTCTTGATCCAATAATCGGGTACTTCTCAGGTATCTCTTGGCTTTTTCACCTTTTTCTAAGTAATTATTTTGCAGCAAATTTCAATCAAATTTTCCAATTGTTGTGGCAGAAAGAATTGGGAAGTACGGTAATGATATTTCGAATTCCTTGAACGTTGTCTATAGCAGAAAGAAATTCAATATGTAAATTGATGCTGAAAGTTCCAGTGTTATGTTTTTGGGCTTTGGATATTTATACTAAGCATCTAACGTTTTTTGTCGGTGACAATGTTCAAGCGCAGAAATAAACAAAGTGCTCCTGGAGTCATTCCCATCAAAGAAAGTGATAATACAAAAAGAGAAGAGGCTGTTTTTGATAGCTTTCTCCCTGAGGGTAACGCCAATTTTACTCACAAAGATACCATAGAATTCTACTGTCTTAGAACGTAATATACTGATTATATTGTCTGCGGCCGTACTATTCATCAATACTATTTTTTGCGCCCATTTTTAAAGAAGGTAACATCAGCTGATCGTTACTGAATATTGAATCACTATGCAGTGCAATGGAGATACAATGAAGATGTCTATCATTCAAACATTAATGAGGTTTTTAGAGGTAGAAGAATGCGCTGCGGGTAAGACTCTCCAAAAGCCCACGCCATCGCTAATCGAAAAATTTTATCTGTGCATCAGTTTTATGAATATTCATGAGGTGATTATCAACCTGTGGTTGTAGTTACTTGATGGATATCCATAAAATATTGATGGCCAAAGCCCAATAATTTCACTCCTGATTCTGCCTCATATTCTTTTCGTTTCCATAGAATAATGGGTTCTGTTTATGGAGAAGAGCAAGCGGTAGGCCTGGGGATCAATTTTGATACGACTGACTCCCTGGACTTACTGATCGTGTGGTTAGGTTTATCCTTGTACGACAGCTTTATACTTAGGTTATAAGGCTTCTGATGAGTCTCCACTAAATTTCTTCTTTTTCACCATAGCTTCAAGAGCTTCGAACCGAGTGACGAGCGATGAAGCGATGGAAAGTTTTTATTCTTGTAGGATAATCGTATTTGATGTTCGAACTCTAGTCAATGAATCACAAGTAAATTTTCTAAATATTTCAAAACAGCACTGTTGACTGCTTCAAACGATTGTGGTAACAAAATACGAAGACTTATCTCTCAACATGCAGCGAAATTCAAAGCAGTATACTGAGATTCCCTTAGATTAAAAGGGCGAAGAAACACCAACACTAAACCTTTCACAGTACATTTCCTAAAACAAAAGAAAGAAACTCCACGAGAAGCTCCTATTTGAGAATTAGCCGTTAATAATATAGCTATCACCAGTACCAATATTTACTAAATTTAACTTTACATTATTATTTGATATATATTTATATATTTACATTATAAGTTGTATATGGTAGTTTCACATAATTACTAGGGCCCCATTAAGGGACATATAGCCCCATAAATTAAGTGTTATACCAATTAAAACTAAACATAAGAACAGAATAATTAATCCTCGAGCGAAATCGGTATACACATAACTCAGTCTTTTCTCACTAAATCCAGTCAATTCCAGCTTGTGATTACTACCCCAGATGCCTGATCCCAATTATCAATTAAGACTGAATTTTGCTAATCCATTCGCTATATCAAGTAAAGGTACAAAATCATATCATGTCCTCGAGACCGTATTTTCCTAATCAGCATACTAATCGCTCCAGAATTTACCGCAGTTTCTAGCAGCTAACTAAAAACAGTAAGTCCATAAATAGCAAACATGCAACATCCTCCTAGGAATATCTTAGTCATACTTTCATTGCCAAAAACTCAAATACTATGATACCAACATTATCGCCCTTTAGCAACATTCAACATACCTCCCTGACCCAATTCACACTCCATTACTATCCATAAAAGCATATCATTAAAGTATAAAGAACAGGTTAGTCTTAAATTATCTGGTACTTAAAATAACATCCTACCGATTATGAACAAAACCAGATAGAAATCTGAATCCTTGTACAAATAAAAAAGAATTAAATCGATATAGGTCGTCATCTGTTCAACTCATAGGCCCCTCACTAATGCTTACCTGGTAATGCCGACTCGACGAAATGACTCTGAAAACATAACCCAGTATTTTATTTCAAGCGCTTATATATAATATAGACCCCAATAAAAGATTAAGCAGGATATAGTACGTACAATAATGTAAAGCAAATCATACATCTCTGAGGGCCAAACCAACCACCTATATAAAGCATAGCAAAGATCTTGACGAGTATTCCACAAACATTAACAGCACGATTATTGCTCCTTTAAGTAGGCAAAATTTACGCAACACATAAAAATACAACAGAAGTCTAAGGGCAAGCAACTCAGACAATGGTTCAAAAGGGTACGAGAGGCCAAACTACGAGCAGGAAGTAGAACCAATAAACACTAATAGCGATGTACGCTACTCATTGATATCAACTGACCATCACTGCCTCTGATGAAGACTGCAAAGTCAGTCCTACAGAGTTCTATTTACTCATTGGTTACTGCTATCTAAGGATTGTGAACTCCGCTGTTCGGAAGATTTAGACATATTAATCGATTTCTTTATAGATACTATCATAGAAACAAATCCCTATCATAACAATGCATCCCCAACCCAGTTCACCGCACTCAAAAGCATCACCAAACCATATATCCTTGGAATGGGAAGTCAAGTTCTAGCGTTGGTACTAAATAGCACATCTATTTGCATTTTGTCCCATGCTAAACTTCAACAACGTGCGAAGTACATCATTTAAGTATCAAGCAAGTTCATTTCCGATATCTTGAAACAAAACCAATCACTTTGCTCTTTGCCTACTAGAATAGAACAAATAGCCCATTTCGATATTATACGTTTTTACTCTAAAGATATTTAACTATCTTGCCTAATCAACTAGATGTGTTCTCATGTTTTAGAGTAGCTTTACCTCTGACAACCTAATGGAATCAATATAAAAAGCAAATTTGGATTATTTATACTTTTCTTCCATTAATAGTAAATATTGTAACATTTTGACTGTACTTATCATTAAAACCTCACCACCGACGTATTAAATGACTTTCACAACATGGTTACCATTGACCTTTTACCAGTACCCAAGCTGTCTTGACCTTTGCAAATACTTGTAGGGCGGAAGTCATAGCATTTCTAAGACACAACCTTTGTAACCTTTCCTTGTTTCATTGGGTGTAGATAATAAGAATACAGGGTTTTGATTAACACCTTTACCTGAATGATCCTTTCAGGAACAGTAGTCACTACTTGTTTAAGGGCCCTGTGACACTAGGTACATAATTCAAAGTACATTGTTATGTACTTACGACAGTTATTCGGCTTCCATATGTATTCCTTCTAACTTTTTCGGTGTAAGATAGGAAAATGTTGAATAGTGAGACAAATCTACAGAAAATATTGCGTTCAAAGAACCTATCCTGTTTTGTTCCTCGCCTTGCTAGCTCCTGCAATTTAGTTGAATGGAAGAAACAACCTTGGTTTCCTGAACACGCAATTGTAGACATCCTCATGCACATTGCTTGATTGATTCTAGCAGAGAACATCAAGTTATCGCTGTATGTAGTCAATAATAATTTCCTCATAACGAGTCTTTCGTATCATATTCCGGATATAGCTAGGTGTATATTAATAAGTGTTTTGTCATTGCAAAGTTTTACTACTTGCTTCGACTAGGACCATTCTTAAACTGATGATTAAATATCATATATGAAGAACATAATTGTAGCAGCAGCCAAAGGACTCTTGCTGATTAGAGAAGAGACGGTTCAAGGCTGTTGCAGCCCAATGTACAAGGGGAGTGACTTGATGCATCAATCCTAAGTTCATATTTGTTGAGTAAGGTATGACCAAAAAGAAGGCGAACTCTAGTCTTACTAATACAAAGGAGGTCGGAGGCTATACCACTACTGGCACTAATGTTCTTCAAACGCATAGCGGCTGAAGTCAGTGATAGAATCATTTTATTTGAGAATAATGGTTTATTGTCAGAAATGTACTCACAAATAGAATGAAGTCAAGTCTTTCAGTATGAAGTGGGCTACAAAATGTCATTACTATCAATACAGATGTTCTCACCATAATGCTAATACCTCTGACAAATTGCGCTAGGTGAAGGAAGTGGTGCAGCCTAGGTCCCTGAGTTGTGTTCACAATAGTCTTGACTGTAGTTGTACAGACACGGCTGTCAGTTGTATGTCTTTTAATGTTATTAAATCTTTGCAATGAAGCCGAACTTTGCAGGAGCTGCTGGGCATTATGGTATTGAGATTTTAGCGAGTCTAAAACTAGTATTAATGGATTCCTGTCCCTATTTCGATTTAATTGTAGCGTGATAATTTCAGAGTAGTTGGTGGCTTTCTTGAGATGTTGAGATGGAATAGCTATTTGTCGCAGGTATAGTAAGAATCAAGAGTACAAACGACATCTTGATCATTGAAGATTATATATTCTTAGTTCTTCACTATGTATCTGGTAGCACTGTTGAAAGATTGCTATGTGGGTGATCTAATATCATGAGGTTACCCTCTTAGACTGTTGAAGTTGTCTATTTCTTTTTCGTGGTCCTGTGGAATTGAGTAATAACCACCGAAATGGTGTCGAGGACCGGAGAAAGCGTGTGCATGTTCTTTCTGAAAGCAAGTAGAGACAGTATTGGTAAACTTGAGATATATAATGAATGTGTACAAATTGTTATGAACATTTTGAGTAGAATATATTACGTGGTTCCGATTGAATCTCTAGCTGTGCGGCTACAAGATTGTACGGGAAGTGTTTCAGTTCGAACTGTAAGAGATCTGAAATGTATTAACTAAGTGAGAGTTTGAAAGGTTATTTGAGAGCTTGAGAAATTGTCCCCTGAGATTTATATTCAAAGTATGAACTCCTAGTATGAAAATTGGTATCAGTAATCCCTGGAAAGTCTGGTCAAAAATGAAAATTGTCATATGGGTGAGTGTATAAGAGTGCTGATAAGATAGGCGTTTAAGGTGAGGAATTTAAATCAAATATTGTTTTTGTAAATAAGATGATACATGTAGAAGACGTTAGGATTCGTTAGCCGACCAGATAGGTTTTATATTCTAACAAGTAGAAATGATCCGAGAATCTGATGTTATTTTGAGTATATTGAAAAATAGCTTTGGCAGCCCGTTTGATCTGCAGTCTTCTTCGAACTTGTTCTTTGCCTGATGTCAGCTGAGTGGATTCAACCCAAGAGAAAAAGGAGACGGTTAATCTAACACCTTGGGTTAAGTAAGTGGCTCGTGCAATGCTATGGTTATTGTAAATGCTGGTAGTGCTGGTAGCATCTATGTTCAAATCAGTATGGAATAATGAGGTTATTTGATTGTGAATCAGGAAAGTGTTTAACAACTCTTGCTTTCAAACGTTCCAGTTGTAGTACTGCAACTGCATCCACGACAGACGTAATAAACCCTCCATTTTCGAGTGTAGAATGTTCTTCGAATGAAACGTTTCTATTGAGCTCGAGTTTAAAAGGTGTTACATTATTGAATTATATGAACAATTAAGTACTCAGCCCCTACTCATGAGAGGATAATCAAGCTATAGGTGAGAAATACAGCTGTTCTTCAAGGTTAATTACTCGTACCAAAGATGCATTGATTGTTTCAGGATCCAACAATGGGGATCTCAACTTTTGGAATGTTCAATTCAAAAAATTTATCAGCAACCAATTGAAGTTCGATAGGCCTTTATTAGATATAGTATCCGTCAATGGAGGTGAAACTTTAAGACCCACAGGTTTAAAAGTTGTTCTTGAAGTAATAGCTTTGATGGAAAACTAAACATAGCACAACCTCTATATACCATGAATGTTACATTCACCACCTCCTTTATATACGGTCCTGCTCTTCTACCTTCTATATATATCGAAATTTCGTACATTTTCTTCACAACTGACTACATCCATCCATTATTTCCATCAAGTTCCATCAAGTTAAGGAGAAATGGTCGAAGATGGTGGTTGTTGAAGGGCTAAAAATGTCTTGTTCAGGTCAACTCTATGCATTTTGCTGATAAACTTTGCTAAAGCTCGATTTAATTACCCCATTGTGGAAAATTGTGCCCAAAGGTATTATTCTCAGGTCTTATAAGCGGGATGGGTATCAGTCCTTTGGTTGTGTAACGTCTACAATGTTTTATGTTAGCCTTCCCAATCTATGAGAGCGCAAATAATATAGGCCAACCGATAAAGGGCATCTTCTGTTGAAATTCCTGACGATAGTGAACCGACTTTCACGAAAAGCTCAACTAGATCTTGCCAAGTCCCGTAGAATACACTGTACTGGACACACCATTCGACATTCAGAAAGCAAAAGATTTTCTCTAAATTGCAGCCAGAAGTTATTAACTATAAATAATATATTAACATTAAGTCCAAAACTATTGTAGACCACGTTGTAGAGGTAATCAACTTTGAAATACCCTTGTTTCTAATTGCAATAAAGCTTCATGCTTCATTCCCCGCTTTATCTCCAAATATTTCTTTTACATAGAAATGAGTGGCCAGTGAAGAGGGTTAATCTAAAACTCCTTAGAGATATTCTTCCATTGAAATCGTTTTATTATCCTATTAAATTCAATGTCGAACATCTTTTTAATTACGATAGACTATTTTGTGTCCAAATCATCCCTTCTACCTTCATCTAGGTCTATTTCCGTTAACTTAACCCATTTAGATTTATGCCAAATTTTGTAACCAAAAAACATTATGAAAAATACGGGCAACAATATATATGCATCAACCCAATCACCTGCCTGAAACGGCTTAAAATAGGACCAACCTTGGATCAAGGCAAGTAATAAGTTCAATGAGATGGATAATAATGGCAAGTACGGATAACCCCATGCTTTATAAGGCATATCATTTACATCTCTCCCTTGTAGTTTCCATGCTTTTCTCAACCTAATTTGCATAAAGGATACAGAACCCCATACAATAAAAACTGAAACACCACTCAAGTTTACAATATAGGAATAAGCCTTGGCAGCTCCTGTGCTTATATTCATCAACGATAACAATCCAAAGGAGTTCATCAAGACAATTGCTGGATATGGTACACCATTACTTTTGTGAATATAACCTAAAAACCAAGGAGCTCCACCTTCTCTTGCCAAATTAACAATCGTTCTGGAACCAATATAAATTGAAGAGTTAATTGCAGAAACACAAGTAAGCAAAATGAAAGCATTGATTAAATGAACACCACCATCCCATCCAGCTCTTCTAATGGCAATAGACATTGGTGATTTTAAAGTGGATGTCTCGTTTGTTAAGTCTTCGTCATCAAATGGAACAGTCATACCATAAGATACTGAGATACCCATGTAAATAAAAATAATCCTGAAGAATGTCTGTCTGATAGCTGCAGGTATTGCTTTACCAGGGTTCCTGGTTTCACTTGCTGCGATAGCTACAGCCTCTACGCCTGAATAAAATGTGGATGCAAAAACGAAAGTAGACACAACACCTTTAAAGCCCTGGGCAAAAGCACCAGGTTCGTTCCAATAGTGGAAACCAAAAGCAGGGTTTCCTTTCACACCACCACTTACGTAGACTATAGAAAAAATGTAGAACGCTATCATTCCAATAATTTTTGCCAATGCCAACCAGTATTCAGCCTCACCAAAAGCACCAACTCCAAGAAATTGGAATCCCATAAAAGCGGCATAAAATATCAACACATAACCGTAAAGGGGGACCTGAGGGCCCCAGAATCTTAAAATTGAGGCAGTCACATTATATTCGTTTGCCAAAACTGCTACCCAAATTATGACATAATACCACCCCACAGTCAAACCGAAAGCTTTGTCAACAAATTTGATTCCCAAGGTAGAGAAAGCACCTCCAGTTGGATACAAAGTAGAGAGTTCTCCTAAACTCTGCATCATTATGAAAGCTATCAAACCAATTATTCCAAACCCTATAATCAAACTCGCAGGCCCACCATTTTTCAAAGCCAAACTAGCACCGATCAAAATACCAGGTCCAATAATACCTGCTAAAGCAATCAAAGAAACATGGCGATTTTTCAATTTTCGTTGAAGTTGTGGTTCTGAGTCAATAGATGTCTCATCCAAAGATGACTCCGCATCTGTTGAAATATCATTTGCTACCTTAACTGAACTCATCGCCGTGATTTTGGAAAAGCTGCGAGCAGAGGTATTTTTATTAGCAGTATTTTCATCTGCCTGGTTAGGAACCCTTTGCAGCCACAGTTTTCCTTCCCCTGGTCCATAACTTTAGGTTACTAATGTTCATCAAGCTTAAAGCGTAATTAACATCAAAAGAAGGTTTACAAGGAAGATGACTTGTGAGTCACTTCTACGCATCCTTTGAAAAGGTATGAAGTGAAGCAATAATTTACTTGTAATTGCGAATTCAGGGACCTGGCTTCGCTCAGGACATTCCCTGCAGCTACTGTTAAAAATAAAGTTTACGTTCATTGAGATCAAATTGCCATAAAATTGGCTCATTATACGAAGATGATCCAATATGTGGAGCTTGATTTATCAGAGTTGTTTACTTGTAATTTAACTTTTTTTTAATTATTGTAAAATTGGCCAAATTTACAAGAATGAGTTTGTTGTCTGGAATTGTGACTATTTTTTTCAATATATATTTAATTTTTAAAGATTACTTACTTTAAAAACGGTAAAGTAAAAGTACCCCTGTGGCTCAAATCTCTTGAAGTTTGAAACTCTACTGTTTGCTTCTTGAATTGTGGATGGTAAAATTCCCCGGAAATTTGTTAACACGGCTGAAGCAGATTTAAGCGAATTGATGGTGAGGCTCATAAAACGGAACAAGAGACTTCTGTTTTGGTGAAGACAAAGCAAACTAAGGTAGCAACTATGAAGTCGAACAAAACCGAACAGGCTCTTTTGGAACTAGCGCTGTTTTTGAAAGCTGTATACCATAGTCTCAAAGGAGCAAAATTGGAAACCGCCAATAAACAATGACACCATCATCTACAGTTCTAATGAGTAGCTTGCAGGTTTACCCAAGGAATAGGGTATATACATCAAAGCTGAACTGCGAATTGCTTTTGATTTCATTTATTGAAGAATGATTGACTTCAACGATAGTGTCATCTCTATAGATGAGTTCAAGAAATCATCTGAGATACTGCAGATCAAGCATAGAGATGTCTCAATACTTCTAGTTTGAGTTAATGAGGTAGGAAGCGAAAGGGAAAGATCCTAGAGGTCAAGTTGGGAGGGCCATAGAAAGAATAGAATGATGACGCTAGCATTTGTATTTTCTATTCACAATACTTCTATTTAGACTCAGGTCTCAAGTCACTTCTGATAGGCTGAACTAAAGGATGTAATTGAGCCAAATATGTGAAAGCCCACATTAAGAACATCATTGATAAACATAAGATTACCGAGGATCTCCATACAGTTTGATCAGTTTTAGGACTTAAGAACCAGAACAAACTTGATACTAATACCACCAATATGAACACAGCAACAACAGTATATCTAAAAATGTTAGTATTCATAAATATGTAGTTTTGTTCGGTCAACTCCCATAAATATACATCACCACATATTTCACTAACCCATTGCTGAAATTGAACGGCAAAACTTTCATAGGATTTGTATTAACTAGAACTGATTAAAACATTACATACCCACTCATATCGTCCGTATTATTGATTTATAATTAATGTGTGACAAGCCGAGAACGAGTTTCAACTATCAATTTTTATCTCACCAGTGCGAATTTTATTAGGATTAGAATCACGAAGATATAGATCTAATGGCAACAGGGAACTCTCAGACACCACTAGCCCCAAAGCCATTACCAGCGTCTTTGATCAATTGGTTGAATAACATCTTGAGATTTCACTATACTAATAAACAAGTGGTATATACTCATGTTATTAAGTTTCTAGAGATATACTTTCAATTGGGATTCAAGATACGAACAAAAGTATACCATGGATTATCAGGAGATCACTTATTACTTAACTTATTTGGATCAATTAATGACTCTAATGGGCAGATTGTCCCCATAGAGTTATGGTTACCACTTTCATATCCTTTTGGAAATGATCCTGAATCAGTTCTCCCCATTATACACGTTATTCCTGACAGTTCTCGTGGTTTATTCATACAGGCTTCTAATTTCTTTGATACTGAGGGGAAATTCTATCATCCATATTTAACTAAGTGGTTTTCAGGATGTAAAACAGTCCAAGATTTGAATGAGTTCAACTTACTTAATTTATTTGATATTTTGAAGAAAATCATAGGGATTCAGTCTCCTGTGGTCTCTAGAAGAGTACCACCAAAGATCCCTTTGAGCACACAACCAACCAACGAAGCTCATACAATTAGCAGGCAAACAACAGGCCCACCACTACCTCCCAAACCAACTGATCAGCCTGCAGTTCCATTAAAGTACCAGTCCCCACTACCCTTACCTCCCCAACAACCTATACCTCAGCTTGGTTTACCTCAGAACACAGGACCAAGGTCCCCTCCTCCAGCCCATCCCCCATATCCAAACACTATCTCTCCGCCAGTTTATCAGCCTTCTCCAACTTATCATGCATCTTCGCTGCGTCCACCGCATCCGCCGAGTTCTTCCAATCCTTCTGTGGAACCAGGCGATCTTATGGATCGTGAAGACAGTTCAACTAGGGTATTGGAACGCTCTACTGATGTTGTTACAAAAATATCACAAGCAGTTAATTCAAATTTACAGGCAGAATCCAACCTCAAAAATATTGCCAGGCTTAACGCTAACTTCGGAAAGATTGATGAACTCCACAAACAGCTAACAAGCCACTATAGTTCGTCATTAGGCAATAAGGAAAACCTTGAAAACCACTTAAACTATTTGACTCAACAAACTTACACTTTGCGTTCGCTCAACAGTTCCTTACAGGATTTGGCTCTCAAAAACTCAGAGTCTCCTGATAAAATACATATAAACGAAAACCAAATTATCAACCTTGATGAACTTATTATTGCAGATTCCGTGTTGGTCCACCAATTGTATGAGACGGTAAGTGAAGTGAAAGCCAATAAGGATGCTATCAATGTAATCGGAGGAAGTTTTGACAACGAGAAAGAGATTATAAATGATGACAATTTCGATGACATTGTTAAAATAGTTCGAAATATTGGAAGGGACAGCTGCTGGTTAGAACTCACAAAGTTCGAAATCTTAGAGCGCATGGGAATTGAAGACAATCAAGACAAATCGGGTAAATAAAATTTGCGTTATCTCTTTTGTGGCATGGCTGCAAAAATATTTCGCAAGTGATGAGTTATAAAGAACTATACGGAAAGGGTGTTATCTGCTCATATGGTCTTATCAGCCCCAGAAGATCCAGATGGAAATTGGACTTTCTGATCCCTGAGCCCATTTACAGCTTCATCAATCGTACCAGAAAAAGAAATCAGGAACCAGAAAGAGATACTTCATCAGAGAATTTATTTCAAAAGTACCCTAGACTTATAGACTATATTTACATTCAGAGGAGACCACGGTCCGCCATAGAAGATTGTACTCAGTCGTCTTCCATATATTCCACAGATTCTTATAAAGATGACCATTATGTCCCAGGCTATGGGTATTACTCTCCAGAATACAAACTGTTACCTAGAAGTTTGAGTGATGTACAGACAGGAGAAACAACTCAAACTTCACTCATTGACAACTATAAAGTATATACGCAAAGTACAGTTGAATCAATACCGTGTAAGAAGGCGGATCGACCCGTTTCTAAAATAAAGGGAAACTCAAACATAAAGGCTTTAATAGAGATGTTTGAGCAATGTCTGGATAAAACCCAAAAAGTAAACACCAACGTATATCTATTCAATAGATTTCTTTCAAAGCCAACTAATATAGAAGAATGCAGGCAAGAAGAACCCGATACTTACATTATAAGCAATCCCTTGAAAGGTTTGAAACTTGGCAGAATTGTCAGAAGCCAGAGGCCATCAGACTATACTAGTTCAATTGAGTCTATAAAATATTCTCCAGGGTTGAGGCCATTGAAGCTTGTACCGGCAATAGAACAGAAGAGTTTTTACAATGTCTTCGGATTTTAGGGTTCAAGTTAAGTGAATATACATCAGCCCATGTAAAGAATACAAGAGACTTCTAGTAAGATATAAACTCTACGTTAGCATGTTTAAGGAAATTGTCAATTTCAGCTAAACCCAAAGATACACTATAGGCTCATCTAATGTTACCTAATATAAGCAGCAAAATCTATCAGTTCTTGGAATTCCTAAACTATCTATATGAAACCCGAAAATAGGAGAAGTAATCAGGTATGCATAAAATTTAGGTATCAATACAGTACTCAAATATTTCTATTGTCAAAATCATCCCCATTGTGCCAAAGATAAGACTGCTTCAATAATATCCTGTATATAGTGCATGATATTTTCATCGCATCGCAGTGAAAAATTTTAAAAATTAATAGTATACTATGGGTGAAGATTACGTTATTAAGCCAGAAAGTGTTGCTCCAAGCAACGATACTTCTGAATGGCCATTATTGTTAAAGAATTATGACAAGCTTTTGGTCAGAAGTGGACATTATACGCCGATTCCATCCGGTTGTTCTCCATTGAAAAGAGATATTAAGTCGTACGTCTCTTCAGGAGTTATCAATTTAGATAAACCATCCAACCCATCTTCTCATGAGGTTGTTGCTTGGATCAAAAGAATCTTGAGGTCTGAAAAGACTGGTCACTCTGGTACTTTAGATCCTAAGGTTACCGGTTGTCTTATAGTTTGTATTGACAAAGCTACCAGATTAGTTAAATCCCAGCAAGGTGCTGGTAAAGAGTATGTTTGTATTGTCAGACTCCATGATGAACTCAAGGAACAAAAAGAATTAGGAAGAGCCTTAGAAAACTTGACCGGTGCTCTTTTCCAAAGACCACCTTTGATCTCTGCTGTTAAGAGACAATTGAGAGTTAGAACAATCTACGACTCTAAACTTATTGAATTTGACAACAAGAGAGGTTTAGGTGTTTTCTGGGCCTCCTGTGAAGCTGGTACCTATATGAGAACCTTATGTGTCCACTTAGGTATGTTATTAGGGGTCGGTGGCCACATGCAAGAATTGAGAAGAGTTAGATCTGGTGCTATGGACGAGACCGACAACATGGTCACTTTGCATGATGTTTTAGACGCTCAATACGTCTATGACAATACTAGGGATGAAACATACTTAAGAAAAGTCATTCAGCCATTGGAAACATTGTTGGTTGGTTATAAGAGAGTCGTTGTTAAAGATTCTGCTGTAAACGCCATCTGTTACGGTGCCAAATTAATGATTCCTGGTTTATTGAGATATGAAAACGATATTGAAGTTTATGATGAAGTTGTCTTGATGACCACCAAGGGTGAAGCTATCGCAATTGGTGTTGCTCAAATGAACTCTGTCGATTTACAAAACTGTGACCACGGTGTTGTCGCCAAGGTTAAGAGATGCATCATGGAGAGAGACACTTACCCAAGAAGATGGGGATTGGGTCCAATTGCTCAAAAGAAGAAGCAATTGAAGACTGATGGTAAATTAGATAAATATGGAAGAGCCAATGAGAACACTCCAGATTCATGGAAGAGTGACTACAAGGATCTCGAAAATGCCCCAGCTCCAGAAGTTCCAGAAGCTAAGAGGCAAGTTCCTGAAGTCCAATTACCTAAGAAGTCTGAAGAAAAATCTGAAGAAAAGTCGGAAAAGAAGGAGAAGAAGGAGAAGAAGGAGAAGAAGGAAAAGAAAGAAAAGAAGGAAAAGAAAGAAAAGAAAGACAAGAAACGTAAAGCTGAAGATGATGACTCTAAGAAAGATAAGAAGAAATCCAAAAAGGAATAAGCAGGTTATATATGTATGTATTAATTCGCAATGAACAAATAATCAAGAGATACGATTATAATCAGAAGGAAAAGACGTTAAAGTACTCTCTATATCAATAGTTTGAAGTTTTAGAGCTTCTAAGTCAGTACTAGTTCCTCCCAGCAGCTTCAAGAGCAATTCTTTGATCTTTCGGACATAGATTTTTCCCATATCATTAAGGTCGTTACGCGGAAGTAAATCAACGTAACTAATGGCTTGATCTACATCTTCTCTAGTACATAACCCAAAGCCGTTTGTATTGAGGATTCTCACGACCCTAGACATAGTATAATAGTCACTGTTTTTGTGTTGTAGTCGCCTTTGATATAGATCATTAGCCTTTTCATCAAGCCTAGCATATTTCAAAAGTAGAAGCAGTACTATGTCTAGAGCATCTCTGTCATACTGTATTAGATCTCCATATTGACGTCCAGAGCAATTAGAAGGACCCCAATCGGGATTTTTTTGATCAGGATTAACTATAGCATGAATAATCTCTGTTAACATTTCAATTAGCTCATTAACAGGAGCCCCAGTACGTAACCGACGTCCACAAATGGCTAAAAGATGAATGCTACTGTAGATCCATACATCTGTTTTGAGCGGACTTTGAAATATGCCTTGTAAAATTTCGTGAGCTGAAGTTAAATCATTCCCCTTCAAGAAGGTCAAAGCTTGAAGGTACTGAATTTTAGTTTCGAGGTCTCCCCCAGTTGGGTCTTCGATGTGAAAAGGACTAGATTCGTTTGTATAGAAAATCTTCATCCATTGAAATAGGAATTGAAAATGAAACGAGAGCTCTGTTGTTTGATTAATGGTTCTGGAAAGCTGTTCGATAGAACCACTATATGCATAAGTAAGGTACGATTTATCCTTTAAAGATTCACTGATATTATTTCTTCCCTTATTTAAAAGTCGCTGAATAACAGTATAACCTCCATTTTTAGATAAGACATATGCCATCAAAAGTAGACGAAATAATTTGATCTCATTGGGATTAAGCCAGAATATACTGAAATCAATAGTTTCATCAGCAACAAGTACAGAAAATCTTTGGGCACTATTTGATGGCCAACCTTTCCAGTTATTCTTATTTTCTATAGCCATTCGATTGTCAAGACTATTAGCAAACTGTTTGAACATGGTCATATCACCTATCAACAACAGATTATATACAGCGAAGAAATCGTACCATAAAGCAAGTTGGTCATTTATAGGTTCTTTAGGAATTTCAAGTGATGGACTAGTTTCATAGTTTTTTATGAGTGAATGCAAATGGAACAGATTCTGTAACTGGAATAATGAATTTTTAGGATCATTTTTACTATCTTCAAATCTAAATTCATCTTTGCCTAAAACTTGATTCTTCAATATTCGAAGCATTAAAACAACTTCAACATTGGAGGAATATTTCTTGATAGCTTTATTTAAACGAACTTCAGTCCAGGCAGGATGAATTTTTTGACCCACTTTAATTAGAAGAACTAGACAAATAATTTCAAGCCGAGTTATATTCTGTCTCTCAGCAAGTCCATGAGCTTGAGATATCAACAGTAAAGCTTCTGAGTAATTCTCTGTCTCTTCATAGTATATACTAGCCAATTGATATAGGGTAAGAACGCGTATCCTTGGGTCTAGTTGAACCGAATACCTCGAAAGAATCATACGTAACATTTTAATAGCTAGCCTTACAAGGCCATAATATTGAATCAACCCTTCTTCATAGGTGGTTGAGGTAACATGGTTCTTAGCTTCATTGTATACTCTTTCAGCTGTTAGGAGGATGTACACCACTTCCAGATCATCTACCATAAAAATTTAGTGTAATGAGAAAATTAAGTACCACATTATTGAGAGCATTAAAGGGTCAGCATTTGGTACCGCTACATTGACTATCAGATCTGGAGCCAATTGGTTTATACCGATGACACCCATGGGCTTATATACAACGGATTTGTAAATTTGTATTTATATCTACTCACATTCTTATCGTACATTACTATCCTATACAGCTAATCATGGTACATTTCATAGGTTGATATGTTTACAGTTCACGCCATATTATCCCTTAACTCATATGATACAATGGCGCTACTCATATGGTACAGTCTATATGCTGCTCTTATGTTCATATGATACAGTCTCTACGCTGCTCATGTGCTCATTTGGTACAGTCTATGGTACATATCACTTGGAGCGAAGCTTTTCTTGCTTCAATTCCAACTCGTACTGGTCTTGAATGTCGCTGACAATCTTCTTAAACTGCTTCCTAAGAATTCCATTACTCATAGAGTCGTTTTCTGCAGTTCCGAGTTTATCGATTTTAAGAAGATTAAGTTCCTTCCGGAGCTTAGAGATCTCATTGTCTTTGGCTGTGATATCGTCATTGGTCTTATACTTTGCCAAGTCCTTCTCAAGAGTACTGATTTTCTTACGGTGGTCTTGAATAATCTTTAATGAGTTTTCTCTCGAGTATTCAAATTCTTTAATGAGGTATTGATGGCTGAATCTTAAATCATTCAAAGCAGTCTTATACTCCTGTAAAGTTTTAGAAGAACTATCGATAGGACTGAAAGAAGATAAGAAAGAATTTTCTTCGGGATTGATATTAGAAGGGCTATTTCCAGTAGATGGGATAGTTAATATAGTAGAATCACTATGACCGGAATTAGGTGTTATAAGCAAATCGATACATTGTTGAATCCAAATGAATTTATCTTCAATATTATTAGAATCAACTGGAGGTGGTAAATTAATACCTTTAGCAACAGAGATAGAAACCACATGGTTCACAAATTTATCAAAGTTAGGTTTGAAAGAACTATCAACGTCTAAATTAGATAATTTTATATCTTCAACATAACCAAGTAATACACATGACATATTATGATTATTCAATTTGGTTGATAACTGATTGATTTCATCAGCTAATTCCAATACTTTATTAGTCAATAAGTTGTTATTTTCCACTACTTTTACCAATAACTCAGTATCTAGATGTTGCTGATTAATGAGTGAGGTAACAAATTGCTGGCAAATTTTGAGTTTATTATTATAATAATCTCTCATTTCTATTTTTTCAACCACAATATTTTTGACTCGTTTATAGTTATCTAATGAAAGAATCAGTTTTGAGGTTAATTTGTTGATCTCAAATACTGAATTTTCAATCAATACTTTGAGATTAAGATAATTAGGTTTATCGATAGTATTATCAGATTCATCATCAGTAGTAGAACCAATTAAACTTGGAAGCTCTTCTATTAATATATCACCGTCTTCAAGTTTTGTTTGGAGATGATTATTAAAGGATGTATCAAGGTAATCTGATGTGTAATCATCATTAATATTATCATGTTGTAATGCGAGTTTATTTTCTTCTTTTAGCTGATATTGTAACATCTCTTCAGTGGTACCTGTGAGATTATAATTATTATCTGTTTGGAATGGTCTAGATTTGACTAAATGACTTGAATCAATCATAACTGGCGGCTATTGTGGATATTTTGTTCAACAAAATTTTAAAATTTGCGCGTTGAATGCCCGTATACGCGTGTCTGGAGATCTTACCAAATTGGGAGGACCTTCTTAATGGGACAAAATTTGATATGGACGAGACAGATGGTAAGATGGAGGGGGTAGATTACAAGACAGGTAAGACAAATGGGGTAGAGGGGACTGATAGGATAGTGGGGATAGACGCCAAGAATGGTAACACCATGAGATTGATTCTGTTCAATGTTAATGGTATCAATACATTCTGTAATTACCATCCATGGAATACTTTTAATAGGAATTATGATGATATATTCAACAGTCTACAAGGTGATATAATATCACTACAAGAACTTAAAATAAGCTCAGTTACTTCCACTAATTTAGCTAACCTATCAAATTTTAGATGTTTTATTACTCTTCCTAAAGTTAAGAAGGGTTATAGCGGTGTAGGTTTATTTATAAGAATTCCTGATGAGGGCAATCATCATCTCACAGTAACCAAAGCTGAAGAAGGTATTACTGGTCATCTCAGTATAGGAAAATCACAATATAAGGATCTACAGGATTCTATAGGTGGATATATTGATATTGATCCAGAAATAGCTCTAAAAATTGATCTGGAAGGTCGTGCAATAGTAGTTGAATTAGCATCTAATCTAGTAATCTTCCTGGTTTATTGTCCTGCTAATTCCATGGGAACTGAAGAAGGTGAAGATTTCAAGAACAAGTTTACTGATATATTAATACGACGTGCTACTAACCTTAAAGAATTAGGCAAAAGAGTGGTTATATTAGGTGATATTAATATTAGTTTAGATCTAATCGATCAAGCTGATGGTATCAATGAAAGGATTAAAAAGAAACTCATATTAATGACAGATCAATTTGAAACTACCAATCGAACTCAATGTATAAAATTCAAATCGGAAAGAGCATCTAGACATCTTCTTAATCGATATGTATACCAGCATAAACTTTACCTGGATTTATTTGATAAACCAATATTCTATGATACTACTAGAGAGAAACAAGGTAGAAAAATGGGAATATATACGTGTTGGAACTTGATCAATGGGGCAAGACAAACTAATTATGGTTCTAGGATCGATTTAATTCTTGCTACATGGAAAGACAATTTAATTGATGCTAATGCATGGCCTTTTTTACAGGGGTCTGATCATTGTCCTATATTTGCTGATTTCAAGATAGAACCTCTAGAGTTCAAACCAGTACAAAGGAAACTTGCATTTGAAGCAAAGACGTTTTACAAGCTTCATCAAAGAGACATTTCCTCTTTCTTCGGAAAACGTAAGAGCAGCCAGGAACAAAGTCAGAGCAGCCAGGAACAAAGTCAGAGCAGCCAGGAACAAAGCCAGAGCAGCCAGGAACAAAGCCAGAACAGGCAGGGTCAACCCAAAAAGAAACCTAAAATCACAGATTTCTTCAAGAAAGAAGAAACAGTGGACTCAGACGTCTTGAAAGAACAAACAATAGAGGCTGTTAGAGATGAAGTTATAGACATTGAAGAAATCTCCATAGAAGATCAGCAAGCTATTCTTGCAAAGATTCAAAAACCGTCAATGAATTTTCATTCTTTCTATGGTGAACCTCCAAAATGCCATCATGGTCAAAAGTGTCAATTGAAGACAAGTCTAAAAAACCCGAGTACTAGAGGAAAGAAGTTTTGGTGTTGTCCTATAAATAGTATAGGCTTAGACAACGAAGGGAGATGTTCGTACTTTGAGTGGCTACAGAAGAAAAGTTAAACCCAATTATCATTAAAACCCATAAAATGCTATAATTACAAACTTAAATATACACAGAAAGTTAAGACTTTCTAAAATCACTCAATACGGGATAAATGGCTTCGAAAGCAGCATAGATTTCCTCTCTTTGTTTTGCACCTGTTAATACGATCTTACCAGAAACGAAAATTAACAAGACGATTTTAGGTTTAACCATTCTATAAATTAAACCAGGGAATAATTCAGGTTCATAAGACGAGAAAGTTCCGTGATGGAAAGCCAATCCTTCCAATCTGATTGGGAACTTGACATCACAAGAACCCACGATATTTTGAATTTTGAAGTCGGTAAATTTGGCATGAAATCCCAATTTTTGAATGATTCTGGCGTATTTTCTTGAGGCCAATTTAGAATCGTCCTCACTCTTAGCACCAGTAACAACCATTTTACCGGATGCAAAGATTAATGCTGTAGTTTTTGGATCTCTGATTCTCATGATGACAGCTGCAAAACGTTTTGGATTATACTCGGCATTTCTTGCATGTAAAGCAATAGTTTTTAAATCCAATCTACAATCCAAATTAACAGTAGCAACTATATTTTGCAATGTAGGAACAATCCCTAATGCTCCATCATTATCTTCATCTTTAGGTTCTATAACTTCATCCTCTTTTTTAATCATATCTCCATTATCTTCAGTCTTAATACCTTGAGGATATGATAAAGAATTAGGGGCTGTAAATGCCCTAGCTGTGGCTGGCGTATCTGGTAATTGTAATGAATCCATGGCGTGAAAGATTAACAAGTTAATGTATCCTTCGATCTATTTATTATTTAAAATGGGTTTATTCCTGTATATACGCCACGACGTTACACAAAAAGCGGGTTTTGAAAAATTTCAGCTAAGGGGGAATCGGCCGTCCTTATATAGTATCGCGCAATGTCCGGGTAACGGCATCGAATAGAGATAGAAGGGCCATAGAAAGGGGATGACCTGTGAAGTCGTTATTCATTAAATATAGAAGTATACGAGTGTAATGACGGGTTATGGGTGTGATGAGTGCGATTAGAGCAGGGATGGGTCAAAAGTGCAGGGCTTAACGTTCCTTAAGCATCTTGTTTCTCTTTTCCTTTCTCTTCAATCTCTCTATCTTTCTCTTGTTCATTTTGGTGGCCATCATTTCGAATCTTTCCTTCTCTTCTTTGATCTCTCTTCTCTTCTTCAATGCATCTATTCTGGCCTGTTTCTCTTGGTTCTTTTCATCTTTCAATGCGTTTAGTCTTGCTTTATACTGCTCTTCTTGAACCTTCTTTTCGTTTCTTTTGGAGTAGGTGGTTTGTTTATTCACCCCCAAGCTTTTTACACGGAATGCACCTTTACTATCCTTCCATTCCTTACCATTCACCCTGGGTCCTTTGACTTGTTCACTCATGCTGTTAATTTTTTTGTTGCGATGGAGTTGTGACGTTGGCACGACTGGGAAGTCATATGCAGGATGGCAATATAAGAGTACCGAGGGCTCAGAGTGAAGCAGGCATAGAACCAGAATCGTCATGTGCATTGTAACTATCCTATAATAATGGCATTGGATCACCTGTCACGAGAAGCTCTGTCACGAGGAGCTCTTTGGGGTTAGCCCGTTATCAATCCCGTAATCTCAAGCTGCCCCTGTGACCAAGCCACCAAGCCACCAGGCCACCAGGCCACCAGCAGCCCTACTCCAGCTGAGTCACTCATACTACCAGCGCAACGCTAGCTCACTTAGTCTCTAGGTCTCGAGCCTCTAGTCTCTAGTCTCTGGTCACTAGTCTCTAGTCTCTGGTCTCTAGTCTCTAGGCCTCTCACTAGCCCTGCATGTCTCTCGCCAGCGCTCTGGCCCGCTCGAAGCTAGTCATCGTAAACCCTCTCCTGCTTGTCGATAACCAACCTCGCCCGACGAGTCCATTTACGGGACCGGGTGAACTTCAGAAACCCATCGGAATAATCGCCATTCTCCCAATTATTGTCAAAGAACCGCCAACCATTGTTCTTATTCTTGCTATATTCCTTATCAATAGACCAAAGCGGGTCGATCCACTCCCACTTATAAGAATACAAATCATTATTGAATTCAGGAAATTGGAATTGACTCAATTCGGAAGCTTCAGTCAAAGAGTCTTCAAAACAATAATTGGAGCGTTCATTTGGTAATAAGAATTTAGACCATCCTAAACCCAACCATCTTCTTTCATTTTCAAGTACTTCAAAGTTTATGGTTTGACTCAATCTTGTAGGAGATTCAATGGTCTTACTAACTATTTTGAACCCACTTAAAATATCAATAGAATCAGAAGTTACCTGAGGCTTATTTTTACCCACATGTAATTTTATATCTAAACCAGTTAAATAAAATACGATTATACGGATATAGACTGATCTCCATAGTAATCTTCTTATAGAATAGGACCAAGGAGAATGGTAGCTCAAACCAAATAATCCTAATAACCAGCAGAATTTATTAGGACTAATTATGTGTTTAATCAAGAATGATTGTAAAGGAGTCAATAAACTTGATATTATGAAGATTCTAATGAGATTCTTCTTTTGTAATTTTGATCTTTTAATTGGATTAATCAACATCTCAAATCTAACATTGATATTATGTAAAGTGTATAAGATTTCATCAATAGTTGGTTTCTCATTATGCTTAATATCAAATATAATACTATTAACTAACCAAATAACATACAGGAAAACAAATACAATTGTGAACGGTAATATTACTAAGTTCAAGTAGTTCCAGTATATCACGATAATGGAATAGATGATGATTATAACTAGGTTTAAATAGATATCTTCATTTGTCCAGGTGATGATTTCAAGTATATTATCAAATATTAAAAGGTAGGGGAAAATCTTGGATAAAATCGACGAAAGGATTGGATTATCCATTAATAACGTACTGTTGGATTGGATGCGTAGCAATTTGGAGTCTGACGGCTCAAAGTTGGCATATATGATATCGTCTTCCTTCATTTCTGGTGTAGATTTGACGATTTCGCGTGAGTAGCTTCGAGCGGAGCGAGAGCGATAGAGCGGGAAGCAACGAGATGCGATAGAGCGAGAAGCACATGTGATTGCGATACTGAGCGGTGGAGCGCAGAGTTGAGCGCAGAGGAGCGCAGAAGACTATCGGCAGCGAGGTTATTACGGTTCGCGTTCATGTGATTGCGATAGCGAGCCCGAAGGGTATCGCCCGTGAGATGGTTGGAGGAGATTTGTGTTGGTGTAGATGGTCGTAGCGGGTTGGAGGTGCTGTAGTGAAAAAAGGGACAAAGGGGAAAAAAGGGAAAACTGGAGCGATTCTGGTTGAGTTGATTTGCAGCCATAGCAAGAAGAAGTGATCTGAGCGCCGAGAAGTATAGCTAGTGAGGTGATTATTGAAGCATGAGTGTGGATATGAGTGTAGACGGCGGGGCAGGGTGGAGATGTTGTAGTGGTGAAAAGGGGAAAAATGGAGCGATTGTGAAGTTTGCAGCCATAGTGAGCCAAGAAGACATGAGAGCTACTGATACTAAAGGAGTGAATGTCTGAGGAACAGTGAGTGCATATGTAGATGTAGTTGGCTATATTGTCGATGCAGAGCTCTAAAACAACCAGATAACAATTTTGCTGTGTCAATTGTAAGAGTAAAAAAAGAACAAAAAAATGATTCCTCCCAGGATCGAACTGGGGACCTCATGCGTGTTAAGCATGCGTTATGACCGACTAAACCAAGGAACCTATTATTGAAGGAAGAAGCATTTCGGGGAACGTAAATCACCGGCAAACATACATTCAGTGTGCAGAGCCAGAGTCCACCTTCATCGCTCATACGGTTCTACATGGCAATAAATACATTCCCTACTCCAACAATACTACCAATAAATAACGTACATTCCCTTGAACTACTAACATAACTCACTCCGTTCGAAGCACCTTTCTCACTACTTCTTCCGCCTCTTGTTGATGAACAACAACTCATTATTCACTCCATTATTAAAGTATAAGTTGTCTTCGATCAACTTATCATTACCCAAGTACAAGATCTTCACTACATCACCAAAACTCACAGCTACAGCTTTATACCCAAACTTATCTATAAGCACCTTTCCTGACACCAACGAGCTTTGAAGTCGTGGAATTTCATATTCTACCAATTTGCAATCATTCAATGTGATTATAAACCCTTCCCAATGTGTAGCTACCTTGGAGACCTTATGTTTTCTATGTCTTAAGGTATTCAACTTAGTAGTTTTATCTTCATATTCCTTCTCTTCAGGCATTTCTTTTTTAACTCCAATAATCATATTGACATCAGTTGTTTCCCAATTGGAGATATTCTCGTACCAGATTTGTTCCTCAGTTACATCATTGAATCCAGCACATCTAATCTCACGAAGGTCTCTTTCTACACGAAGACATATATTGGTCTTGGATCTGTTGGCTCTGACTTTGAAATTATGGATTATAATAGTATCAGAAAGAGCATCTTCATATACAAAAGATAATGATTGTATAGAAGTACATCCACAAAACCTACAATGAGTTGGCTCAGAATGAGATACTTTGAAGCTATTAGGCTTGAAATGCCCAATATTTATCTTATGAAGGACAACACCTGTTTGAATATCAATTAGCTCCGCCACTAAATTATTAACTCTGACTATCATACCAACAAAATGTATAGGTACAATCATAGACTTATTAATCTCCACATGAGAGTTGGAAGGAGCCAGTAAAGTAAATGATACCCCTTGTTGTTGTTGTTGTTGATAAATCCCATCAAAACTGTAATTATCAGTATTATTCATAGGCGTATTCATGATCATATTAGCTTGATTATAGTTATTTTCATCAAGAGTTAACTGTAGAAACTTAAACTTATTGTTGATAGCTATGGCTACAACTACATCCTTGTTATCTAATAAGCAGATAATCCTATCATTAACACGAGGTGTGATTAACCTTTGAGCACATATAACCTTTCTTTCTGGTTCATCATAAAGTTCCTCAATTAGATTTGTCACTGATAGCTTCCCATCAGAACATGTAAAGGTTAAGATATCACCAGACTCTAGAACTATGTTCAATTCCAATTTAGAATCGCTATTGGAAGGATAGTTTCCATTGAGTGAAATTTGGCTATTTCTTCTTTGAAGCCTTTTGAGTTGTTGTTGTCTAAGGAACCCGGGCACCGTCTTTTCTCGGAAGAAGCTTTCTAGGATGGGAGAGTCGTGGTCGAAGGGAGCTGTCCAAAGGAAGCTTAGCTTGGTCCTGGAGTAGCACTTGATGATGTGGAGTTTTGTGGATATGAAGATGATGAACTCGCCGTTGGCCAGGATGTTGGCGTGGTTGACGGGCCAGAAGCCAAGTGGTACGGAGATGGGCTGGGGCGACAGCGACAGCGGCAGGGGTCCACGTGGATACACGCCGGGACCAACAGGCAGGCCAGCAGCTCCTGCTAAGGGCGACCAGACCAACACGCGGCGATCCAAACCAATTGTGACAACAAACTGGGAATTATTCGATACAATCTTAATAACGTCGAGATAATGGCCCTTCAAATCAATACTCTTGAACACACTCTCTTCCTCAACATCATCCACGTCCGACTCTGGCTCAATGCTATAAGCCGAAAACTTCATGACAATCAACGATAAGGAAAGAATCAAAGTGGAATACAACAAGAGCTCCAAGTAAAACACTTTGGTAACAGTAATCTTGGTTATCTCTAAGTTATTAAGAAACTGAGGAGCTTGTTTGAAGATATGAACAGGTAAATATAATGCCCAATTGATCATAACAATAAGAAGAGTTAAAATTTGAGTTAAAGGTAAAATAATCAACCAAGACTTCAACGATGTTGGATATCTTATAAATGTAAAACTGGTACCAATTTTATACCTCCAAGAGTTTCTAGGAGGTTTATTCCTGAGGAAGTAATAACTTATGATATTTATATCAACAACATCATCTAATATTTTAGTATAATCAGTTCTATAATTATCAATCAAGATGATCGATACTAAAAAGGATAATTGAAAGAAATGATCAACAATCAATCCAGCAGTTATAACTTGAAAGTATCTTTGAATTTTAGTTGATAAGATTGATGTGAATGACTTATCTTGAAAGAGCATCTTAACAACAAGATCTGATACTATATATATCACCTGTAAATCGAATAAGTTCAATATCAAGATCTTACTAATATTAGGGATTTTAAGTACTGTTATGTTGAAGAATCGATTGAGTTTATATAACTTATCATAGTTACTCTCAAAGTTATCACTATTAGTCCCTGTATAGAAGTTATAGAGTCGATTTTTGAAGTACTTCTGATTGTCTTTACCTCCTAACTTATTTGACTTGGAAAGATCGTTTATCACTCTTACAAGGTTCCTTGAACTGATTACCATCATGGTCATCACAACCGTATACTTTGTAAAGAAGTTAGACGGTTGAAATGCTTGTTCCCAATGCTTGTATTCTGAGAATATCGTCACTATCTTCATAGCTACAGTACAGCTGATTCCAATCTCCACTAGCCAGCCAAAGAGAATCCCAACGTTAGAGTTGACCTTGTGTAGGTTGGCTATGGAGAGGAATAGGTGGAGAATGAAGTATGCAAAGAAGAGCACTAGTAGCCAGGTTATGAGCTTCTTGATGATCGAAGTGAACCCGTAGTCGTGGATGAAGTAGAAGTAGTAGATGAACTCTGTCACGCCTTCGGGGCTGGTGAGCTCGATGCCGGGGCCTGAGGGGCCGGGGCCAGAGGGGCCGGAACCAGAGGGTTCGACAGCTGGCGGGTCGACAGCTGGCGGGTCGACAGCTGGCGGTGCTCCTTCTGGCCCGGTTCGCCCACCGGGTCCTGCTGCCTCTGCTGGTCCTTTGGGCATGGCCATGCGCTTCGGATGGATTATATACACGTGGAGGCGGTGGAGATTCGTAATAGACCAGTCCTGCAACTCCATCTGATTCAGATAGAACGAAGCCTTGATGTAGGTCGTGACTATATTGGCAATTGCCGTGATACTGTAATTAGTATCTAAAAGGTTCCATATTTCAATAGGAGAGATCACCACACAATCCGGAGTAGTGACGTTCTTGACCCATTGATCGACCTGCTGTAGTTTCTGGTGGGTGAAATAGTCTGCATCGAATTGGTAGCGGACCACAGAATAGGCTTCGGGATGCTGGAGCACCGTATCGAGCTGGCCAGGTAGCTGAGAAGGAAATGCTGTCGGATGTTTGAGATGGAAGCGGCCAATTTGCTGGTTGAGTTTAAAGATCGTGAAGTCGTAGTGGATCTCATAGCCGACCATGAACATGAAGAACATGGTGCCTAGGATCACCGCTTTTGGGTGTCTCATCACACCGTGCACCACGAGATGAAGCATTGGTTTGGGTTGCGCAGCGGGAGCTTTGAGGGAGCTTTGAGAGAGAGCTTTGAGCGCAGCGAGAAGCATTGAGAGTAGAGGGATGAGAACTGAGTAGGGGAGAGAAGCGATTGAGAGTAGAGAGATGAGAACTGAGTAGGGGAGAGTGGAGAGAGCTTTGAGAGTAGAGAAGCGATTGAGAGTAGAGAGAAGCGATTGAGAGTAGAGAGATGAGAACTGAGTAGGGGAGTAGGGGAGAGTAGGGGAGAGTAGGGGAGAGTAGGGGAGAGTAGGGGAGAGTAGGGGAGATCTGAGTAAGACGAGAGTAGAAAAGAGAGTAGAAAAGAGAGAAGGGGGGGAGTAGAGAAGTGGGGGAGTAGAGAAGTGGGGGAGTAGAGAAGGGGGGGAGGAGAGAAGTGGGAGAGTAGAG